>CM030854.1:9165871-9349040 GCA_018105865.1 Metaphire vulgaris
GTGGCCGTTCGCTTCATGGCCGTCGCCGTTCGCCGTTCGCTTCGGAGTTGCAGGCCTACACACTGGCGACGCTGCAACGTACGCTTCGTCAAACGCTTCGCGTGGCCGTTCGCTTCGCGTCGCCGTTCGCTTCGCGAGTTGTGAGGCCTACACACTGCAATGACGCTGCAACGTACGCTTCGTCAAACGCTTCGCGTGGCCGTTCGCTTCGCGTCGCATTTCGATTCGCGAAGCCTAAGATTCCAGAACGACCAATCAGAACGCTCACCCAGCTAACCAAGCAGAACGCTTGAAGGTAACGAATGAGAACGTCACACAGCCACCAATCAGAACGCTCACACAGCCAACCAATGAGAACGCTTGAAGGTAACAGACATACAGAGCAAGGATCTTAATATTATAAAAAATGCTCCTTCGCTCGCACTCGCTTCTCTTTTGCTCGCAGTGCAGGCTCGCTTCGTTCGAGGCAACGAATATTCCAACAAACAAATTAAACATAAACTGCTTACACAAATCGGGCCTAAATGTGCTCTATAAAATTAGCCTTAAGCGAAGCGTAACCTCGTCTTTCTAACGTATATAACCGCTGAGATACAGTATAGGTGCTATACGAAGCTCCTATTCACCATTCGGCACTGCACAAAAATACCTCTAACTTAACTACCGTAATAATCGATGAATAATTAATGGTTTATAAAATTAGCTTTAAGCGAAGCGTAACTGCGTCTTTCTAACGTTTATAACCGCTGAGATATCGGTGCTATACGAAGCTCCTATTCACCATTCGGCGCTGCATAAACATGCATTTAATTTAACTAATAATCGATGAATAATTAATTCCTTTGCAAGAAACCCGGGATAAAAATTTCAGGAATCGATAGAAACGTAAGGAATTATAAAAAGGACCTTTTAAAGTTTAAAGTACTAAACGGAACATTTGAAACTCATAATGCTAATCTATAGGGCATGACGTTGCACATTTGCGTCAGATTGCGGTAGATTTCCGTAGCTATGCAAAAATCTCAAAATGCTAATCTATAGGGCATGACGTTGCACATTTGCGTCAGATTGCGGTAGATTTCGTAGCTATGCAAAAATCTCAAAATGCTAATCTATAGGGCATGACGTTGCACATTTGCGTCAGATTGCGGTAGATTTCCGTAGCTATGCAAAAATCTCATAATGCTAATCTATAGGGCATGACGTTGCACATTTGCGTCAGATTGCGGTAGATTTCCGTAGCTATGCAAAAATCTCATAATGCTAATCTATAGGGCATGACGTTGCACATTTGCGTCAGATTGCGGTAGATTTCCGTAGCTATGCAAAAATCTCATAATGCTAATCTATAGGGCATGACATTGCACATTTGCGTCAGATTGCGGTAGATTTCCGTAGCTATGTAAAAATCTCATAATGCTAATCTATAGGGCATGACGTTGCACATTTGCGTCAAATTGCGGTAGATTTCGGGAGGAGGGGGTTATATTCCGGAGGCACACAGCCAAGCTCAACCAAAGGGATGGTTGGTTGGGAGATGGATGGGGAGAGGGGTGGAAGAGGGATGGGGAGAAGGGGTGGAGGGAAGGGGGTGGAGGGAAGGGGGTTGGGAGAGGGTTGGGGGGTTGGGAGGGGAGGAAGGGGTTGGGAGGGGAGGGGGTGGAAAGAGGGTGGGGAGGGAAGGGGTGGGGAGGGGGGGGTTTGTTTGAGAGAGGGATGGGCTCTGACGGGAGAGGAAAGGGAACGGGGTTTTGAGCTGCATTTAAGACGCTTCTGAACGCTCCGTTGATTAGAAAATAATAGACAATGGTTGTCAATGGCAGCAGCCTCGTGCACAGCCCAGGACAGAGGTTACGCAATTCGATTGTTACACAGTTTTGATTAAACAATAGACAATGGTTGTCAATGGCAACAGCCTCGTGCACAGCCCAGGACAGAGGTTACGCATTCGACTTCGCAACGTCGATTGGTGACCAATCAGAACGCTTGAAGGCAACAGACAAACTGGACAAACAGAGCAAGAATCTTAATATTATAAATATATATGCAGGTACTTTTGTTTCATGATTGATCTGCGTACGAACTTTGTATCATTGCGGATATCTTAATTGTTTGATTAATGAAAGAACAAAGAACAGTTTATTCCGCGGAAATGTCCGCGTACGATTCTTTTACATTTAATGTTTTATGTGTTGAATAAACAGTATTATAATTTGAAACTACACAGTACACATGTTGTATATATCACAAGCAAGCCATCCAAATACCAAGTTGGAGGCCTATTTTTAAGGACACTTTTTCTCTTTCCGCCATAAGACTATTCTCCTGATTATTTCGGAAACATATCCGCGGAGATTGTCCATTGCCATTAAAGGGATTAAAAGAGAAATTTCGTCACAATATTGCATTGATCAAAGCTGTACAGAACAACAAATTGGACTTCAGTTCGCCAATAACTACTAATAAACAGATAAATTTAACTCAAAGGGCCTATGTGATTATTGAGAAAAAACGTATTGCCAATATTGTCACATTCTCTTATACTGTAAGATGGCGCTGTTTGTAGCAGCCAAGTAAACCGCGCGTGCGTATTTGATGCTGTTTTCCACGGACTATCTCCTCGGTACGCGGACTATTGACCACAGGACGATTGACCATAGGACGATTGACCACTGGACGATTGACCACAGCGCACTTTTGACCACTGGGCGATTGACCACAGCCGTGAGTATCAGGCTTAGCACGCTGTCTGCTGCATGCATGCATGCACGCATACAAAAAAAGGAAACCAAATGCTATTGTCTATATATATATATATATATATATATATATCTATATATATATATAGACAATAGCATTTGTATATATATATGTATATATATATATGTGTATATATATGTATGTATATGTACATATATATGTGTATATGTATATATGTATATATATGTATATATATGTATATATATGTATATTTATATGTATATATATGTATATATATATGTATATATATATGTATATATGTATATATATGTATATATATACATATATATATATATATGTATATATATATATATATATATATATATATGTATATATGTATATATATGTATATATATGTATATGTATATATATGTATATGTATATATATGCATAAATATATGTGTATATATATGCATATATATGTATCTATATGTATGTAAATATATGTACTGTATATATATATGCATATATGTATATATGTATATATATGTTTATATATGTATATATATATGTATATATATATATATATATATATATATATATATAGGAAAAGGCCAGACAGCATGACCCTGATCCCGTGGCGGACAGGCCGAAGCCTGATCTGGGATGCAACTGTGGCAGCACACAGTTGCCCCCACGTATTTGCCAATCACAGCGCTCGCAGCAGGAGCCGCCGCAGAAGCAGCTGCGGCTAGAAAGACATCGAAATATCAGGCACTCTCATCCACCTACATCTTCTTGCCGCTGGCATTTGAAACATTTGGCCCCATCAACAGCGACGCCCTCTCCTTTATCAACGATCTGGGTCGACTCATTGCCCTACAATCCGGGGACAATAGAGAAGGATGCTTTCTGTTCCAAAGAATATCCGTCACGATTCAGCGTTTCAACGCCATCGCATTCCGAGGAACATTTCCAAATCTGCAACCGAACGAGAGCTAGCACACTATAATTTCATGTCTCCGGACAATTTTTTATCATAAGTCCTATGAAGTACCGAGGGCATAAAAATGTATATATATGTATATATATGTATATATATATTTATATGTATATATATATATAATTTTATATAATATATATACATAATATATATATATATATTATATATATATATATATATATATATATAAATCGACTCACTATTGTTCTTTTCATCATTCCCAGCATTTGGTTTCTTTTTTTGTATGCGTGCATGCATTCATGCATGCATGCAGCAGACAGCGTGCTAAGCCTGATACTCACGGCTGTGGTCAATCGTCCAGTGGTCAAAAGTCCGCTGTGGTCAATCGTCCTATGGTCAATCGTCCTATGGTCAACCGTGCTGTGGTCAATAGCACTAGAACCACTCTCTCACAGCAATCCGCACCACATGGCACTCCCGAAACGGCGCGTTGCAGTGGCGTTGGTGTTGGATTCTGCAGCGTCGAAAGCATTGTGTACGCTGACGATTCACTATTGGTGGCGCTTCGGCGTGTGTTGGGAGTTTCACTAGGTGGCGCTCCGGCATGTGAACCGACAATGTGGACTGTCGAGCGCTGGAGTGGCGCTGGTCATGGATTCTGTGGCGTCAAAAGCATTGCGGACGCGGACAATTCAATCAACATAACATCGGACTAAAATGGAGTACTCTGGAGGCAGTTTGTAGAAAAGGCTACGCTCCAACAGGGGCATGCCGATGATGATGAGGTGTATTGCTGATTAGTCTACGCTTTCTTTCTCGCCTATTTATTTATGTTTACCTGCCATTGTTCGTAGCACTGCAGAATCAAACTGTTCTTCAAAACGCCTTCTGTTGTCAAAGTGTCGATAATTTTGCAATTTTTTGTCCCAATGGACAATTCCAAATCAGTTGTATAATGTCTAAAATACATGACACAGAGTTAAATCGACAATAGTGGATTACTGTCTCGCAGACGACCGCCCTCAAGGATTCGCCGCCTGATTTTCGCCACGCGGAGAATTTCTCTCAGCTTCCATGCGGTCCCTCAACATCCTTTCTGCGTTTTCGCTGACTATTCGACGGAACGTCTTCTTGCGGAAGACCGCCTTCTGAAGGGTTCACTGCCCGATTTCGACACCGCAGCGACCTCTTTCATGTCATCTGAGCGGATTTTCCCTCAAGATCAACATCTTCCGTCCCATGGTGATTGTCAGCGTTGTCGACAGGGCCTTTGACTTTGGCCTTCGCCATTCTGCGGCGCTATAGAAGTTGTCTAGTACCATAGCGTAACTATAACCATAAACGAATTCCTAATTCAAGCATATTGTACTTGTTACGTTAAATATTGACAGAGCAGATGATTCATTCTGTTGACAAGATAGTCTACGATTTATAATTAATTTCAAAACCTCTTAAAGCCCAAGAGGCCTAGATAAAACGATCATTTAATTTATCTTGCTAAGCCTCCTCCATACAGCCAGCGTCACGCAGTCAGCAAACTATAACAGAAAAATAAGCATCAGGGCTATTTCTAGGATTGTGAATTTGGAGGGGTGTCGGGAAAATCTGGGGTGTGTGGCTATTTTCTAGGATTGTATAGTTGTGAATTTGAGGGGGTTCGGAAGAATCTGGGGGTGTAGGAGTTTGGAAGTCTCTACCGAAAAGTCTGACAAGCAAAAAAAGGTCATCACAGGATAAAAGATGAGGGGTGTCCTTCTTTATTGGGGGTTGTCCAGGGTTAATTAATATGCATTTTGTATACTTACCATTATGACAATCCCAAATTTGGGGTGGTGGTGTCGACCTCAACCTTAGGAGGGGGGTTTGGGGGTGTTAGAAGGGGTGTTAAAATATCCCTGATAAGCATACAATCATTCATTCGTATGTCACGCTGTGTAGATAATCACCTACGTCTTCAGGAACTCCTCAACTTAAAACAACTCTTCAGAAGACATATATTTAGTTGATTGTTTTTTGTAGCGACGTCACTTATGCAATGAAATGAAACTACAAGAGACAATTAATAAACCCATACTGGGTACCAGTCCTTGGTAGAAATCCTGTACGAAATGGGTCCACGACAATTCTAAACTACAGTGTAGGTGGCGCTGGAACGACAACCACAACACGACGCCGCTTTAAAAACCATAACGCGACTAAAAGTTAGTTTAGGAGGCGTTACTGCCTTTGTTAAAGCCACTAGGGGCGCTAATGGGACTTGAACATCGCTTCGTCAGCCAACCGCTCCAGCGCGTAACCCATTCTGTCATCTTCACTTGTAATATTCAATGGCGCATATCCGCAAGAGTGTCAAATATTCATTTTTGAAAGATATCCCAGGTCGCAGCGCTGACACGGGTATGCGTTTTGACTGCGTTTATATTGTCCGCAAATAGGCTACCCGTTACGCTCGGTCGACCACACCGTTCTGACATACGCAAACCTATGCAGGTCGACCTACACGGATCCGCTTTATTGACGGCGCAAGTATTTCCACTGGCGTTAAGCGTTCGGTCGAAACGGTTATAGGAATACTTTCATACCCCTGTATATTTTCTAATATTGCTTTTATTAAGAATCTTTATGTTCTCCATTCTTATAAACCACTCGACACTACATGACCGCAATATACCTATTCTCTACGCTTGTCTAATAGATTCAGCGCAGTGGTGGTTCCACATGGGGAACTCGAGGGGATCCCGTGCGCCCCTATTGAATGCCTGCCCCGGAGTGGCTTGCCCAGTGGGACCCTATACTTACTACTACATATCTATTAACAAATGGGTGGCCCGTGTTTAGAAATTGCCACCCCAACGCGCCCCCTGACTTGTCAAATCCTGGAGCCGCCACTGGTTCGGCGGATCGCTTGTTTTTAATTCTTTGACACAGTTGTTCGTAACGTTATCTAAGGTTGCGTACGATTTAAACAATACAGACAAGGGCCTATCTAAGGTTATTTATTTTGTGAAAACAGTAAAAAATGAGATATGTTGATGATATGATCTTAAGAGCAACATCAGAAGAAGAATTACAACAACTGGTTGACAGAATAAGTTTGGAAAGCAAAAAATGTGTATACACCTTAATGAAGCTAAAACAAAAGTAATTGTGGCGACCCCGGCTCGCGGTCTTGTAGAGCGGCCGGCGGTCGGGCGGCCCCCAACGCCCGCTCGGTTTCCCGATCGCCACCTGCCGCCGACTCTACCTGATCGGCGGCGTCTGTTTGCCTTTCCGGTTCACCGACATCAGATGAGGTGTCCGCGGCTGCCGGGTGTAGAATTTAGTTAAGAAAATGTTAGCGTCATTTTGTCTTCGCATAATTAAAATAATAGAAATATTACAAAGTATCCCACTATGAAAATGCATTTTATGCCAAAGTGACCGAGAGATTTCAACTGTACATTGCCATAGCTACATTATTCAACTTATTTATTTATTTATTTCAAGACAATTTCTATAGCGCCGTGCACTAGGTTAAGGCCTACGACAAGGGCGCTGTACACACATAGTCAACCATAACCTAAACTAAAAAGGTGCGTCTTTAGTTCTCTCAGGAACAGTCCAGCAGAGTTGGCCTCAGTCACTGCAGTCAACTCACTGATCTTATCATTTACTTTTACTTTCGCTTAATAAATCAATGCTGAAGCATTTTGCTTATCTTCGTGAGAGCGAATTAAAATCCTTTGTGATAGTGTCTACCAAACGGTAAAGCGAATCTTTTTCTTTTATAGAGTATTGTTAATAGCTAAAACGGGTGTTTCGTGTGAGGACATTAGTTAAGAAAACTGTTGCTGGAAAAACTAAGCACGACTGTTCGAAATGCCTTTTTGCTTTCACCTATATAAACTGGTAGCGATAAGGCAAAATATTCCAATGCGAAAATGCATTTCACACAAGCTGAAAGGTGAAAGCATTCTGGTGATATTCGCTAGGTGGCGTGCTTGGGATTACGCTGTTGCATTGCGTCAGCAGCGGAGTTGATAAGTTAATCTGATTGTAGGAAAAGAGAATTTCTTGAGAGTTAATTCAGGATAGATACCTATAATCTGTGTTACACTTCGCAGACAAATAACGTTTTTCGTGGTCTGTAAAGACTGAAAAGGCCAAAATAAATAATTCCAACATCAAAATGATGCATCTTATGAAAATAAAGGCGCCGAGCGAACAGAAAACCTATAATAAAAATATGACCAACACAGAAATGATGCTTATTGTGAAAATGAAGGCGCCGAGCGAACAGAGCGGATTGATAGGCGGAATTATTTGGCTCTAATTATCTTCTAAGCTTTTTTTAAAAATAGTTTTACCCTGCTCCACGTTGACGCCTGCTTAAATGGAAAATGCCTTTTTGGTCAAGCGTTTCCCATCCCTCCCCTTTTCCATCTCCCTCTCCCCATACCTTTCCTTCACACACGCACACACACACACACACTCTCACCTTCTCCCTATTTTCTCTCCTCTCATCATTTTCTTTTCCATCTCCCTCTCCTGTTCTCCCCCTCCCCTCTCCATCTTCATCACACTATTTCTCCGTCTACCTTGCCCTCCTCTCCCTCTCCGTTGTTCTCGGGCTCCTTTGTCTAAATTCAAACGCATTTGAATATAAATGAATCTAAGTAAAGTGAATCTAACTGACGAAAGCGTGTGATAAAAATTTATCTCGTAATCGAACGGAAGGTTCTGTAAAGAATAATTATATAGAAATCGGTGAATAACTCTCTAATATTAGACATTATGTAGACAATAACATTTCATTTTTATTTATTGAGATTGTAGTTTAGTAAGTGCTACATCATTTTGCATATCCCCAACACAGTGATTTAAGAATAAATAACTATTCAGATTAGCTTATAAACAAGTCTTTTCCATTTATAGCTTATAGAACATGTCTCCTGAGGGTGTTTTGGAGAGAACTTTTGTTGCGAAACTGTTGGTTCATAAACTACGCAAAATTGTTCAAAGTGCACTTTTCTCGTCATTTATAGACACATGACAAGTCTCTTAAAACTAATAAATGCACCTACACAATTCTGAACAAGAGATTGTGATTCTTCGGTGAAAAGGGTTTGGGTGTTATTCGCTAGGTAGCGTGGTTGCGATAACGATTTTGCATTGCGTCTGCAGTAGAATTGAATAGATAATTAATCTGAAGGTCAGAAGCAGGGGCGGTTCCACGTTGGGGATGCATCCCCAACCGAACCTTTACTGGGCAAACATGGTAAAACACTGTTAACGACCATTTTTATTTTTATGCTTGTCAAACGTTTTCGGGATTTCGTTCCATACCCACCCCCCACCAAGAATTCTTGGAGCGTCACAGTTCATGAGAGAGAATTTATCGACAGTTATCTTAGGCGATGCGTAGTTGTAGTAGTAGTAGTGGTAGTAGTAGTAGTAGTAGTAGTAGTAGTAGTAGTAGTAGTAGTAGTAGTAGTAGTAGTAGTAGTAGTAGTAGTAGTAGTAGTAGTAGTAGTAGTAGTAGTAGTAGTAGTAGTAGTAGTAGTAGTAGTAGTAGTAGTAGCCTAGTAGTAACAGTAGTAATAGTAATAATAGGGTAAAGGCATCAAATGAGAATTTCTTTATAACCTTATGGCAATTTCAAGTAGTTCTGTTTCAAACTTTACCTTCAGTACAGCCAACAATTATTATCACTGCTACTACTAGGGTTGTAACTTTTCCGGAAAAGTAGAATGCCCGGAATTATTCCAGAAATGTCCGGAAATGTCCGGAAAAAATACAACCCCTTGAGCGCCGCTCATGTTCATAAAAACATTATATAGCGCTACAACCCTAACAGCTGTTGCCAAATGCCCAACAAATGAATAGTAATAAATACATTAAATAGTAATAATGATAATAAAAATATAATAATAGATAGTAGTAGTAGTAATAAATAGTAATAAATAATAATAATAAACAGTACTAATAATAATTATAAATAATAATAATAATAATAATAATAATAATAATAATAATAATAATAATAATAATAATAATAATAATAATCAACTTTTCCGGAATTATTCGTTAACGAAATTGGTAATGTTTCTACTAATGTAATTATGTGAAATAAGTTTGTGAAAGAAAATGTGCATTCTATACAATTGTGTCTATTTCGTGTGCCAAAAGTTTCGCTAGTTAAGTTATCGCCAAAACACCCACTTAAAGTATATTTTATAATCTATTAAAGGACAAGACTCTCTTAACGGCTAGATCCAAAAGAGAATGACTGAATTCTACTTCAATCACTCTCTTGGTTATATGCAAAATGCTTTATGTAGTGTGCGGTGTTTTGGCGACGTGACTTCGTGACTAATTTGGGAAATCGTGGGAAGACGATAGGAGTTTTGGTTCCAGCTCATTTCATTCGAAAATTGGGAACTTTGAAGTTTGAGTATTGGGTTTTCAACGAATGAGTTTTGTTCCAGGGGGGTATTATTGTGAAACAACATGTGTTCGAAGATCTCTTTGTTCGAAGTCACGGTATAATAATTGCTTAAATTTTAAAACTTGATTTTAATAAGAGATTTTATAGAAAACTTCAAGCTCAATAAGATTGATGTTTTGGGATCATTTCTGGTGCAATGTGTTTTCGTAGAAAATTATGTTATATATATATATATATTACAATATTTACCCCAGAATTTATACCGACCCCATCAAATTGCTGGCTACGCCCCTGACAACCAACCACTTCACATCTTTCCACGAGCAAGATTCAAACAGGAGCTTCTGGATCGGGGACCCGTAGGAGCATTTGGTGCAGCCAGCAAGAGCGGCTGACATTTATGATGTTATCCGAGAACTCGTTCTTTCAACCACAGCACCGATCCAATCCTTGTCTATTAATGACGGATGGTCATTCATCATACATGGATTATGAGCTGATCATTCGGGCACGGAACAACCATGAGTCCATATTAATACTGCGTACTCATAAGTTACAACCTCTCGATGTTGCTGTGTTCAGAAGTTTCAAAGCCCAGTAGGCCTACGATCGTGCTGTTGAGAAATGGTTGCGCGATCATACCGGTCTAGCCAATGTATATAACAACTGTTAGCTCTGCTTCCAATGTCTGCGATGTTGCTGTGTTCAGAAGTTTCAAAGCCCAGTAGGCCTACGATCGTGCTGTTGAGAAATGGTTGCGCGATCATACCGGTCTAGCCAATGTATATAACAACTGTTAGCTCTGCTTCCAATGTCTGCGATGTTGCTGTGTTCAGAAGTTTCAAAGCCCAGTAGGCCTACGATCGTGCTGTTGAGAAATGGTTGCGCGATCATACCGGTCTAGCCAATGTATATAACAACTGTTAGCTCTGCTTCCAATGTCTGCGATGCCATCATGCTACTGCATATCTAGTGCATTGGAGTGAGGTTTTCCTATGATAAAGAGCGGCTGACGCAGAAAGTACGGCTTTGACTTTAATTTAACCTCTGAACCATAGCCGTTCTAGCGATTCGGCTCTACAGTCCAAGCCTCCTCAGCGTATTGCTGACTATTTTACAAACAATCGTTCTGCGCTTAATAAGTAAAATTATGCTATAAAATGAAAATTTACATCAAAATGACAACATATATAGGATTTACTGGTAGCAACTCTACTAAAAACATTTATATGGCTCCCGATTTTACCTTCTCAGCTTATCAGCTGTAAATTGTACAGTTTGCATCGGTTTCTAACAATTGAATGCAGTCGCATTTAAAGCCTAACGTCAGTATTACACTTTGTAGTGATATGATTCAAGCTAAATATAGCCCAGCACTTCTTTATAATCGACATATACTGCGTGCCGCTATAGATGCCAGACTCTTATTTCATTTACGCATATACTTTTGATTGTAAGGCATTTTGCCTATCAGTGGTCGAGGGATGCTTTTCTGCAACAATTAGAATCTAGCAATAAAGCGCATCTTGTTTCTTTAAAGGTTTCGTACATGGCTAAAACCGGAGTTTTTTCACGAGTTTAATAGATGCGAAACTATTGTTGGATAAAATAAGAAACATTTAAAATTTAAAATGAATTTTTGTCTTCACATAATAAAATTATTAAAAAAATACCGAAATGTTCCAAAACGAAAATGAATTTTCCATAAATCCGAAAGAGATTTTAATTGCATTTTTGAAATGGCTTTGGCGTTATTCGCTAGATGGCGAGGTGGTGAGGTGGTGACAACGATGTTGCATTGCGTCTGCAGTGGAGTTGATAAGTTAAGTTGATAGTCGGAAGAAAGGATATTTTGAAAACTATTTTAGGCGACATCATATCTGTGTAACTCTTCACAGATAACCAACGTTCTTCCGTGGATTGTAAAGACAACGAGTATGAAGAAAAGAAAAAGAAATCATTATGAGAACGACGACGACAACAACAATGATGATGTGGGAAAGACCCGAAAGTTGATTTGTTGTCAAGATTTTTCATATTTCGATCTCTGGTCATCAGTTGAAGGAAACATTTATATACTTTTTACGGATTTGAACAGAAATATCGATTTTATCGATTTAAAGCAATAGCCATCATCATCGTCGTCGTCAATACCAACGTTGTCGTTGTTGTTGTCATCATCATCAAATCTCTTCATTACGACCTATTTCTTGCTTTGAGTAATTGCTGCTGTAGTGCTTATAAGTGCTCTCCGAAAAAAGGTTTTTATAATTATCTTGTAATATAGAAATTATTATTTATATTTTAAAAGAATTAGATGTATAAAATAGATAGGGTGATTGAATGAGTGACCGATCGTCCTCAATAAATACACTTGATTAAGTTTAAGATGTTCCGAATACTTCAATTATTTAGCCTAATTACTCGGAGGTCGAAAGGGTTGTGAAAGCGCAGGTAAATTACAGGGACGTAGCCTGTGGCGTTTAATTCCTATAGCGCACTATAATAACAGATCATCTATAGGACTAGTTCTAAAATAAAGCAATGAAACACAGACGATGACTATTCTTCTCTACGTCTGGACAATGACTAATGATGATTAAGTTCTACTGCAGCTAACATCTATTGCATAGCTGGATAAGTGTCCATCCAAAACCGGTCAGTAGTTGTGATGTAGTATTAAATTGAGGAAAACGAACCAGACAGCAGACTTTAAAGCGTTTGAGACGACCTTTTTCCTCAAAATGTTTGGGCCGAGAAATGTCGGTGTCCTCTATTCTGGAATCCTGGTTGCGCCACTGCTTTGACCGTAATTCTTTATAGTAAAGCGTGTAACAAAATACAGACTTATACTTCCTGCATGGTCCCTGGTTTCAACCGCTACTACATCCATTCCGTTGATCGGCAATCCCATGAACATACCCAAGATTTTTTTACTGAGGTGCATTATCCTTTCACAATAGGGCCCATTGCCACAACAGTCTTCATACGAGCGTCATAAGGTCCCAAACAAGGTCTGAGGCGGAGTCCCAGAAGTCTTTGAGTAATATTAGAGTAAACCAAAGCTTGATCATACGCGTATGACGGTATGACAAAATAAAATACGTCAAAATACGTGAGTATGAGTAAAAAAATAAAATACGCGTACGATAAGCGTATTTTATAAGTCTGCTCGGTTACTTATAATTTGCTTACTTAGCGAGCAATATCAATTGCGACGTCTTGCCACGTCACTGTAACTGATCCCAAAATTCACTTCTAACACTTGTTCCCATTTTAATTTCTTTGCGCAGGTAAATGATTAACAGACTGCGGTAATTGACGCAATTTCATGGCTATGTAGGCCTAAGGTATTTTTGCTCACGTATGATAGCGTGTAGGATAAAGAGTCATACGTTAAAATACGTGCGTATGATAGAGCTTTGGAGTAAATCAGCAGCTATGTTGCATAGGCCTACTTTAAAAACCAAGCCTAGAAGGACTTTAATCGAATTTACAATGAAATGGGCAAAAGCTGTAGCACTACAAAATGTATCGATTCTATCGTGCATTTATGCGTCTTGTATGTGTGTGTGTGTGTGTGTGTGTGTGTAGCTGGATGCTTACTTTCTTTGTGTTATTGTTTACAGATCGTGTCATTTGACTTCGTAAAATCTGGTCCCCATTTGGGAGCTCTGGGTGCACTGATCAGTGCAATGGCAAACAGCAGCAACCACAGTGAAGACGAATCTGCAAAGGAGGCGTAGATGTCACGATACACGCTGTAACCGCTAAGAGTAACTTAATCTGAATAACAAACTATGTGAACTTACATGTAGTGTCACAGACACTGGTGGCTATAGTACTGTGTTCTTGACAAAAAGGGCTGTCCATTAATTATGTCAATATTTTTGGGCAATTTTGACCCCTCACCTCTTGTCAACAACTATCAACTTTCACTTACCCCATAATTACGTCAAAAACCTTTGACCCCAAGATCAATGACAGGTCCCAATAACAAGGTTATTATTTTTGTGGTGATGACTATTTTTCTCCTGTTTTGCTCATCGAGTGTCAAAATGTGGTGGTGATGACCTTTTCCCCATGTTTTTCCATGTTTTCCATGATTTTTCATTGTAATACTGTAAGTAGTATTCCATGAATGTCCTATTTTTGATTATTTGTAAAAGTGAAATTGTTGACGTCAACTTCTCCTGACCCCCCCCCCCCCTGTCAACAACTGTCAAACTTTTTCAAACCCCCTCCTGAATTGTTGACGTAATTAATGGACAGCCGCAAATATCATGCATTTAAGGATTTTTAAATGAATAGCAATTTTAAACCAGTCTTCTTAGACCATTTAATGTCACTCTCTCTTAGGCATCCGAAAGAACAATTGACACATGGACCTCTGGTCTTCGGAAGGGTGCATTGAAAATGAGTGAGAACAGTAACAATTAATGATGTTTATTATGAAGCTAACAATAAGAAACCAGCTAGAAACTGTATTTCAAGCTTAAACTATGAGTCAAACAATACCACTATCGAAAGCGCCATATAAATTCACAAGATTTTACTTGTCAAGCAGTGATGCATGCATTACGTTCTAAGACAAAATACATATTCTACTTGGAAATTGATTATGTACTTTGCATAGTAGTAGTAGTAGTAGTAGTAGTAGTAGTAGTAGTAGTAGTAGTAGTAGTAGTAGTAGTAGTAGTAGTAAACTTCTTTAGCGCCATATTATTAGTAGAACCGTGATGATTTGGCGACTCCCCATCTAATCTACCTAGAAGTGGTGCAGCCAGGGTTTTTTGAAAGGGGATTTCAAATGGCCTTAATTAAGAGGGGGCACACCACCCAAGAGAAATTCTGGGATCCTGTGTAGATCAAGAGTAGATAACTGGTGATGACCCTCTTTGGCTTGTCAGCCTTTCGAAAGTGTTTATATATAATATATATAGCCACATACATTATATATATATGTGTGTGTATATATAATTCCGTGTGTTAAATATTGTACGAAACGTCAAAATTTACATAGAATTCTGTACTATGATACTATATGTATGTAACTATTAGAGCACGCTCAGCACTGAATAACATTACACGATAAAATATAAAATACATTTTGGTCGTCAACCTAGGGGTTTAAACCCTTCCCATGGTTCAGCCACTGCTACCTAGCGAACATTGTTTCAACGAACGCTTGCCCTGCGCAAGCAAAGATTATCGTTCATTTCTTAATAACTTCTCTTATTTCTTTCCAAATTTAAGGAACTTAAGCACTTTGAACGCGACAAGCCTCAAAGGCGGTTTGCCCGTTTAGGCGTATACAGTATACCCAAGAAGTTAGTTTCAGACTGAAAAGTCATCTGCTCAGGGAGTCATACCCCTTGAAAAGTGCCATTATTTTATGTTATGCTGTGCTTACGGCACTATATACAGTAAATAGTCCAGTATACAATACAAAACAATACAATACAAAGAGGCATGTTTTTCTATCGCTATTCGTCATAAAACGCAAACAACTGTCTTGCATTCGGAACATTAGTAGTCTAACACATTATCTATCTAAATATCTCTTTCATTTCCTCATTGGAAACATATTTCTCATATCTTATTCGTTAACATCAATATTTAGGCCTAGTTCAACAATTTTGTGACCTCTGTAGTTTAAGTGTGTTAGGCCTATGTATCTTTGAACATCGCAGACAATAATTCTTCCAACATTAAAAATATCACCGTGATTTCCGTAACATATTAGACTCCTTCTTCAACGCTGAAAATTACACGTGGTCTGGATTTATTTTTAAGTTAAAGACGTTTGTTACCTCCATAAGACGTTCGACGTATGTTAGCGGCTTACAGAGTGTTGAGGGAACGGTAAAGGCTGGTGCGGGTATTGGGAGGTGGCGGGGGTAAGAAATGCGGGGTTACGGCAAGAACGGGGGAAATTTGTTGTTGCCGGGTGGGGATAAAATGTGTTCCCGTGTCACTCTATTGTCAACACATTTTGGAGACAAATCGGAACGCGATCCCTCTTTTGTCCTAGGAGCTGGCAACCCACGCTACACCACTGTTCAGAACAGTAAGAACAATAAAGAAAAGAGGAATAAGAGAGCGTAAGCAAATTCAGTCGATTATTAAATCATGAATAGCACGCTAATCGTAACAAGAGCATAGGCCATAATAGGCGAATTGAAGACGCTAACAATGGCAAGTACCACCAACTGTACGAGAATGAGTAAGGTGAAAATATAAAACGTTTCTCTAAACCTCAGCGTATCACGACTTCTTTCCGTTTTTATATTCGAATTTCATTTCAAATTTGTTAATTATCGCGATAAATGTTTGTCTAAATTCTCAGTTTCAATTCATCTCGTCAATCAGTTTCCAATCGCTTCCCACAGCCCGGCCTTTTATACAGGGTATTCTAATTTTCCCAAGGCAAGTGTCTTTTTAGAGTAAGAAATTGGTAATTTCGCGTAATGTTTCCACTCAATCAATTCGTCTTTCAAGATATTCTCAATTGGAATCCATCTGACGTCGTCATTCTCGGTTCCGCATCCGATGACAAAGACTTTTCCGTCATCAGCAATCACACGAGAATAAGGAATTAGTGACTTGAATTTATCTCTCACTTCCCATGTTTGTGGGACAAAATTGTATACAAAGCATCCGTCATTACCAAGTAAAATAACAGAATTTTGCCACAATACACCACGAAGCGTAGCACATGCCCTGGGCATTTGCTGTGTGAGCAAAGTGCATGTATTTGACTTCGTGTCATACACTTGTACAGTGCTGACAGCTTTACCATGTGCACCGCATCCACCAAAGATATAGAGTGAAGACTGAAATGGTACACAATTGCTAGAACCATAAACAGCGTATGCCAGCTTTCCAACCTTAGAACACCGATCAACAAATGTATCGTGTGTTTCGACATCATCGAGTATTTTCCAAGAAGAATTCAAACATCCACCGCATATATACAAAACATGATCAACAAACGCTACGCTGTGAAAGTGTCTGCCTTGAACCAAAGAAGCACATTTTCTCCATTTATAAGGTGAAGCATCTAATCTCCAAATATCTTCACCTTTGTTTCCTAATCCACACACGAAGATTAAATTGCGATAGACAGCTGCTGCTGCTCCATACTCAAATTCATCAGGCAATGGCTCAATGGTAGTAACATCATCCGGTCGATTTAAGTTCAGTATTATAGTGGCCTCGTCATTTGCAATGACAACGGCGCAAATATTGAATTCTTTCGTTGATTCTACATGCAAAGAACAGTGACAATAATATACTTATGAATGAATAACACACATGGAACGCCTGATTAACCCATGCATGTGCACATTTTTTCCAGCATTGCCACAAATGCAACAATTCAATGAAAAATCATATAAAATGAGTAGATTAAAAAACTGTGCATCATTTTTAAGAATTATAAAGTTTTTTTTTACATGGGAATCCTGCCCCCATGACCCACAGCAGACAATTTACGCTACATAGGCCAAAAAGTTTGTATATATATATATATATATATATATATATATATATATATATATATATATATATATATATATATATATATATATATATATATATATATATATGTGTGTGTGTGTGTGTGTGTGTGTGTGTGTGTGTGTGTGTGTGTGTACAAATGTGGACAATATCTTTATTTTATTTCTTTTCAGACATTGGTAAGGCAAATTGCATTTATTTACACTCAAAAAGACAAGAATTATAAAAAATGCACACGGGAATTCTACTTCCCATGGCCGACAACAGACATTTTATGCCACACATGCAAAAACATTGCAACTCCATAAAAATCTCTGCAAAAGATGTGAACACTGTCTTTATTTTATTTCTTTTCTGACATTGGTAAGGCAAATTGCATTTATTTACACTCAAAAAGACAAGAATTATAAAAAATGCACACGGGAATTCTACTTCCCATGGCCGACAACAGACATTTTATGCCACACATGCAAAAACATTGCAACTCCATAAAAATCTCTGCAAAAGATGTGAACACTGTCTTTATTTTATTTCTTTTCTGACATTGGCAAGGCAAATTGTATTTATTTGCCATTATTACACTCAATAAGAACTCAAAAATTATAACAAATGCACGGGTATTCTACTTCCCATGGCCAGCAACGGACATTTTATGTTAGATATTATTGAAAAAATTGTATCTCCATACATAAAATCAGCTGCCACAAACAAGAGGTATACGCAAAAGAGACTTCAATAGCTATAAAATGTCAAAATATGTAAGAAAAATCATAAAGGAACAAGATGATGAAGACTTTGTCAACCAAATATGCAAACATAACACGGGAAGTTTGTCTAATAATAAAGTTTCAAATTCTTTCAAAATTTATCATATTGCTAGTTAATTTCTTATTATCGTCTAATAATTTAGATATCTCTGCTTATTTAAGTTTATTCTACTAACAGTAAATTTAACCCAATGAATCTCTGGCAGCATATGTAGCTAACTGTTAAAATTATTTATGCAGGTTGTTGAACTGTGGAAATCACTCTGTGTCGAATGCCTTAAGAAGAGAAAGAGACCGGAAATGAAAGGCGTTGTTGTGAAACCTATCATCTCCAACGACTACGGATCAAAAGGGTAATTCGATCTGATCGATATGCAATCAATGCCAAGAGGAGAAAACAAGTGGATAATGGTTTATCAGGTAACTTTAAATGACAGCCAATTTATTATATTATGTAGCTGCTAACTATAATGTTTTTGTGACGAAGTAAATTTGGAGGTGGAGCTGTACGTCGTTTATCGTATCACACATAATTATATTATAGGACGTATCTCATGGAATTGTTAAACATACATTTTTAGCATTTATTTCACATGAACATTTTAAATATATGGAAGAATAGGTGTCAGGTCAATTGTTTGTACGCCGACTGATCGACACAAATTGGCCGCGCTAAATTGATCGCGAGGTCAATTGGTTGCAAGGCAATTGATCGTAATATCAACGATAACTGTCAATTGAACGAAGCTTTGCACTAAAAATGCCTTCTGAGCTAGGTTTATTTAAGATTAAAATTCGTTATCGAAGATTTTACCGATCAAATATTGAGATACGAGACATTGATACGCAATCTCACAAGTGATAGCGTTGATATCTTCTCCTTCGGACCATACAATGGACAGTTATCGTTGATATTGAGATCAATTGGCTAATGGTCAATTGTCGTGTGAACAATTGACCCCGAACCAGAAGAATTTATGATAATATCGTAATAATTATAATTGCCATGTGCCAAAAAAATCAATATTTTATTTTTAAAAAGCTAATTAAATTAATTAGTTAATTAATTAGAATACGTGCTAATTCTAATTCTAATTAATTGGAAAACTGTTTATGTAATTAAAATTATAATTAATTAGATATTTAAACCTTTTATAAATTAATTAGATATTTCATGTACCTAATTATAATTATAATTAATTAGATAAAAGGACTTGCTAATTCAAATTCGAATTAATTAGCAAAAGCGCCAATTATCAACAACACTGCAGAAAATTGATATTAACGTACGTAACAATAAAAATTGTTCTTAAGTTTTTAAGACTTTAAAAAATATTTGGTTTATTTCTGTATTTGTATTTGGTTTGTGTTCCTTATGTTCTCGATCCATCTATCAGGATCATTTGACAAAATTCTGTGTTCTTCGACCTCTTTCATCAAAGAGAGCAGCGGGAGGTAGCATGGAACTTAGCGGACATCTTTCTTCTCATGGGCGCGACACAAATTATACAAAGCGACAACTGTAGGAGAATTCACAGCTGCAGTGATATCTGAGCTAAAGGAGATTTGGCCTAATCTGTTACTTGTGCGTGGCAAACCTCGACACCACCAGAGTCAAGGTTCCGTGGAGAGATGCAATGGCGACGTAAAAGACATCCTGACCACGTGGCTTAGCGACAACAACTCAACTGAGTGGACAGCTGGTTTGAAGTTCGTCCAGTTCATGAAAAACACCAGTCATCACTCGGGCATCAATCAAACACCATACAACGCTCTTTTCCAGGTGCAATCCTAGAATAGGATTACGATCTACAAACCTCCCTACTGAATTCTTGGAAACGCTGTTGACGGAAGAAGATTTCGAAGCTGTATTGAGCTGTCAAGCCTCAGACGCGCAAACTATTGAAGTTGCACCAGAGGCAGGACAAGCTCCAGGGGCGTAGCCAGGAATTTGATTTGGGAGGGTATAAATATTTTGGGTGGGTATAAATCTTAACTATAAACCACATAAACCATATAAACCACATATAACCACATGTAAATCACATAAAATACTTTAAGGTAGACTGATTTGGGGTGTATATATATACCGATATACCTCCCCGATCGTTACGCTCCTGACAAGCTCATTCACATGCCTTTGGTCACACGGAAATCTCCTCCAAGCGTGTAGTAGCCGAAGTGTCATCAGAGTCTTCAGCAGTTGAAGCCTTATCAGACCCAAATGCAGTTGAAACCCCTTCTGGCTCTGTGACAGTTAAAACCTCCTCAAGCTCTGCATGACAGCTCAAGCCTCTTCAGACACTTTGGCACTAGACGTAGAACCAGGACGTTCACAGTTGCACTCTGTGCACCGCAAAAGAGCACGGGATGGACTGATGAAACAGGCTGAACGAATGGTGAAGCGCAGCCGGGCCATTAATATACCGGGGAAGGTGGGCGAAAATGTAATGGTTCCTGTTCCGCTGGTCGACCGAGGACGAGGTATCCACGAAACATTCTCGGTGTAATTATAGATCGGGATGAGAATGATCTTTATACGATCGCTGTTAACTCTCTCACCCCTATCGGCCTTGGGCGTCCGTTCCATAAACCCTGGCTTCCTGGGGGAAATTATGGGGATGCTTGGCGCATTTCTAACATTGTTCTGAAACACCTGCCCATATGTCACAACATTCAGCAACGAACAATGGTTCGCTGTTTTAGCAGAAGAGCATTGGACAACACTGGAATGTCAGAGTGTCCAATAGCATCGCCCGATCGCCGCCTCCTCGGCGTTACATTCTTTCTGAAGGAACATACCAAACAACGCCCCTATTCAGGCGCGCCTGTCTCCCGATTTCCCGCTTTTTCCGAGATATCCCTTCAGGGCAAAATGGGTTTATGAGCAATTATTCGACACCTGCTATTAGTATCATGTTAACGTTACTTGTTTGCTGGTATGTCTTCACGACAGTGGCGTAGCCACGGGGAGGGGTTTGGGGGTTAGGACGGTTAGGTTTGGACGGCGCGAAAAAATATGTTATGTACGTATTCCCAGGCAATTTTTATTTTTTGAGGCGATTTTTGGCGATTTTGGGGTAAAAACCCCTCCTTGGCGGTTATCGATGACCTTTTTTCAAAACCTCCTTCCGAAAATCCTGGCTACGCCACTGCTTCACGACAATTCAATCACTTCAGATGCTGAAAGGGGCATTTCAAATATGCATGTATACAATAAGCCACCAGAAATAAGAAATACAAAAAGTTATTTGAATCCATTGTAAGTTTAGACACCTGACGAAATCAAATATGCAGGTATACAATAAGCTACAAGAAATAAGATTGTTCCGAAGATCAGAGTTTCCAGCAACTTATTGGGCGACCAGTACCACTTCTGGTCGAAAGCGGGTTTCCTGGCAATATATATATATATATATATATATATATATATATATATATATATATATATATATATATATATACTGTATAATATATATATAATATAATACATATATAATATAATATGATATGATATAATATAATATAATATAATATAATATAATTCATGGCCGCTTTGGCGCAGACATGCAGGATGTCGCTATTCTGGCGAAATTTAGACATATTTATTATTATTTACGCTGGATAAATTATTCCCGCCAACGAACTGAATTTACTTCAAGCATAGAATATCCTCCTTAGTGGTTTGAGCGCAGGGCGCGATTTGTAGGGGAAGGGGAATTTCACTGCCCAACTGCACCCCCTACTGCTGCATCTTCCAACAACTACATTCCCCCAAGCTCGACATATCCCCACTGCTCTAGGTCACAAATCGCCACCTGTTTGAGCGTACGCTACCCGGTCCAAGGAATATGATGCTGAAAACCTTTTGGACGAAAGGTATGCGACCGCATCTACAGGCATTTGGGTCGGCTGAGACCGTCAATTTAATTGCTTCTGTGACAAGACGACACAAAAGCGGTAATTTGCTTCATTGTTCTCTAGCGAGCGTGACATGTAAGTGGAAGGTCTGTCCCCCTATTGGATGGCGTGCCTTTATTATTGACACATCCAATTGTCCAATGATTGCTTGTTGTCCTTCAGCGAACAATGAATGGTCTATGTCCTCCAGAAGCAATGGATAACTCAAAAACGGCTTCTCGGGTTTATGGAACACTAACCAAAAGCCGCTTTTGCGGCTTTACGGGTCCACAGGGTTAAGGGAGGAATACTTAACGGAAAATGCTCACGAAACCAGTTTGATCTTTGTAGTCAAATATTGCTGCTGCCAACCGACGTTTGCCAGGATTAGGATTACCTCCGTAATGCAGAGCAGCATGAGCCAGGTATGGAGGTCAAGGGTATCTGAAGTGTAATTGTCTTGGCAAACCAAATGTCAAACAAATCGATGTAAGTGCTTTAAAGGTAAAGTTGTGTGCAACAGTAGATGTCACGGCTCCATTTCTTGTCAAAATAAACATTGAAATGAACAAGTGACATATTTTCATTTAACATGTTTTTGAAATATCAAGAACATTTAACTAAACTTTTCTCATTTCTCGCTCTATCATATATCAACATGGCTTTATGCAATATTAAAATATTACACTGCTTTTAATAATTATTGTGTTGGCTTATATGATTATATTAGCGTGAATAGCGGTCAGTGTTCAACGGCTTTATGCAATAAAGCGGATCAGTCAAAGTGTGAAATAAATCATTGGAAAAGTTAGCCGTTGCATGAAATGACTGGTTTTTTAGTCATTGCGTGGAGACCACAGACCCTATGGGGCATTTCACGAAATGACTGAAACTTTTAGTCATTTCGTGTAATGACTGATTTCACACTTTGACTACAACATATATATATATATATATATATATATATATATATATATATATATATCACTGACTCATTATTATGCTATGCATGCTCAGTCCATTTTCAGAGTTTTCCCTAGTCTCGCGGTGCGTCGCCTCTCTCGCAGCGTTGTCTGCTGCTAGGTTAATTAGTTTCGGTTAGCGTAGTGTTGACTTCTCGCGACGTGTCACATGACTGATGATAGATTCTGAATTCCGAAAGACGAGCGTCACGGTATTCCTGTCCACAAGCCTACCATTTGGCTACGCCACGACCCTCATTCGGCAATAGACTTTATCAACGACTAGCCGTTATGCACTTAGTTCCCTGTTTAGAAAGATGTGCTGATGTCAAACTCAGCGATCTCTCATACAGTGGTTTGCTAAAACGACGCGCCACCTATTGACAGGTGTATACTCAACGAAGGAAAGTTTTCAAAAAGTATAAATATTACTGTCTCGTTACCTCTATTTCATCTTAACTACAGATTTCATTAGCTATTACATTTTACTTATATATTTCCTAGCCTACTACTATACTCATACACTGTGCTGCTTCAATTTGGTAAAAGTACTCGATTATCAAAAATTCAAAGCTCTATCATACGCGTATGACAAAATAAAATACGTTAAAATACCTGCGTATGAATAAAAAATAAAATACGCGTATGATACGCGTATTTTAGAAGTCTACTAGGTTACTTATAATTTGTTTATACTTAGCGAGCAATATCAATTACAACTTCACGCCACGTCACTGTAACTGATCCCAAAATTCACTTCGCTAACACTTGTTCCGCTTTTAATTTGTTTGTGCATTTATATGGTTAGCAGCAGGCTGCAGTAATTGACGCAATTTTATGGCTATGTAGGCCTAAGGTATTTTTGCTCACGCATGATAGCGCGTATGATAAAGAGTCATACGTTAAAACACGTGCGTTTGAAACGAAAAAATAATACGTATGATACGTATGATCGAGCTTTCCAAAAATTCAAGCTGTGGCTTTTCGTAATAAATTAATTAAAAGCAATACCTGTTAGCTTTCCAATGATATTTCCTGCGTTTTGTAGTGCATTGTGATCTGTGGCAATGAAATCAAAATCAAATGATTTACTTGGTGCTCTTAAATATTCATCGTTTTCTTTCCTTAATTCTTTGGCTCTTGCGATCAAACTGTCCACGTTGCCACAGACTTCACTCGGATATCCTTTCGATTTTAATTCAGTGCAGAATGTCACAAAACTCTCCTGAACTGTCAGCTTTCTCTCAATCTCCTCAATTTCTGCATCAATTTTCTTCTCCTGATGTTGCTTTAGCAATGAAAGTTCATTCAAAAGCTCTTCCGTTTGTCGATCGATCACAGCTTTTAGTTGCTGATTTTTTTTCTAATAGAACTCTCTGTTTTCAAGATTTTTGCCACGAAATCTCTCTTCTTTCTTTCCAAATCAGATTTCCTTGACAATATATCTTTCTTATGGTCATACATTTCTGTGAAACTTTGCTCAATTCTTTGACGAAATTCCTTATCAACTGTTGTCACATCTTTGCATTTGTGTGTTTGATGTTCTTCAACAAAGCAAGAGACGCAAACAACTGTCTTGCAATCGAAACAATAGTAGTCCAACACTTTATCTGAATGTCTCACACATTTCCTGATTGGAAACATATTTCTCATCTCTTCTTCGTTAACCTCAATGTTTAGTTCAACAATATAGTGATCTTTTGAGCCTTTAAGTGTCTTGTGTATCTTTGAACATCGAAGACAATAATTTTCACAGCAATTCAAACATCTCATCTTGGCTTCAGCAACGTTATTGGCATCTTCAATCATGTCACACATTGTACAATGTCTGGACTTATTTTCTATATTAAAAGCGCTTGTTACCTCCATAAGGCTTTTGATATAGAAATTTCTCTGAAGTCCTTTCATTCCATCTGCAGGGATTGAAAACTCGTTCCTGCATAATGGACATGGTAAGGCTTCTCCAGGTTTCTTCCCACTCTTCAGCTGGATGTCTTCGAAGCATTTTAGACAGGCTGTGTGGAAACATGGCAAAATTCTGGGGTCTGTGTAGGTCGTCAAGCAGATGCAACATTCTGACAACGAGCGAAGTCGTTTCATCGCTTCAATTCCAGATGACGCCATTTCGACGCAAACAATTACTTTTTTTATATCTAAAATTTATTGAATGAATATCAGCTAGAAGGTTAATGTGCACTTTAGTCTCTAGTCGGTAATTTCTAATTTATCTGCGAGGCTTCGATTTGGTTTCTAACTTAGGCTTATGCCTTGAAAAAAGAGCCAGCTCATGGTAACCTACATACAATAAAGAGTCGGTTACCCATTGTGCGGCTAGGTATCTTAGTCACTAGAGCTTCAGTTCAACGCTTTCACGGTCCATTGACCCAAGCCCCAGTGTAGCTACTCAACACTAGTGCAGCCAACCACGAGGGTACACAGGGGCGTCGGCTCCTATTTGAGCCTCGACTGGGCTTGTGATTTTTTGCAGTTGATGGCGGCGAGTGTCGATGTGTTCTCGCGTAAGTGTTAAAGGCTAATATACGCCGTAGCATTAGTCTATTAACGACCAGCATTATATAATATAATATAATATAACAAGGTTTAAGGTGGTTCAGTAGGGACTGCCCTGTGTGAGAACCACTGTTGTTCCCGTCCAATCTAATATCCTAAACTACTGAGGTTTATTTTGAACTCGTTTACAGTTGTGGCCGTTACTATCCCCTCATCCAGTTCATTCCATCTGTCCACCACTCTTGCACTAAAAAATGCTGTTTATGTCTCCCAACCCGTTTCTTGAACAGTTTCATGCTGTGTCCTCTGGTTCGATCATACTGCTTCATTGTAAAAATCTTTCCTTTGGCATTTCCACTTTGTTTGTTAGTATTTTGTATGTCTCGATCAAATCCCTCTCTCTCTCTTTTTTTCCAGGGTTGTCAATCCACAGTGATTTAGCCTTTCCTCATAGGTTAGTTTGTGATATCCCTTGATCATCTTTGTTGCTCTGTGTTGCACTCTTTCTAAGGTCTCTATGTCTTTCTTCAGGAATGGACACCATGCTTGAACACAATACTCTAAATGTGGACGTACCAATGTCTTGTAAAGTCTTATTATTACATCCTTCTCTCTGCTCACTATCGTTCTTTTGATCATACCTAGAATTTTGTTGGCCTTATTAGCTGCCTCTGCACATTGCCTAAATGGCTTTAAGCTGTTATGCATGATGACTTCTAGATCTTTCTCCTCGTTTGTCACTTTTAGTCCCTTCCCACATAACTTAAACTCATGATCTGTTCCCTTCTTCCCAATGTGCATCACCGAGCATTTATCTGTATTAAAAAGCATTTGCCAATCTGCCGACCACTGGGATAGTCTATTAAGGTCTTGTTGTAAAATTTTTGCTTCTGCTTCACTATCACTCTGTCCACACAGTTTTGTGTCATCAGCGAATTTTGAAATTTTTGACATTATATCATCATCGATGTCGTTGATGTATATTAAAAACAATAGAGGTCCCAACACTGAACCTTGTGGCACCCCACTTATGACCTCAGCCCAATCTGAATACTTGCCTCTTATACCTACCTTCTGTTTTCTGCTCTGAAGCCAGTTTTTTATCCATCCAAGAACTTTACCTCTAATTCCACTGGCATGAAGCTTGACTGCCAGTCTTGAATGAGGTACTTTATCGAATGCTTTCGCAAAGTCCAGGTATACTACATCAACTGCCTTTCCCTCATCTAGCTTGTCGTGAATCTCCTCCAAAAAGTCCAGTATGTTTGTTAAGCAAGATCTTCCCGTAATAAACCCATGCTGGCTATCCTTTAAAATCTTGTGTCTCATAAGATGGTCCAATATATTTGCTTTCATTATTTTCTCCAGAACTTTACACACTATACAGGTCAGACTCACAGGCCTATAATTTTCTGGCTCCCCACGGTTACCCTTTTTGAATATAGGAGTGACTACTGCATCCCTCCAATCCCTAGGGACTATTCCCGATTTAAGTGACATATTGAATATTGTGGCTATTACCTCACTAAATCTCATTAATCTGGGTTTGACAGGATAACTATAGAACATCTATTGTATGCACACCCAATTGTATTATCTTGTACAGTATAACTTATTTGTTTAATCTAATGTTGAAAGCAGGATATGTGCCAGAAGGTTTTGGTAATGGTATCATGATCCCTTTGCTAAAAAATTGCACAGCAGACCCTAAAGGTGTGATAATTATAGGGGCATAACCCTGAGTCCAGTAGTGTCTAAGATTTTTTAGCATGTATTACTGGGAAAATTTGAGAACTTTTTGGTGAGCTCTGACCTGCAGTTTGGGTTCAAAACTGGGGTAGGATGTTCAGATGCCTTATATACGCTGAGGGGGGTAATACGTCACCTCAACAGTAATTCATGCACAGCTGTCATTACTGCTCTTAACATTTCGAAAGCTTTTGATAAAATTAGTCACCATGGGCTTTTTTGAAGCTGATACAAAGGGAAACCCTTTGGTATTTTATTGAAGTCTTACTCAACTGGTATGCCAAATGTAATGTTACGGTTAGATGGGGTATTGCATTATCAGAATCTTTCTCTGACGACAAGGAGGGGTTCTTTCACCTTTGCTATTTGCTGTTTATATTGATGATGTGATTTTAAAGTTGCACAATTTTGGACATTGCTGCTATATCAATGATCTGTTTCTTGGATGTTTATTGCATGCAGATGATATCTTATTGGTGTCACATTCTGTATCCGTCCGGCATGCAGCACATGCTTGATATTTGCACCAATGAATTTGTGGATTTGGATTTGAAATTTAATGTGAAGAAATCTATGGTCATGAGGATTGGGACACGTTGTAATATCGCATGTGCTGTATTGGTCCTGGATTAGGGTTGCCAGACGTCCTCCAAAAGGAGGACATGTCCTCCTTTTTAGGTCCGTGTCCTCCGTCCTCCCGGCAAAGCTAAAATTGTAAAATGTCCTCCTTTTTGAGCTTTTGTATGCTATCAATTTTCGTTCTTGCGGTATTGACGAATTTCATACGTTTTAGTCCGTTATCTCAGTTTACCCAATCATCGATATTAAAATAGCGTTTTAATAATATCAATATCGATTGTCCAAAGTCCCAAAATACTCGACTCTCGTCATTCTATCTCTAGTGTCTATGCAATAGTCTATGGTCATTGGTCACAATGTTAATTTCATTTCCAGTAGCAAACGCAGAGACTGTAAATAGTAAACGGCTAGTCATCATCAGTCATACAACTCGATGACCTGGGGCCGTACATAAATTACGTAACGCGATTTTGGCACTTTTTTGACCCACCTACGTAACACGACGTAACAAAACGTCAGACCCCTCAAATATTACGTAACAGGCCGACCTCCCATTTTCGTCCTCCAAAAAGTCTTGACAAGCAAACAAGTTCATATCCTTGTATTTTTCCTCTCGATAAACCCTGACAAGCAAAAAAAGAGGTCATCCTTGTTTTTTCCTCTTCAAAATCTCTTGCGTTACGTAACATTTTCGGACCCTCCTCCCCGTTGTCACACTTCGTAACAAATGGCCGGACCCCCCCTAACCGCGTTACGTAATTTATGGACGACCACTGCACAGCTGGTTTCATGTATATAATGTCCTCCTCTGTCCTCCTTTTCGTCTGGCTTTGTCCTCCTTTGGCTACCCATGCATCTGGCAACCATATCCTGGATGGTGTTGCCTTGCCATTTGTGGAGGAAATTAGGTATCTTGGAGTGGCACTGAAAAAGGGCAGGCACTTCGGGTTATCTATTTCGGAAGTTAAATTAATTTTTTTGTACGTTTAACTGTTTGTTGCTGCCGCTTCTGAACTGATATGCATTAACCTGGTAAAGAGCTACTGTCAACCTATTGTATTGTATGGCATGGAAACCACATGTCCAAACAAAAGTAGGCTACTCTTAATGCTCTTGATAGATTGATTGAAGTAGTTGTATGTAAAAAGTTTAAAACATGTGAGGCAGATAATGTAGATTATATTAGAGCTTTGACTGGTTTGGAAAGTATGCATGTTGTTGTTAAAAAGCGACAAGCATCATTCGTTAATAAATATGAGAAAAAGCCACTGTACTTTGCTGAGTGCATTACTAGAACTTGTCTGAGGGCAGAAGCTGTACTGTGTAAAGTTTGTGCTTAGTTTATTCCTTCATTAGTTTATTATTAGTCTATTGTATTGAGTTTTGTTCAGTTGATTTGTGTTATCATTGGTTGTGTTCTAACATTTTTTGATGCTGTACTTAGCACGAATACAGATTATTATTAATATTCAGAAGGAAGCCATTTTCAGATTCATTTAGCGTGATATTTTGATCTCTGCTTAATTGCCGTGAATTTTATTCTTGAGCTGCAAAATAGTTAAATGAAGAAATTATATGCGAAGTACTTTCGAAATACCAATGTCTGATTATATATCACATTTAATTTCTATTATTTCTAGAATCTATATATACCATTCTGATTTGTAAATTTTCCTAGACTTTTGACCTTAAAGGCGCAAATTGATCACTGGCGAATTTTCTCGTAAGACGTACGATGAACCCACGGACAGTGTTTTTTGAAGTAGCCAAATGTCATTAGCCGCTCCCAATGTATTGATTAGGCTAAATATTGTCTTATCGTGATCACCACTTTGCCCCCTGAGTTATGCGCTTTCTACGGCTTGATTACAGTTTTTATTTGCCAAACTACTATTTAATAATGATGACAATGGCGGGACTTGCTCAGTAGGATCTGTCCTGTGTGAGAACCACTCTGCTGCATGTGACCCTTCATTTAAATTATGGCTTTTCCCATGCTTTCTCGTTCTTTGTCAGAACGACGTTTAGTCATAAAAAAGACAGTATCCATTGTTGTAAGCAATGTTACTACATCTTTTGTTTAATTACAGGCTTTTACATTTACAGCAGGCCAATCACTTCTTCTTAAATATTTTCAATAAGCTTACAGGTACCAAGGGCGTATCCAGTTGTCTTCTTGAATGCCAAGTACTCCATCCAAAAGTACAGCTTTCGCGTTAGAGGGATGACTATAATTTCGGCATTTTCGCATTCACGATTCAATTTGCTTTAAAACTAAAATCAAGAAAATACCGCATCTATGAATCGTTAAACCCACTGAAACATTTCAGATTAACCACCTCACGACTAAACAATTCTGGCTACCCTCAGACTGTGTCGTCATGTTTATAGCAGGCTCCGCCGTGAAAATGACTGTCTTTTCTGAACAATCAGATTTTCTCTGAGAAAGTTTTAAAATTTTGTGAAGAATAATAGCGGATGTCAAAACGAAAGCTATTATTTGGTCACCGTCTCTTTGAGGCAATGCAATTTTAAACTACTCAGACCGCTTTTGGCAACCGACAGGAAAGAGTCCTCTAACCGCTTAGGCGGATGGGTCTTCTAGTTATCCACGCCTTGGACTCTCTATCGCCTCAAGTATAGGACACAGCCAACTGGCGGCTAATAGCGGAGACGACCACGCTGTAGCCTGTAGAAAGAGGACTCGCCATAGGTAAAGGTAAAGGTTTGCCCATACTCGATTTCGAGCTTCGGGCCCGGCGCTGATCTCTGGTGTCAGGCAAGCAGCGACGCAGGTGGCTAAAGCCATTAATCTAGAGTAGTTTGCCATTGCTTTCTCTAGACCCGCGTTTTACCTTCGCAGCCACAGCTGCTACTCAGTTATCACCGCCCTCTAGCGAATGAAGGCTGAGTCGTTCTTAGGGCTCCTGCGGGGATCGAACCCGCGACCTTCTGCTCCATCGTCCAACGCTGTTACCACTCTGTTAACTCGCCATAAATAATCGCCATAGATAATAACTAATATCCTCAAAGCAAATTTTGATGGCTTGTATAGTAACCTATGCTGCGAGACTGAATAGTTTTAAATTCTTAAGGAACTAGATCTGGTACTCTCACTCACTCACTCACTCACTCACTCACTCACTCACTCCTCCCTCCCCTCTCTATCTCACTTGAGTCTAGTTGAGTCCTAAGTCTGAGTGCTGTGTATTTTTGCATTAGCGATTATGACGGTGTTGTCCTACCCGTGTTTAAATCGACCATATTATTGTTCCTAATATTCTAATCTTCTATTCCACATTAAATTTCGGATTTGCTTATTTGATATATAAACTTCATGTATTACTGTATTAACTTCAATAGGGTAAATAAATAAATATTAATATTACTTGGCATTATAGATGCGGGAAGTTAGAAGAGTGGTAACAGCGCTGAACGATGGAGTAGAAAGGTCGCGGGTTCAATTCCCGCAGGAGCCCTAAGGTCTACGCAGCCTTACTCGCCAGAGGGCGGTTGTAAACTAAGGAGCAGTGTTGAGCTGCGAGGTAAAACGGGAGTCTGGGGAAAGTAATGGCAACCTACCCCAGATTAATGGCTTATGCCACCTACGTCGCTGATTACCAAGGTCGGAGATAAGCGCCGGAACCCAACGCTCGGGCTCGAGCACGGGACCTACATTTACCTTTTTTCGTTTTAAAATACAATCAATGTGTTTGCTAATATGGACGAAAGCCATGCCAGCACCTGATAGTGGTAATCACCGTTGAATTTGCTTAATTTCTGTAATTAATGGTTGCATAATGTTATAAGGCAGTGGTTCCCAAACGGTGGTACGCGTACTCCCAGGGGTACAAAATGGACTTTCTAGGGGGTACGCGGCGGAAAGTGGAAAGTCAGTGGAATTCTTATGCACTGATGTTTGATAGTAAGAAATTTCACAATATTTGCAAAAGTTATAAAACAAATTGTGATTGGATTTGATTTTATCAAACTGCAGTGATAGATGTAGACCTTTTGGACTCCTCTAACCCGTCACCCCTCGCTATAAGTTTAAAGTTTAACCTGTCCTATCACCTTGTGGCATTGGACTCTTCCTTGGTCAGCGCGGCAAATTCAAAAATCGCCCTGTGTGGATCACATAGACGCAAGCTCATCCATCTCATTGATTCATTTTATTGTTTTCATAAGTACAAGTACTATATTTTTATCCTAATAAGCTTTAATAAAACCTAGTAGGTCTAGTATCTAGTTATTGATTATGGCTAATTCAGTCCGATTACATGTAGGTTTGAAGACATTATTAAATTTCATGATTCAGATACCATGTTATGCTTTTAAAAATCGAAAGTGTGCTTCCTTAAATTTACTTTGATAATTAGGGGTACAGGGATTTTCAAAAAATGTCTGAAGAGGTACGCCGACCAAAAAAGTTTGGGAACCACTGTTATAAGGTTTGTTATATAATGAACTGTATTTCTGATCTACGAATATTCATTCCCATCCAGCTAAGTCAACCCCCCTCAAAGACGTGGAGTCTGGATAAAACACCGGATGAAGACATTAACAATGACAAGTGCAGCCAGCTGAAGAATGAAAATTCTATCTAGCGGAAGTTCGGAGTGGGTAAGGCGTTTCTCGAAACCTCAGCGGAAAAGTGGATATTTTCATCTATTACGACCATATCGCTTCAACTATAATAATAATAATAATAATAATAATAATAATAATAATAATAATAATAAATAATAATAATTATGACGGCACGAAATCAATCAATTACGACAATCGATCCGATTGTTTAATTCGAATTTCATTTCGCGTTTATTAAGTATCGAGATACGTTTTCCGTTCAACATTCTCAGCCAGTGGCGTAGCGTGAGAGGCCGAATGGGGGCACTTTGGAGACAGTCCCCGGGCCCCAGGAGAGGGGCCCCCGAAGAGTGATATTTTAATTTTTTTGCCAGTCAACACTATAAGGGATGTGACGACCTTTTTTGCTCGTCAACACTGTAAACGATGTGTTTTTTGCTCGCCATTGAGGACCTTTTTTGCTCGTCAGCCATATCAAGGATGCCCCCGGGCCCACTGCTCCCCTCAAAAAGTCACGCTACGCCACTGTTCTCAGCTTCAATTAATCTAGTTAGCAAGTTTTCCACTAGATTTCGCAGCCTAACCCTTTACACAGGGTATTCTAATTTTCCCCGAAGCAAATGTCGTATTAAAGTAATTATTTGGTAATTTCGCGTAATGTCTCCATTCGATCAATTCGTCGTTTAAGATATTCGAAATTGAATCCATCTCACTTCGTCACTGTTATCTCCGAATCCGATGACAAATAACTTGTCGTCACTAACAATTACATCAGCACAGATATTTTCCAACTTGAATCTATCTCTCACTTTCCAGGTTTGTGTGTCAAAATTGTATATAAAGCATCCATCTTTACCAAGTAAAATAACAGAATTTGTCCACAATTCACCACGAAGCCAACCACATGCTCTGGGTATTTGCTGTGTGAGCAAAGTGCAAGTTTTTAGCTTCGTGTCATACACTTGTACTGTGCTGATAGCTTTCCTACGTGCATCACATCCACCAAAGATATAGAGTGAAGTCTGAAATGTCACACAATTGCCAGACCTGGAGACAGCGTAGGCCAGTTTTCCAACCTTAGAACACCTGCCATCATATGTATTGTATGCTTCGACATTATCAAGTGGTTTCCAAAGAGAAAACGACCTTCCACCGCAGATATACAGAACATGATCAACAAACGATACTCTATGACATTGTCTGCCTTGAATCATAGAAGCACATTTACTCCATTTAGAAGATGTTACATCTAATCTCCAAATGTCTTCATTTTTGTTTCCCAATCCACACACGAAGAGTGAATTGCGATAGACAGCTGCTGCTCCAAACTCAAATATATCAGGTAATGGCTCAATGGCAGTAACTTCTTCCGGTCGATTCAAACTCATTATAAGAGCGACGTTACGATTTGCAATGACAACGGCGCACCGATTAAATTCTTTAGTGGTTTCTACAAATGACAACAAGACTAGTGAATAAGACGATACTTCCAGAATTCCGATAGAATAACGCGCACAGATCGTCATTATCGTCATTGTTAATGTAAATGCAGAATAACACTGGTCAACAAATTTTATGCAAGTTTTTGTTTCCTCTACAAATTTTGGTGAAACTAATAGATTTTGACTTGCTGAACACAAATATGTAATTAGAATTTCTGTATCACGTACGGTTTTTAAGAAATCGACAATTTAGCATTTAGTATTGTAACGTCTTCTGCAACATAATCCTACAGAAGGATCTAGGCAATAATGACAAGACATGAGAAAATTAGAAATGTTTTGCTGTAGATTTTCGTTTGTAGTCACTGTCCTGTGCTTCACGTATCAGTGACCAACAGTAGTCTCCGAGCATAGACGGACTCCACTTTCCCTGCTGGTAGCGTTTCTCGATGCTGACAATGTCTTTGTGAAATCTTTCACCATGTTCATCACTGACGGCGCCTAGATTGTCCGGGAAGAAGTCCAAGTGAGAATGAAGGAAGTGTATCTTCAGTGACATGTTGCATTTTATTGCCTTGTAAGCTTGTAGCGGATTTCCAACTTGTTCAACATAGTTTGGCGCCTTGTAGTTGCCCAGAAAGTTAGCAACAACATCCCTGAAGGCTGTCCAGGCAACATGCTCGGCACCCTGCAGAAGGCCCTCAAAGTGCCTATCCTTGAGCATCTCTCGAATCTGTGGGCCAACAAAAACGCCTTCTTTTATTTTAGCATCACTGGTGCGTGGAAACCTCTGTCGTAAGTATGTAAAGGCTTCACTTTCTTTGTTCATTGCTTTGACAAAGTTTTTCATTAACCCAAGTTTGATGTGCAAAGGTGGGAGATAAATGTTCTTCGGATCAACGAGAGGATCATGTTTAACGTTCTTCTGTCCTGGAACCAAGTCCCTGCGAGGTGGCCAGACCTTTCTCACATAATGTGAATCTCTAGCTCGGCTGTCCCACTCGCAAAGAAAGCAGCAGTACTTGGTGTAGCCTAGCTGCAGACCGAGTAGAATTGCAACAACTTTCAGATCTCCACATATATTCCAGTTGTATCTCGAGTATTCTATGTGTTTCAATAGCAGCTGCATGTTCTCATATGTTTTCTTCATGTAAGCAGCATGTCCAATGGGTACTGAAGGGTATGAATTGCCATTGTGCAGCAAAACAGCCTTTAAACTTAACAGCGAAGAGTCAACAAAAAGTCGCCATTCGGATGGATTGTGCTTACAGCCGAAAGCAGAAAGCAATCCATCAATGTCAATGCAAAAAGTAAGACTGTCGATTTTTTTGAAGAATCGAGTCAAGTCTTCATGCCGTTTACAAAATACTGAAATTTTTGTACCTGGAAAGAGCAGATTCCATCCTTGCAACCTAGATCCAAGCAATTCTGCTTGATTTTTTGACAAATCTAAGTCTCTGACCAGATCATTGAGCTCTGCCTGAGAAATCAAATGAGGATTGCTGGATGTCGATGGCTCAAACTCTGGGTCTTCCGTAGCTGAATCATCAACTATCCGCAGCATTTCATCTGTCTCTGCATTCTCGTCCTCGTCCTCCAGTGTCCAAAACTTGGGGGGGTTGGAACAGGAAGACTCTCGTCGTGTGGAACTGGTCTCATTGCCGAGGCAAGGTTAGGATACTCAATAGACTTTCTATTCTTTGAAGAAAATCCTGTAACATTCGTCATGCAGAAATAGCAATCCGTTACATGATTATTCTGCTCCCTCCATATCATTGGTATGGCGAATGGCATGGATGGACGCTTACCTGCAAGCCAAGCTCGCAGACTGGTAGCACAAGATGAACAACATATATGAGGTGCCCATACTTTGTCCTGGTCGCCAATTTTGCATCCAAAGTATAACTCATATCCTTTCTTTATGATTGCTGTCATACTCCGCCTCTGTGATTTCAACGTAAACTCTCCACAGATGTAGCAGAACGTGTCACTGCTATTGCGACATCGACGCGACATTTCAGAAACTTTAATTAAATTAGTTAATATTTTCAATTCACATCCTTTAACTAAACAAATATATCTCATCAAATAGAAAGACTGCAGCTGCTTCCTAGTGCTGCTTGGTATTTATATAGGACTGCGTAACCATAGCAACAATACATGCTAGGCATGTAGTCTTGAAGACAGGTTTGGGCGCGTCTGGGCATGTCTGGACATGCCTAATTATACTAATTTTCAAAATCCATGTAGTTAAGTGAGCCAGCAGTGCATATTACATCTGTTATGGCGGTCACATAAGATTCTTGCCTAACCTGAATACCCATAACTCAGATAACTCTCGAAAACCAAGATTTTAAAATTCTTATAATTTTAAAATTTAAAATCAGCTTTTTCTCAAAAAACTTACGTGATAGGAAAATTTCAAAATTATTCCTGTAATCAGCATGACAAAATCTACCTGGAACACCAGAAATTGCACAGGAAACAAAAACCTTGTTGACCAGTGTAATCAACCACGCGAAAACATGAATGCTAAGGATGCAAAAGGTACGCCCCGACTATAAATTCAGCAGTAGATTTCTTTGCAAACATATTTGAAATGACACCCAGGGATATTTTTACACCCCCCGCCCAACCCCTCCCCCAATCTGAGGTCTACACTTTCCCAAAATTTGGCAATGTGACAATGGTATGCATAGAAAAATGCAGACTAATTAGCCCTGAACATCCTCCAAATAGAAAAGTACGGATGACCTTTTTTTGCTTGTCAGACTATTCTGAGACTTGATAACATTTTTTTGCTTGTCAGCCTTTTTTGGTAGAGACTTCCAAATTCCGACACAACAGATTTTTTCGACACCCCCTCCCAATTCAAAATCCTACAATCCCAAAAATAGCCACACTCCCAGATTTTCCGACAACCCCAAATTCACAATCCTAGAAATAACCCTGATGACATCTAAGACACTTCTTTGTAAAGAAAGACTGGCCCCACTGGTGTTTTTGCATGTGAAAAATGTTTTCAAGAACAGAGAAAGATTTTATATTAAAAAATTGATATTAGAAAATTCTCCCATCAATCCAGCCTTGCACTTGCCTTCTCCAGGAGCGCAATCCACGGGGAATAGAATGAGGGGGCCGTCCCCAATAGTTAGAAAAAGGTCATAACTAGATTTTAAAATACAGTATTTATGGATGGGATACTTTTATAAAATTTCTATTCCCCCAATGCTTATTGCAGGCTTACGCCAATGGCTTTCTGTCCACATTTCATGTCACGAATTTATTCGTTAAGGTCAAATTAGAATGCCCAAAACACGTCCCCTCATCCCAAGACATTCGGTAATAGGGCATGTCAGCGACTAGCCTTTATGCACTTCCTAAGGTTTCTTTGACTGTTTCAAAAGATGTGCTGATGTCAGACTCAAAGATCTCTGTTTGTTAAAGCGATGCGCCACCTATAGACTGTTGCCTACTCAACAAAGCCAAGTATTATTAATGCATCATTACCATTACCATGCATTAATGCATCATGCATCATTACATTTCGCCTAAGCTACAGATTTTACTACACGTTTCTTAACTATACCTGTTTCGCTTCAGTAAGTTGCTTCAATTTGTAAAAGAATTCTCGATTCTCAAAACTACACCCAGCTGTTTTTCGTAATAAAGTAATAATAAAATCAATACCTGATAACTTTCCAATGATGTTTCCTGCATTTTGTAGTGCATTGTGATCTGTTGTAATGAATTCAAAATCAAATGGTTTACTTGGGGTTCTCAGATATTCATCGCTTTCTTTCCTTAATTCGTTGGCTCTTGCGATCAAACTGTCCACACTGCCACAGACTTCACTGGGAGATCCTTTTGATTTCAATTCAGTGCAAAATGTCACAAAACTCTCCTGAACTGTCACCTTTCTTTCAATTTCTTCAATTTCTGCGTCCATTTTCTTCTTCTGATGTCGCTTCAACAATGAAAGTTCATTCAATAGCTCTTCCGTATGTTGATCGATCAACGCTTTTAGTTCCTCATTTTTCTTTCTAATAGAACTCTCTGTTCCCGAAACTTTTGCCAAGAAATCTCTCTTCTTTTTTTCCAATTCACATTTCCTCGACAACATCTTATCTTTACTGTCATTCATTTCTGTGAAACTTTGCTGAATTATTTGTCGAAATTCCGTATCAACTGTTGTCACATCTTTGCATTCATGAGCTTTGTGATTTTCTACGAGGCATGAGACGCAAACAACTGTCTTGCAGTCGGAACAATAGTAGTCTAACACTTTACCTGAATGTCTCACACATTTCCTGATTGGAAACGTATTTCTGATCTTATCTTCGTAAACATCAATGTCTAGTTCAACAACTTTATGGTCTTTTGTAGATTTGAGAGCTCTATGTATCTTTGAGCATCGGATACAGTAATATTCACGACAATTCAAACATCTCATCGTGGCTTCTGTAACATCTTTGACTTCTTCGTCTACACTGCACATTTCACATGGTATGGATTTGTTTTCTAAATTTAATGCCCTTGTTGCTTCTATAAGACTTTCGATGAAGAAATTTCTCAGAAGTCCTTTCATTCCATCTGCAGGGATCGAAAACTCGTTCCTGCATAATGGACACGGTAAGAAATCTCCAGGTTTCTTCCCATTCTTCAGCTGGATGTCTTCGAAGCATTTTAGACAGGCGGTGTGGAAGCATGGCAACATTCTGGGATCTGTGTAGGTCGTCAAACAGATGCAACATTCTGACAACGCACGAAGTCGTTTAATCGCTTCATTTTCAGTTGACGCCATTTCCACAGTTGCTTCTATCTGTTGTGAACTAAATCATAAATGCAGGCAGTGCCTTTTATTTAGATATTCAAAATTTTATGCAAACCTTGGCCTTACTGTATCTTTGATGAAATTATGCAAATATCGCCCCTTTAAAATGTGGATGAAACATTTCGTTCGCTGCCACTCAAGTCAGAAATGCCCTTGTAACAGAATTGAAGTAAACATTACTGTACCTTTATATTGCCTGTGTTTTGATCTGTCGTGCAGTTTTCAACTACGATATACTTGTATCTTACATTTATTAAATTCCGTATACTCTTCAACACTTTCTCTTTTAACCTAAATTTATTTACGCGCGTAATGGAATTTTTTGATTGTTGAAGAAAATTATCCACTATTTATAGCCTATCCATCTATCGACTTCAAAGTTCGAGCAATGTTCTGGCGGGATTTCCCAGATTATTATGGTAGGCATACTTTCTAAAAATAATTGCATAGACAGGTCGCGATGTCAATTGATCTAGACGGTCAACGACTCAATGTATCACTTTGTCAGTATTTGCTACTTTGAAGTAATTCTCGTGACTTCGGCTTTGACTGAAATAGGGCAAATTAACCTAATTATAATCGTTGTTTACATTAATTTTATGAAATTTAGTTTATCTTTCAAAATCACGCGTTGACGCAAGCATTGTGTTATTCTTCGCAGACAACTAACGTTATTGTTGGCCTGTAAGGACTTCGAACACGAGTCAATATTAGGCCAAAAAATTAAAGAAGTCCGCCATCAAAATGGAGCATCATATGGAAATACAGAACAATTCAAATAACAGAACCATTCAAACCAAAGCATTTTTAGGCATTTAGGAATTAGACTAGAAAGATGCTCGCTTCGCTCGCGCTCGCTTCGCTCGCAGTGCAGGATAATACTAAAACCCAATCATTGAATTCATGCTGCTGAACAACGTTTCAATGACGTACATACGCCACGTAGCCAAGCTCTGACGCTGCAACGTACGCTTCGTCAAACGCTTCGCGTGGCCGTTCGCTTCGCGTCGCCGTTCGCTTCGGGAGTTGTAGGCCTTACACACTATGACGCTGCAACGTACGCTTCGTCAAACGCTTCGCGTGGCTGTTCGCTTCGCGTCGCCGTTCGCTTCGCGTCGCATTTCGCTTCGCGAAGCCTAAGATTCCAGAACGACCAATCAGAATGCTCACCCAGCTAACCAATCAGAACGCTTGAAGGTAACGAATGAGAACGTCACACAGCCAACCAAGATGGGCTCACACAGCCAACCAATGAGAACGCTTGAAGGTAACAGACATACAGAGCAAGGATCTTAATATTATACTAACAAATGATCGCTTCTCTCGCACTCCTTCTCTCTTCGCTCGCAGTGCAGGCTCGCTTCGTTCGAGGCAACGAATATTCCAACAAACAAATTAAACATAAACTGCTTACACAAATCGGGCCTAAATGTGCTCTATAAAATTAGCCTTAAGCGAAGCGTAACCGCGTCTTTCTACGTTTATAACCGCTGAGATATAGGTGCTATACGAAGCTCCTATTCACCATTCGGCGCTGCACAAACATGCATTTAATTTAACTAATAATCGATGAATAATTAATTCATTTGCAAGAAACCCGGGGATAAAAATTTCAGGAATCGATAGAAACGTAAGGAATTATAAAAAGGGACCTTTAAAGTTTAAAGTACTAAACGGAACATTTGAAACTCATAATGCTAATCCATAGGGCATGACGTTGCACATTTGCGTCAAATTGCGGTAGATTTCCGTAGCTATGCAAAAATGTCATAATGCTAATCTATAGGGCATGACGTTGCACATTTGCGTCAGATTGCGGTAGATTTCCGTAGCTATGCAAAAATCTCAAAATGCTAATCTATAGGGCATGACGTTGCACATTTGCGTCAAATTGCGGTAGATTTCCGTAGCTATGCAAAAATCTCATAATGCTAATCTATAGGGCATGGCGTTGCACATTTGCGTCAGATTGCGGTAGATTTCCGTAGCTATGCAAAAATCTAAAAATGCTAATCTATAGGGCATGACGTTGCACATTTGCGTCAAATTGCGGTAGATTTCCGTAGCTATGCAAAAATCTCATAATGCTAATCTATAGGGCATGGCGTTGCACATTTGCGTCAGATTGCGGTAGATTTCCGTAGCTATGCAAAAATCTCAAAATGCTAATCTATAGGGCATGACGTTGCACATTTGCGTCAAATTGCGGTAGATTTCCGTAGCTATGCAAAAATCTCATAATGCTAATCTATAGGGCATGACGTTGCACATTTGCGTCAAATTGCGGTAGATTTCGAGAGGGGAAGGAGGGTATATTCCGGAGGCACACAGCCAAGCTCAACCAAAGGGATGGTTGGTTGGGAGATGGATGGGGAGAGGGGTGGAAGAGGATGGGAAGAGGGGTGGAGGAGGGAAGGGGTTGGGAGAGGGTTGGGAGGGAAGGGGGTTGGGAAGAGGGGTGGAGGAAGGGGGTTGGGAGAGGGTTTGGGGGTTGGGATGGGAGGAAGAGGGTTTGGGGGTTGGGAGGAGGGGAGGGGTTTGGAGGGTTGGGAGGGAGGAAGTGGGTTGGGAGAGGGAGGGGGTGGAAAGAGGGTGGGGAGGGAAGAGGGTGGGGAGGAGGGGTTTGTTTGAGAGAGGGATGGGGAGAGGGAAAGGGAACGGGGTTTGAGCTGCAATTAAGACGCTTCGAACGCTCCGCTTCGCTCGCAGTGCAGGATAATACTAATCCAATACCTATACCTAATACCCAATCATTGAATTCATGCTGAACAACATTTCAATGATCGCCACCTAGCCAAGCTCTGCGCCACGTAATAATTAGGCCTATGTACGTTAAAATCACGCAACTGTGGCCAATTGTGACGCTGTACACGTATTTTTTGTGTACGTTAAAATGTACGCTAAAATTGCTCAACTACCTCAGGCTGCGAACAATTGTTACCAATAGCAACGTCGTCGCACGCCCAGCCCTCTGACGCTGCAATGACTCGACTAAACCGGTTCTACGAACAATTGTTACCAATAGCAACGTCGTCTTCGAACATCGTCCACCAACGCATCGCGCGACGTAAGGACTAAACGGTCTAAACCGTCTACCAATATGACTCGACTAAACCGGTTCTACGAACAATTGTTACCAATAGCAACGTCGTCTTCGAACATCGTCCACCAACGCTTCGCGCGACGTAAGGACTAAACCGTCTACCAATAGTCAACGCTCGCCCACCAACGCAGCGCGACGTAAGGACTAAACGGCCTAAACCGTCTACCAATAGTCAACCAATCAGAACGCTTGAAGGCAACAGACAAACTGGACAAACAGATAAGGATTTTAATATTATAAATATTGTCAATTGTACAGGGTGTCTCTGAAAAAACAGTAGAAAAACTACGATTTCTTAAAAATTCCTAAATATATTTCTATCAAAATTGCTACACGTGTACAGCACATATTTCTCCCCCTTCTACTTATTTTCATCTCATTTGCATGTAATTTGGCCATATTGTGAGATATCAAAGTAAAACTTGGGTTTTTTTCTACTCAGTCGCAGCATGAGAGGCCTAAATATCTAGCCTCACATAAATTTGGCTTCATGTAAATCTGATCACTTTTCAAGTTGTCATTATTGCCTATTATACCGTATTAAATTTAGTTTTAATATGTCAGTTTACTTTTGTGAGGCAAATAGGCAATGCATTTTAACATAGACATATTCATATTTTCCCGTTCATTTAATACCTATACACGCATTTCATCATCGGAAATAAAATATGTGGGTTGGGCCTGTAATAGGCTACGTATGATCACATCTTGATGTTGAAATTTTAGCACAAAACTATCGACCAATTTTGGCGTCGTTTTAATTTGATCTAATTTTAGTGTCAGATTTAGTTTAGGCCTACGTTTCAGCTTCATTTTCAGCTTCGGTTTTGGTTTCACTTTACCTTGAGTAATAATGTGATTTTAAGTGGTTTAGGAGGCTAAGTAAGCCTGTGTGAAAACCACTGATGTAACCATCTGCATTCATTAACCTAGTTTATCGAGATAGCCTTTGAATATTGAGTAATATTGAGTATTTGTGCAGTATGACGCAGAAGTCTCCAGAGGACCTGTCTTGGGCGCAGAGGCGTAGATAGGGTATCCGACGCCCGGGCGAAAATATAACGATGGTGCCCCTTCAACCTCCAAAAATCCCGAGGAGCGAAAAAGGGCATCACTTATTTATTTCACTGTGTCGAGTGATTAATTGATTTTTATAACTATGTAACGATTATACGCACAAATTGAAATAGCCTGCTGTAAACTAATTTGTGACTTTGCTATGCCTGTTGTATACTTTCCATAAAGGCCTACCAATGGACATATTCAGCGAGTGATGATTGAGCGATGCTACATGGTTTTCTGTTGTTTATATTTCAGTGCAGTTGAAATGCATTCTTGATATGTGCGCCTAATTTTGGCATGGTAGGGCATAAGTGATATCTAACTTGAGCATGCATAAATTAGGCTCTTTTGTTTGCCCAAATTAGGAGTACATCAAGTGTAATGACCCAATACTTTTAGAATTGTGTTTTTTAAATTTGTCTGCAATTATGAATGGTAGGTTGAAAGCAATGGTATAGGCCTTGTGAAAGTTTTCGCAAACGTGGAAAGTACGGACCGTGGGAAAATCTGCATCTTCAGAAAGCAGTCAAAGCTGTTTTCAATGACAGGGTTTAGACGAAGCAAGCGCATTCCGAGATCTACGCTGCAGCGTTGCCTTAATGAGTGTAAAATTGATGATGTTTTGGCTAAAGAGAATATGGGACGACCAACTACCTGTACCTTCATCAGTGAACAGGGGAAAGAACTGTCATCCGTAATACAGCAATGTGACAAAATTCTTTGAAGTACTTGTACCGAAAAATATTGTCAAATAATTACCAGAAGCTGAGATTTTGAAGCTTTGTGAAAAATTGAAAAACAGTATCCGGAGATTATATCTTCTGAATTTAACGTGCAGCTTATGCATGCAATTTCAATTGTGAGGAATGGTTTGAGAGAAAACATGACAATTAAAACATTTGCGGAATTACTTCTTAAAAGTGCAGCTGCTTAGAAACAGAATTTTCGAAAATCTATACTGCTTTCATGTTGTTTTTTACGCTTCCGATTGCAGTAGCTACTGTTGAGAGTACATTAGCAAATTGAAAATTATCAAAGACTACAAGAGAAATTCTATTGGCCAAACTAGGTTACGTAATCTCGCTATTCTAAGTATAAAACATGCAGAGGCAGATAAAATGGATTTAAAAGAACTTATTACTGATTTTGCAAACACGAAAGCGAGGAAAAACAATTCTAAATAAATCATTTTGCTGTGTGCATAAGGCATTGTGCAACAGTGCAAATTGCATTGTTAAATAAGGCGTCCCTCTCCTTATGCTCTGACGAGCAAAAAGAGCCGCATTTGTTTCTTCCTATTTATTATGTAGTTAACTGTTTAACTTACCCCAAAAAATCGATTTTGGCGCCCCCTCTCCTCGGCGCCCGGGGGCTTATGCCCCCACTAGCCCCACCATCGCTACGCCTCTCACACAGGGTATTGTAATTTTCCCAAGACTAATACATGTTCAGAGTTAGTGATTGGCAATTTCGCGTAATGTCTCCATTCAGTCAATTTGTCGTTCAGGATATTCGCAATTGGAATCCATCTGACGTCTTCTTTCTTAGCTCCGCATCCGATCACAAATAATTTTCCGTCACTAGCAAGCACACCTGAATAGGTAGTTTCCAACTTGAATTTATCTCTCACGCTCCATTTTTGTGTGACAAAATTGTATATAAACCATCCATCCTTACCAACTAAAATAACAGAATTTCCCCACAATTCACCACGGAGCATATTGCAGGCTCTGGGCATTTGTTTTGTGAGCAAAGTGCAAGTATTTAACTTTGTGTCATACACTTTGTACAGTGCTGACTTTTTTAAATGGGCGTCATATCCACCAAAGATATAGAGTGAAGTATGAAATGGCACGCAATGACCAGACCAAAAACAGCGTATACCAGCTTTCCAACCTTAGAACACTTATCACCATTTGTATCGTATGCTTCGACATCATCGAATACTCTCCGAGGAGAATTCGACCTTCCACCGCATATATACAAAACACGATCAACAAACGCTACGCTGTGATCACCTTTGCCTTGGATCAAAGAAGCGCATTTTCTCCATTTATAAGATGTTGAATCTAATTTCCAAATGTCTTCATGTTTATCTCGCAATCCACACACGAAGATTGAATTGCGATAGACAGCTGCTGCTGCTGCTTCAATATGAAATGTATAAGGCGATGGCTCAATGGCAATAACATCCTCTGGTCGATTTAAACTCAATGTTGTAGCGACGTTGTAATTTGCAATGAGAACGGCACACTGTTTGAATTCCTTCGTTAATTCTACAACCAAAGAGAAGAGGCAATGCGATATTTTCGAATGAATAACGCGCAGAGAACGCTTAAGGTAATCACCACCTGTCAGTCATAACAGCTGACTAGGAATGTCATAGGCTACGTTGACGCTCTCTTGCAAATAAACGAATGATTACAATTCTATCGGAATGCAAGAAATCAATTATCACTGTTATCGTAAATGCAGAGGATTCAACCACGCGAAAGAAATGAATGCTAAGGATGCAAAAGATACGTCTCGTATATAAAGTCAACAGTTTGAGTTGCTCGACGCCATAGGCCATAGCTAGCTCATTTGGTGTCTTCGCGTGTGATACGTGCTCGAAAAACAGAAAAATTGATTTGAAGGAAATTTTGAGCTCTAAAAATTCTGCCATTCAAATTATGTAAAGAGAATTTTATAGAACCGATTTCCGAAATTGTGAACCTTCACAGTTGTTCAACAGAGATTGTGAATTTCGACTTTCGAGCAATAATTGTATTTTTCAAAACAATATATTAATCTAAACGATGACATGACAGCTATTGCAGCGAAATGGGCAGCGACTCTGCTCTAGTCACCTTGATTCACTTCTTTCATGTCACGATGACTCAGTTTCTGCCTTTCAGTGTCAGTTGACTGACAAAGCAACACGACATATGCCCATAGGCTATATGCGTGCTGAGCTATCGCATATTGGTACATCGCCTTATGAATTGATGCACTACTTCCTACCGCGAAGTACTGTGGCGAATTTAGAAATAGCGATATATATGTTACAGTCAAAGTGTGAAATCAGGGAATGTTGACATTGCCTGAAACTTTTAGGAAATGTCGACATAAGCCGTTTCACTCGGGCACTGTCGACATTGACTGAAATGTTTAGGCATTGTTTAACAATGCCTGAAATTTGCTCAAATTTTATACACACATTTCCTGAAATCTTTATCTGTGATGGAATAGCATAATAAGTAACATAAAACAGTTCTGAAACCTTAATAGGTGCCAACAACTTTAATAGGTTCAACTGAAATAAAAAAACAGGCAGTGATAGAAAAAAGTTATACACAACTGTAAAAACTTCAAATGCAATAAAGGAATGAATTCCAAAAAACTTTATAAGGTTCTAAATTAACGCAATAAAGAAAAAGCAGTCATATAAAACAGTTCTACAACATTAATGAAGTAAACTAAAACTTTATAAGGTTCTAATGCATTAAAGGAAAAAGCAGTCATATAAAACGGGCTAATATTTAACAGTTCTTATTGCAGCAACTTAAACTTGAATGGCAACGACTATTGCATTTCAGTTTAGCTTTGAAACATCTACAACGATTTGTTTCACACTTTTTTGAACCCTTACAATTGCATTTTGCAAAACCTTGACCGCCACTCTTTGATTCGTACTGAACAGCAGCCCTCAATGAAATCTCGCTGTGTGCCATGACATCATCTTCATTTAGCAGTATCTGGGTGCACAAATCAAATTGATTTCGTGCATACCGGCCTTGTAGAACACTAGCTCTAACAGCTATACGATACATGTCGTTGCAGTTACGATCAAGAATGACACCCATGATATTACGAGGGTCGCCACGTCCTCGATCAACTAATGGAACAGGGACGGTAACATTGTCACCAGGATTTCCAGCTGCAAATTCTATTCTACTACGCAAAACCATTCGTTTAGCTTGCTTCACTAAACCTTCTCGAGCCCTCTTGCGATGAGACTGTATACTATCATGCAGGTGATCTATGAAATCTGATGCTTGCTGGTTACTAGTGGTTTCCGCCTGTTCTTCAACCGTTGTTGATCTTCTTAAGTCAAGTTAAACTTTATTATGCTATTCCATCACAGATAAAGATTTCAGGAAATGTGTGTATAAAAATTGGGCAAATTTCAGGCATTGTTAAACAATGCCTAAACATTTCAGTCAATGTCGACAGTGCCCGAGTGAAACGGCTTATGTCGACATTTCCTAAAAGTTTCAGGCAATGTCAACATTGCCTGATTTCACACTTTGACTGTAACATATATATAATTATCAATCAATGATAAAAGAGCTTAAGGCTCAATAGACGTAATACATCTATTATATTAAAATCCTTATTCTGTATGTCTGTTACCTTCAAGCGTTCTCATTGGTTGACTATTGGTAAACGGTTTAGTCCTTACGTCGCGATGCGTTGGTGGGCGATGTTCGAAGACGACGTTGCTATTGGTAACAATTGTTCGTAGTTTAGCACGGTTTAGTCGAGTCATTGCAGCGTCAGAGGGGTGGGCGTGCGACGACGTTGCTATTGGTAACAATTGTTCGTAGCTTGAGGAAGTTGCGCAATTTTAACGTACATTTTAACGTACACAAAAATACGTGTACAGCTTCACAAATGGTCACAGTTGCGTGATTTTAACGTACATAGGCCTAATTATTACGTGGCGCAGAGCTTGGCTAGGTGGCGTATGTACGCCATCATTGAAACGTTGTTCAGCATGAATTCAATGACTGGGTATTAGGTATAGGTATTGGATTAGTATTATCCTGCACTGCGAGCGAAGCGAGCATCTTTCTAGTCTTATTATATAATTCTCGATGTCCGGTCTGTCCGACGGATACACGGCAGATTTTGCAAGACGCTGTTGCCATAACAACGAAATTGTTTAATCAAAACTGTATAAACAACGCAGCGTTTAACTAAGCGTCTTAATTGCAGCTCAAATCCCCGTTCCCTCTTCCATCTCCCTATCCCCGCCCCGGCCCCAACCCATCCCCGCCCCGCCCTACCCCACAGGCCCCAAGCACACGTTCCCCTTTCTCTCCCTATCCCTATCCCAAGCCCCTTCCATCTCCCCATCCCTCTCCCAATCGCCCCGGCCCCAACACATCCCCGCCCAGGCCCCAACCCATACCCGCCTCGCCCTACCCCACAAGCCCCAAACCCCCGTTCCTTCCCCACTCTCCATCCCTCTTCCAACCCCTTCTTTCTTCCCACCCCTCTCCCAATCGCCCCAGGTCCCAACCCATACCCGCCCTACCCAACAGGCCCCAAACCCAAGTTCCCTTCATCTCCCCATCCATCTCTCAACCCACATTCCCTCTCCCCATCCTTTTTCCAATCGCCCCGGCCCCAACCCATCACCGCTCCGCCCTACCCCACCGGTTCCAAACCCGTTCCCAAACCTACACAACGCTGCTCCGAAAACCTGTACAACCCACTTTCCTCTTTCCAAACCTCCCTTCCCTTTCCCAATGCCCTGCCCCCGTTAGTATATATATATATATATATATATATATATATATATATATATATATATATATATATATATCCTCCACTGTTGTTCCTAGAAGTACTTCTGCTCGCAACCTTGGTGTGATATTTGACTCTTCTCTCTCTTTTACTAGTCACATAAATTCAATGTGAAAAATTTCTCATTATCATATTCGGGACATCTATTGTATCAGACATCTCCTCCCTACGCCTGTTCTTATTCAGTTAGCCAATGCATTGGTATCTAGTCGCCTAGATTACTGCAATTCCTTGCTTTTTGGCATCACAAATTCAAATATGCAGAAACTCCAGAGAGTACAAAATTCCTTAGTTAGAGTCATATCCAAAACTCCAAGATTCGAACATATAACTCCAACAAGACAGTCCCTACATTGGCTTCCTATAAAATACCGAATTAATTATGCAATTTGTCTTTTGGTATTTAAAACCATATTATATAATTATTATTATATATTATTATATACTATTACTGTACCTTAAGATGCGACTAATCCATCGACCTACTGCTCAATCCACTAGGTATTCGGCAGGACTTTCATTTGTTGTTCCTTATTCTCGCACCGTCATTGGCACTAGTTGTTTCTCAGTGTGTGGCCCTAAGCTCTGGAATTCATTACCAATATCACTTCGTAAAACTAAAAATTTATCATCTTTTAGATCTGGTCTTAAAACTTACCTGTTTGACATGGCTTATCCCCCTTAGATTGCTCCCCCGCTCTTCTGACTGATCTTCCGGATTGACCTGGCTCTAATTCTATTTGGATTTGGTGCGCCATCGGCTGATGCCCTGGGCATTATGATAGTGGCGCCACAAAAGTTTATTGATTGATTGATTGATTCCTAACCTCAATGCCTATTTTTTAAAATTTAACCCTTCAAGTGGGGATTCAATTTTCAGAAGCCGTCACCGTACTGGAGATTTAATTTTTAGAAAAGCGTTCTTTAGAAATTATTGCTGTAACGTTTTAAATTTGCTATATATCCGGCTATATAGAAGCTAAAAAGATGAGGTTTGCACAATAGTTTAGATTTTTAATTCCTCTTTCTAACCGTCCTTGCAAAAAAGGGAGTAGAGTGTCCACTTTACGGCCTAAAATATCACCCTCTTCCCCAAAAACATTTCAAAGCCCCCTAGCAAAACGTTTTAGCGGTAACCCCACTTTGGTCAGCGGCAAAGTTGTGAAGGGATGTCAGAGGAACAAAATAAACCAAAAAGTTTGAAAATCGGTTGACATTTGGTATTGATCTATCATTTCTAACTCGATGACCCCACTGTTTGAACATAAGTATTATCAGCGAATTTCGCGAATGTTTTGAATTCTGAGAAAGTTTACAATTTTTTGAATTTGCTATATCTCAGGCTATATAAGAGCTAAGAAGATAAGGTTTGGCACCATTGTTTAGCTTTTTTATTCCTCTTTCTAACCGTCCGTGCAAAACAAAAGAGTCCAGCGTTCACGATCTTTCCGACAATCAAGTGAGAATGAGGAACAGGCTGTTGCTTGGCGTGCAAAAGCAGCGCAGCAAAGAAGAGAATCAAGCACTGCATGTCGTTCGACACTGCCAAATCATTACACTATATAGTTGACTATCAAGTTTCAGAAAATTCATGCGAATGGGCGTTAACTCGGTTGAAGGCAAAGGCGGCGAGTTAAGGACAATTAATTGCACAAAACGCTATTGCATTTGCGCAAAATCGGGTGGTAAAACAGCCAATCTCTCCCGTCATTTTTGACGGGTAAACACCTAGTTAATAATAATTGCCCGAATAGTGCAGACAAGCTAGGGGATAGGTATTCAGTAGATGGCGCCAGACGTTAAGGGAAGAGAACGAAATTGAGCTAGTGAGTTTAGCACACCCTTCTTTGGCCAGCAGAAATCCTTTAACACGTTGACTGCGATGGGATTGATTGCTGGGGCGCGGCTGGTGTCGAATGCGTTCACGCGTGACCAACGTGAATACCGCTAGATTATTTTCAAGACACAATCACGTTAGACGCCTGTAAAGGAAAATATTTTGAAGCAGATGCGTTTCGAGGCCATCTGTTACTAGTATCATGTTCTCTTTACTCAGGTATGCACCAATTCATAGGAAAAATGCCGGTGCCCTGTAAGGTGACGGAACAATAGTTAGCTGAACTTAGCTCAACAATGGCGAGTGGAGAAATTACTGCCATAAAATGGAAACAATTTCAATTTAAATTCCAGCCTTTATTATCTGGTCCAAATGCCTCCCTCACACCCCGAGCCAAAAATTGTCCGCTTCACTGGATGGAAGACTTGACAATGCAAGCCACGTAATTACATCGTAGCAGGAATTCTCCGGGTGTACGTTTATACAACGCGTCAGGGAGGATTATAATTACGAGGCTGTGGTTGAGTAAATTGTGGTTTTTTGAACAAATGTTTATAGGACAAATATTCATACATTTTCCATAGAATACGCCTTTTTGATTGGTCACTCATTCTAGTAGCTAAAGGAAGCAGGAGAATGATTCCAAGATCCACATAAGCTAAATTATTTTGCATTGAACTAAGGACGTCATATGACGTCCCTAGCGCCCTGAGAAACCAAAATAAGGACGTCAGTTGACGTCCCTAGCGCTCAACGTGTTAAACAGCGGTCCTAGCAATGGATCGAGGCCGATAGCTGAGGGCAGCGTGTGTGTGGAAATAAAGGTCCGTATGGTATCTCAATATGGATAGGGCACCTTAGGTGGAAAGCACCCCGGATAAGGAGAGCACCTTAGGTGGAAAGCACCTGGAGATAAGAAGAGCACCTTAGGTGGAAAGCACCTGGAGATAAGGAGAGCACCTTAGGTGGAAGGCGCCAGGAGATAGGAAGGCACCTTTAGGGAGAGCACCCTGAAGTACGGAAGCACCCTGAGGGCGGAGCACTCTGAGGTTAAGCACCCTGAAGTCAGAGCACCCTGAGTTCATAACACCCTAAGTAGAAGCACCCTAAGTGCGGTGCGGTGCTTGAGAGTTAAGTGCGGTGTTAGAGGTGCGGTGCTTGAGAGCTAAGTGCGGTGAGAGTCAGGTGCGGTGCTTGAGAGTTAAGTGCGGTGCGAGAGGTGCGGAGCACTGAGAACTAGGAGCGGTGCAGTGCTCTAAGAACTAGGTGCGGTGCGTAGAGATATAAGGGCGCTGCGAGTTAAGAATATCGAGCCATAGGAAAGGAGCGGCGCGCAAAAGAAACGATCAATAGATATAGTGCGCAGTGTGAGAGCCTATCATTCGTAACCAAAAAGCTAAGACGAATGGACACGTGCCTTAGAGTTGAGTCCTACCTAGGGTTGCCAGATCTCCCGTATTTTACGAGAGCTCCCGTATTTCAGCCCCAGTCTCCCGGACGGATGCCACGCGGGAAACCAAACCTCCCGTATATGGCTAGGTCGATAGACTTCATTGAGACGCAGTTTAAAATCGAAAAAAATACTACAAGTTTTCTGGCGTGATAAAACGTCAAATAAAAGTAATTAGTACAGTTTAAAATAATATCAAACAAGATAATGGAGACTCTGAGGCAGGCAGCAATGCCCTCTGCTTCTTACTTACTTTAACGGCAGGAATAGAAACTTAGTACTCGTTATGAGGTCTATGATAATAGTATTATTATAACTTGTTTGTAAAATATTGATTCACTAGACTGATAGAATCACTATATGCAGATGATGCAGTGCATTTGAAAGTGATGTTTATTGCTTCTTTGTAGTCTACACTCTATAGCAGTGACATAGCCGAGGGGGGTTAACACTCCTTGGCTGTCACAAAAAATGTTAATTGTTTCACGCATTTTTATTCTCCGATTGCGGATTTGCGGATCAAACCCCCGCCCCCTTGAGGTTGCCGGAGTAAAAAATTCTTAACAACGGTAAGAATTCAAGAACTTTAAGAAATAGTGTAATTAACTAGGGCGATGACCTTGTTTGCTTGTCAACCCTAGCGACGAAAAAAAGAGGAAAGAAAGGTGTCGGTATTAGCGGACGAACTTTTTTGCTTGTCAAGGTTTTTTCACAATTTTTCACAGTTGACCATGACCAAAACAAAAAACTCCCTTCTGTCAAACCTGGTTACGCCACTGCTTTATAGTAGGCCTACTGTAGAGTAGTATAGCTCTAGCCATAACAATTCACAATGAACTGGACCGTGGAGTGTAAGTAAGTAAGTAAGTAAGTAACATCTCGTGGATTTCTATAGCGCCCTGGAAGGCAGCACAACAGTAGCTGCTTATTCATAGGCGCTAAGAGTGGGCGCATTGATCGCGGTAACAATCTCCCGTATTTTGGCTTTGGCTACCTGACAACCCTAGTCCTACCCCTTGTAGCAACCGGGCAGAGCCATCTTAAGCTAGGAGGCCTAAGGACCTGGAGCACCCGGTTCGCCACAGTACCAAGAGGGCAGGCAGAGGCGTCATTTGGGTGGGGGCTGAGGGCCGTGGCCCCCCAAGGAAATGAAAATATTAATTTATAATGTATTAATGTGCAAAAAATTGCAAAAATTGCCAAAAATATAAAAAATTGAAAAATTTCCAAAACTTGCCCTAAAATTTGTCCAAATTTGAAAAAATTGCCAAAAATTGCACAAAATGCCTAAAATTTGCAAAAAATTTGCAAAAAATTTTCTCGCCCCCCCTCCTAAGAACATCAACGCCAACATCTATGGCGCCTATTTATGGCTGCCATGCATGCGTTTTGTGCATGCCACGTTTCGTCGTCGTTCGACGCAATTTCTGACGCTCCGTGCGTGAATCTTGCGCCGGAGATGAGGATTTCTTGGAGTCCGTCGGTTTTCTGAGGAGTTTCAGCCGTCCTCTTCTGTTTCGCGTTGTTTCGGAAGCTTCGAGTCGGTCTTCACCGCTTTATGCAGGACGTCGCCATGTTGGCTATTGTTATAGCGCCATGCGATGATCGACGGTCGTTCCAGGCTTCGCTCGAGCATTCATCTTCACGAGGACGGCGTTCCGCTCTTCGGTTCCGACGTGTCTCGTGCTGTCCTCTACCTTTCCACGTCGTCCTGGAATTTCAAGTCAGTCGCCGTCCGTCGGGTGTGCGCTAAAGTCAGCCGCATCGGCTGCCGCGTGAAAATTCGGCGGATCTGCGGTTGGCTGTCGTTTCTGGACTATGCCGGATTTTCCATCTTCGTCGGATTTGCCGATTTCGATGACGGAACTATCTTCTTGCGGAAGACCGCTTCTCCAGGAACATTTCCGGTGGTGATACCCGCACGGAGAAACTCCTACTACCAACTCACGGACTTTCAACATCATCTTCGGATCCTCGTTGGCATGTCAATGGGGCTACAGTTTTCCTTGAAGGACCGCTTCTAAAGGACTTTGCGCCGGACCTCTTCACGACAGCAAAGTTTCTCCATCATCTCAGTGGATTTTAACATCGCCACCTTCTGAACTTCATTGACATGTCAGCGGTGATAATTAAAGCGCTTTTGATTTTGGATTTTAAACCATGCGTACAGCGCTATATAAATTGTCCTGGATAATAATAATAATAATAATAATAATAACAATAATAATGATAATAATAATAATAAGAAGAAGAAGAAGAAAAAAGTGTGAAATGACGCCACTGAGGGCAGGGCGCAAACATGACCCGTGTCCTCGTATCCTGACATGGGAATTTTTTCCAAGGTCGTGTCCCTATGGGTGTGGACACGGGTGTGTTTTTATTAGCTATTTCACTGCACTACGTTGATACAGAAAAATTGTAAAAAATTATCGATTCTCACAAATTCACGCAGCTGCTTTTCGTAATAAGTTAATAATAAATCCATACCTGATAACTTTCCAATGATATTTCCTGCATTTTGTAGTGCATTGTGATCTGTGGCAAGGAATTCAAAATCAAATGGTTTACTTGATGCTCTCAAATATTCAGCGTTTCCTTTCCTTAATTGTTTGGCTCTTGAGATCAAACGGTCCACACTGCCACAGACTTCACTTGGAGACCCTTTCGATTTCAATTCAGTGCAATATGTCAGAAAACTCTCATGAACTGTCAGCTTTCTTTCAATTTCTTCAATTTCTGCATCCATTTTCTTCTCCTTATGTCGTTTCAGCAACGAAAGTTCATTCAATAGCTCTTCTGTTTGTTGATCGATCAAAGCTTTTAGTTCCTCATTTTTCTTTCTAATGGCACTCTCTGTTTCCAAGACTTTTTCCAGCAAATCTCTCTTCTTTTTTTCAAATTCACATTTCCTCGACAACATTTCATCTTTACTGTCATACATTTCTGTGAAACTTTGCTCAATTCTTTGACGAAATTCCTTATCAACTGTTTTGACATCTTTGCATTCATGAGTTTTGTGATTTTCTAAGAGGCATGAGACGCAAACAACCAGTTTGCAATCAGAACAATAGTAGTCCAATACTTTATCTGAATGCCTCACACACTTTCTGATTGGAAACATGTTTCTGATATCTTCTTCGTTAACCTCAATGTTTAGTTCAACAACTTTATGGTCTTTTGTAGCTTTGAGAGATTTATGTATCTTCGAGCATCGGATACAAAAATTTTCACAACAATTCAAACATCTCATCGTGGATTCCGTAACATCTTTGACTTCTTCGTCTACACTGCACATTTCACAAGGTCTGGGTTGATTCTCCAAATTAAATGCGTTTGTTATCTCCATAAGACTTTTGATGAAGAAATTAATCTGAAGTCCTTTCAATCCATCTGGAGGGATCTGGAACCCGTTCCTACATAATGGACATGGTAAGACATCTCCAGGTTTCTTCCCATTCTTCAGCTGGATGTCTTCGAAGCATTTTAGACAGGCGGTGTGGAAGCATGACAACATTCTGGGATCTGTGTAGGTTGTCAAACAGATGCAACATTCTGACAACGCACGCAGTCGTTCCATTGCTTCCTTTTGAGTTGACGCCATTTCGACAGTTGCTGCTGAGATCTGTTATTAACTAAATCGTAAATGCAAACAGCGGATTGAATTTAGATATTTGAAATGTTATGCAACCGGTGTTACCTGTTTTTACATGTCCGTTACCTGACAGACATGAAAGCCCTACTAAGGCTACTGTATCCATGATGAAAGTATGCAAATATCGCTATCTTATAATATCTATAAGACATGCATTAACTGCCATTTAAATAAGATATGTCCTTCTAATGAAATCGAAGTATATTTTACCTTTATATTGCCTGTGCTTTGGTTAGGTCTGGCAGTTTTCACCGATGAAATATATTTATACTTGCCGTTGGCCTAGAGGAATAGCCCTACTTCTGTCTTTCACTTTCGAGTTTAGATTATTAATTTTAAAGTTTGTGGTAGCATAACATTATTGTGCACGTCATGGAATTTACCATTAACCCGCGTAATGGATTTATTTTTAGAATTTCTAAATTAATGAATTAATTATTCACTAAATAATTTTCTTCTATCGTTAAGCTTTCTATCGACTAAAATGATGAGCAATATTTTGAACGGGGAATTTTACGTCTAATTATACAACATCATGTGCTGACGATAACATTGTTATTGAATGTTCTTGATATAAAGTCTTGAACTCAGGTTGTACATTGAGAACAAAGTTCATACATGATTGTTATCACCTACCCGAGTACACTTAGTCCCAGGCCAGTCTTTCGTGTTAAAAATCTGGCACAGTGCCCTGGGCCCCGCGCATCTTAAGGGCCCCGCGCAAAAACACGATGAATTTTTGTTTAGTTTTTTGGCTTGACAACACGTTTGGAGATTACCTTTTTTTGCTTGTCAACATTGAAGAACGTTTGGAGAGGATCTTTTTTGCTTGTCAACATTGATTTGGCGGGACATTTTTATCTCTGTTTGATTGCGTTTATTCTTGAGCCACAAAATAACCAAATAAAAATGCACAGCACATTCGAGAAACCAATGTCTGATTGTTTCTCAGAACTAAATTCCATTGGTTCTAGAAATACCTGCCTGTATTCTCTTAAATTTCATTGGTGAATTTTCTCGTAAAATATACGATTAAGTTAACCCATTGACAGTGTTTCAAATTATCCGCTTTTCCAGCACAGACTATAGCTTTTAATCGCTAAACTGCTGTGTAAAAATGAAAACAATAGCAGTGTTTAGAGTGACTCAGTAGGATCTGAGCTGTGTAAGAACACTGTGTTGCATATGACATTTAATTCAAAAATTAATCAAGGTTTTGCTCGCGTTTTCGCATACTTTGTCTTCTTCTACTTAATCTACAAAAACAGCAACAAAGTCTGTAGCAAGCAATGCTACAAAAGGCTTTGTTTATTAAATAATTAATTTTCACTACTCCAGTATTTGCCAATACATCTAATGCACATAGTCAACATGTATAGAAATGGCTGTCCAGAATAATTGATAGTCTACTTGTAAGGTAGGTATATGCATTGACAATCATATGAGTATGAGTTGCCAGCGATTGCAATGGCCTGGGTCAATTGCCTGGAATGTAACATTTTTTGAGTAGCTATTTGAGCTCTCTGAATGTCAAAGTCACGAACGCGACATCATCCAATAGTCATTATCATTCCAGTCAACATCATAGTAATCATGGTCGTCACCATCCCAAATTAATTGATTTGTATGATTTAAGACATAGGTTACAATAGCCAAAGCCTGTCTACCTTTAAATTGCAATTGCCCATTTAAAGGCTCAGCTGACAGATTTGTGCAAACAAAAATGCAATGTACTGCACTTCGAATCCATCGATACCAAGGTCAAGAAACGTGAGTCGTGGCTATCACTAGTTGTTACGTCGTTTTATTCAACAATGCGTGGCATATTAACTAAGGCGACTGCACATAGGCGTATCATCTTAGCACAGGCAAAAGTTAAGTTGATTTCGACAAGATATGTTAGGCCTGCTCTAGCTTAGTCTGCATTGCGTTAAGACTTCACAGGTAGAACCGATTTATTTCATTACAAGTCTGATCACGATTAAGGTCTGCATACAGCTGTTTTCAGTGAACTACTCTTGACATATTTTATTAATTAAAAAGGTGAAGCTATATTGATTGAAAATTTGGGTCACTTTAGTTTTTTGACCATATTTCAGCAAACACTAAATATATCAGCATGAAATTTGGTAATTACATCAGAAACATTCCCAGGTATATGGCCTATAAATTAATTTCATTTAAATCGCTACATACATGGCTGAGATATTAAATGTCAAACATGGGTCTAGTTTTTATTATGACGTTATATTCCAATGTCAATTTCAAAATGTGTGTCTCTTTAGTTACTGCGGATTGCGACCCCTAGAAAGAATCATCTGATCAACCACGCACCGTTCTTAATTGATGGGGTATATATTACCCCATCCACTGAAATGCGCCGTCTGAGAGTGTTAATCGACGAATCGTTAACGTTTAATGGCCTCGTAAGTAATGCGTCTCGATCCTGCTACTGTCAGCTCCGGCGGATTAGAGATTCGTCGCCACCTACCAACCTCGTCAGTGATCGTTTTGGTCCGTGCATTCGTCCTCTCAAGGGTCGATTACGGCAATAGCATTCTTCTCAGCCTTCCTGCTAGCCAGCTGGACCGTCTACAGATGGTACTCAACGCCTCTGCCCGAATGATCTTCGGAGCTAGATGGAGTGATCATCCCACCCCTCTGCTGAAAGACAGGCTTCATTGGCTACGCATTCCAGAGCGATGTTGGCTAACTTCTCGAGCTTTGTATGATCCCACTTTCCCCGCTACCTCGCTGAACTAGTTCATAGGCCTTCGCCTACTGACCGGCGTCATCAGCTCCGATCTGGTCACAGTGTTAAGCTGCTTGTTCCCCCTCCCGCCAAGACCGTGCAACTTGGCGAGAGGTCCGTTACGCGTGGGAGCCCTATCCTCTCGAACGCCCTACCTAACAACGTGTCTATGGAAACTAACCTCGAATTGTTTGCTAAGAAACTTAAGACGCACTTGTTTGATATATCGTATAAGTGCAGAATGTAAAGTGCTCTTGACTTTGGCATTCAGCTATGATTATTGCGCTATATAAATTGACGTTTTAACATAACATAACATTCCGAACTTCCTCTAGATCATTTTCATTTTCCTACAGATCAGAGATGTAGCAAGTACACAATGCTTCAAGTACAAGTACAAGTACAAGTACCTGGCCTCCGAGTACAAGTACAAGTACAAGTACTTGCATTCCAAAAACTCCGAGTACAAGTACAAGTACAAGTACCTGGCCTCCGAGTACAAGTACAAGTACAAGTACCTGGCCTCCGAGTACAAGTACAAGTACAAGTACCTGGCCTCCAAGTACAAGTACAAGTACTGAAGATTACTGTGGTAACTAATCCATAAGACTGCGAGTACAAGTATAAGTAGCGAAGCCTCAAGTACAAGTACCGATCCTCATAGCCAAATACAAACAGCAAGTAGGTCTACACTTTATTAACGGGTAGCTGTTTGTCATGGTTATTCAATAAAATGGTGCTAGAGCAAAATGTCCGAGGACAAAATGCCACGAAAAAATGTCACGGACAAAATGTCATGGGGACAAAATGTCAGCGGAAAAAAGTCAGCGGACAAAATGTTATCCTAACTCTAACCCTAACACTAATCCTAAACCGTGACATTTTGTCCGTGACATTTTGTCCTCGGACATTTTGTCCGGCCACGAATAAAATTGACACTATTAGCATCTAAATATCATCACAGTGGCACTTTAAAAATTAGAGATGATAGTCTTGCATCGGTCATCTTAGCCCTATGCGGTCTCGCGATCAAGCCAGCTTGGCTAAATACGCGTTGAATTGGTGCACTAGAATCAGGCACACTAAGGGCTCTAATGGCTGCATTATACAGCCTGTTGAACTCCTTTCTATTAACTTCACTGTTCCAAAATGCAATGGTATCAGTGGCTTCATCATACATATTGTTGAGTTCCAGGTACTTGGCTATCTGTGAGGATGTGCTTGTCATCAAAGGAACATCATTACTGGTATCCTTGAAGTACATGTAACCAGAGATGTAGCAAGTACACAATGCTTCAAGTACAAGTACAAGTACAAGTACCTGGCCTCCGAGTACAAGTACAAGTACAAGTACTTGCATTCCAAAAACTCCGAGTACAAGTACAAGTACAAGTACCTGGCCTCCGAGTACAAGTACAAGTACAAGTACTAAAATTTGTACTCGAGTACAACTCGAGTACAAGTACAAGTACCAAGTACTACATCTCTGCTACAGATGACTGTACTCTACAGTTTTTGTACTTGTCAAAGTTAATGTCTCCATCTAGCTTCTGCTCTTGTTACGATAAACGTGCTACTTATGATTCAGTCGTTTGCTTCGTCACTCTGTTGAAAGGAAACTCTCGTAATGACACCTGCGATTTGGACGGTCATGGTAACAGAGTCGTAAGCCTGGAGAAATTGAAGTCCTATTCACGTTGCCGACATAGGGTTGAAGATTGCATCGTAAATCTACTGGATGTTCTGAAAGTTGCAGGATATTCCATAAGAGAAGATGGTCAGGGAGTCATCTGTTCCAACGATGAAGAAAATGACAGTAGTTTCTGTGGTGCTGCAGGCGATGGAGAAAACACTGACCAATGCAGCGCACAGCGCCGGAGCTAGCCATTCCGGCGCCCCCTGCAACTTCGAATTTGGCGCCTTCGGCGACTTATTTTCTCGCGGACACATCACAGTTAGGCCCTACGGCCTACACGAATACTGTATACTCTGAATATAGTAAATATTTAAAACAGAAACGGGTTTCTTCATTATAAACATGGTTCTAATTCACTGAAGAAACAGAGAAATTGTTTTACGAGCTTTCATGCTAGCATGGCTCTCTTTTAGTTTAGTGGTGTCTTGTTTCGAACATAGGCCTACATCATTTTCGATTGCAATCAAAGCTAGCCTGACAAGTCTTTCTTGGGCGATAGTTGATCGCGGATAAGTATTTATAAAATTAATAATGATAATGATCGTTCTCCATTGGATACACTTAGACCTACACGAAGAGTGAGCAGCGTCCGTAATACAATAGTCCAGTTTGGACAAGTGAGATGGTTTAAATGATTAAAGTTCAGATTTGCACGTGGATTAATCAACCGATTCAATTCAGATTTAAATATAACTCTAAATAATAAAATTTCCTCAAATAATTCCAATCATTTCACATCTGTTTTGGTGCCGTTTGTCAAAAGAACCTCCAAATTGAGGCGATTTTGAAGAAATTGCTACTCGCCTTTCTCAAATAAATATTTAATTCGATGCAAAAATTCTGATTCCTTGACAATCATCCTACACCCCCGAAAATATTTTTTCACTCTTTGCGCAAATCCTGCGACTGACCCTAACCGGAATAGGGGGCGACCTCTACGGCGCCTCCTGTTCCAACGCCCGACTATGCCAATGTCTATAATAAATTTGATATAAATCTGCAGATCTATCAAAATTAACTTAATAAATGTTGCGATGAACTACTGCTTGACACACGGATGTAGTTGTAACCCGATTGATAGCCCAGTCAGCTGATATATTCTTCTTCAAGTGCTCAGTCCAGAGACAAGTTCCATACTCCAGCGTCGCCACTCCTCTCTATCTTGAGCTTTTATCTTCAGGGCTGAATACTGATCTTTCATGTGATCCTAGTAATAAAAATTGGTTAAAACAAAAATCACTTTCACACCTTTTTGGCTGAGTGTAGCTTCTGAGTTTCCGTTATTATCTTACAAGGCAGTCACGATTTTGTTGCCTTTAGAGATTAATTATTGACAGTTTGTGCAAAACAAAGTATGCACATCCATCTCATTAACAGCAATTATATTTGAGATAATTTGACGAAGTAGCTGATTCTAGAAAGAAGTGCCCAATCAACCAGTAATGTAGCAACATTTATTCAGCGTTTAATTGTATATTATGATTGTCCGCATCGTAGCATGTCGTCTTAGGAAATGCGCCGCTAGCCAACTGGTGTTGTGTGAATAGCCTTTATTTTAATTAGATACTAACAGTGACATATACTTGTTAAATAATGTGGTCCGCGAGCTAAACTTAGAATAAAATAGGGGTCCGCAATCCAAAAAGTTTGGGAACCTCTGTATTAGGCCTATAACATCAACGTTGTTTAACGAATTGTTACTGGTGGTTGAAAGCATGCCTATACAACTCTGCTGTTTATTCTAGCTTTCCATAAATGGAGCTCCTTTTGATGCTCTCTTGTCGTGACTTCTCAAGATGTTTGAATCTCTTCCCTGCAGTGACAAGCTCGGTTAATTAAGTAGATTGAATTTATAATAAGTATATATAAATATATATATATATATATATATATATATATATATATATATATAAGCCAGAAAGCCAGAGGGGCTACTAGGCAAGTTTGCCCAGCCAAATCTGATCAATCATGAATGAAGCAAAGTCATCGTATTCTGTCAGAAATAGGGGCCTACTAATATTTCTTCTCAAAGTAGCCTACAAATATACGTTTTAGTATTCTGCCACATGGAATACTCCGGCCGACGGTGTTAGTAGGCCTATATATCTGGATATTATTATGTAGCTCTAGTATTTTTATCTTATTATTTAAATTAATTGTTGTTATTGGTGGCTTGACCGCCACACATTAATTTGAGTACACAGACTGTAAATGCGAAAACTACGAAGTGTTACTAAATATTTCGGGAGGCTCTCGCGGACCCCCGCCATGTCCTCCACGGACCCCCTTTGGTCCGCGGACCACAGTTTGGGAACCGCTGGCCTGAATGAACTCTCAAAAAATCTCTTTTCCTACTTTCCTACAATCAGATTAACATCAAATCTACTGCAGACTCAATGCAACAGCGTTAACTCAGTAATCTTATCATTTACTTATAATTTCGATTAATAAATGCTGAAGCATTTTGCCTATCACAGTGAGAACAATTAAAGTAGTGACTGTGTAAAATGCAACTTCGTGCGATTAAACAATTGATAGTGATCTGACGGATAAGCGTATCTTGTACGTTTATAGATTATAGTGAAAGGCTTAAACGGGTGTTCTGCGCGAGGACTTTAGTTACGAAAACTGTTGGTGGAAAAACTAAGCAAGATTGTTCAAAATGCCTTTTGAGTTCACGCATATAAACCAGTAGAGATAAGGCAAAACATTCCAATGCGAAAATGCATTTCACACATATTTGTACGTGGGGCGCTTGTGATAGCGCTGTTGCATTGAAAAGGCTGGAGTGGAGATGGAAATGGGAAATATTGCGGTGACGGGAAGCAGCAATGAGAGAATGAGGTGGGGACTGGGATAAATGCTTAGGTGCAGGGTGGGAAAAAGATAAAAAGTCGTTCTCTGTCACTCTATTGTCAACACGTTTAGGAGACAAATTGGAGGCACAAGTCTTCTGCTGTCCCAGGCGCTGGCAACCCACGCTACGCCACTGTTCGGAAAAGCTAAAATAATAAAACTCACTAAAGAGCAAGTAAGCAAATTCAGCCGATTATCGTAACAAGGCCATAAGCGAGATGGAGACGCTCTCGCAGTCTAGCCTTTTACACAGGGTATTCCAATTTTCCTAAGACAATTCTAGGTCTAGTGTGTGGTAGGCCTAATTTCGCGTAATGTTTCCATTCTATAAATTCGTCGTTCAAGATATTCGCAACTGGAATCCAACTGACGTCATCTTTACTAGCTCCGCATCCGATGACAAATAATTTGCCGTCATAAACAATCACACCAGAATAGACATTTTCCAACTTGAATTTCTCTCTCACGCTCAATGTTTGTGTGTCAATAGCGTATATAAAGCATTCCTCTTTACCAAGTAAAAGAATAGAATTTTCCCATAATTCACCACGGAGCCAAGTACATGCTCTGGGCATTTGATTTGTGAGCAAAGTGCAAGTATTTAACTTCGTGTCATACACTTGTACAGTGCTGACAGCTTTACCATAGGCGTCATATCCACCAAAGATATAGAGTGACGTCCGAAATGGCACACAATGACCAGACCCATAAACAGCGTATACTAGCTTTCCAACTTTAGAACATCGATCAGCAAATGTATCGTATGTTTCGACAGCATCAAGTGCTGCATACGGAGAATTCGACAATCCACCGCATATATACAGAACATGATCAACAAACGCTACGCTGTGAAAGTGTCTGTCTTGAATCAAAGAAGCACATTTGCTCCATTTAGAAGATGTTGCATCAAATTTCCAAATATCTTCATGTTTGCTTCCCAATCCACACACGAAGATTGAATTGCGATAGACAGCTGCTGCTGCTCTTTCAGTTTTCAATTCATCAGGCAATGGGTCAATGGCAGTAACATCCTCCGGTTGATTTAAACTCATTGTAAGAGTGGCTTTGCAATTTGCAATGACAACGGCGATCCTTTTGAGTTCTTTCGTTGATTCTACAAATAAAGAGCAGAAACAAGACGATATTCACGGAACGCTTAAGATAATAATCCAGTCTGTGGGACACACAAGCGAACTAGAAATGCCATGCGTGGATGCTTCCTTGAGAATTAACGAATAGGCCTAACAATTCTACCGGATTCTAAAAATCAATTATCACTGTTAATGTAAATGCAGAGGAACCAACCACGCGAACCACATGAATGCTTAGGATGTAAAAGATATGCCCTGTTTGAGACACTCGCCGCATTGCGTGGCCAGCAGTTTGCCTTGCAATCCTAATTGAATAAACATCCAAGGCCCTTTTCTATAAAGAAGCGCCGGTTCAAATGCTGTATTTGCATGTGAAACATGCTTTGAATGACGGAAAGATTTGATTTGAAGGAAAATTTTGAGCTTTAAAAATTCTGCCATTTGAATCGCGTAAATAAAACTGTAATCCTTTTGCTTTCAGCAGAGATTGTGAATTTTGACATCGTCCTTCTGATTTCCGAATTTGTGAGAAGGGGCAGAAGAAGTAGAAGATACATTTTTATTGTTTTTATAAACACACACTTAACTGATAAAGATGGCGACACACAATTTTTCACTTTCTTATGATGTAATGGCTGTTTACTTCTAACTATGACAAATGTTGACTTTTCACATGCTAAAAACACTGCCCCAGTCCTGTGTCACGACAATAATTCTAGAGACTTTTGGTATACCGATAATACTACAACATCGATCATATACAATAACAATAATACTACGGCATCTGGGTAAGGAGTAGGCTCGAGTGGGTTAGGGTTATTGTTATAATTATTGTAGCGAAATTGTTAATAGCAAGTATGAGATCCAATAAGAAAATATAAGAAGATAGTTTATAAGGTAATCGCTAGATGGCGCTGATGGCCAGTTAGGTAGTTTAAATAAGGAATAAATTAATAATAATAATAATTAAGGACCTTTAATAATAATAGCTATATAATAAATAAGTCAAAGGCCTAGGGAAGTTAGGCATAGAATATCCAGTAGAGGGCGCTAGGTATTGCTGAGTTATAGCCCGATAGGTAGTTGCAGTATAGCACACCTCTTTAAAGGTAGTATCAGAGTCCTATAAATAGAGGTCCCTTAGATGGCCACGGGGCTGGTATACTGAGTTTCGACTTGGAGTGCCAAGTAGGTGGAGGTACCTTCGAGGTACTACATTTCCGCTAGGGAAGTGGCAATCCACCGCGGAAGCGGTTCCCAAGGGGGCAGGGTTGTGCCCGTCAAAGATAAGACCGCGGCGCGTTAGGAGAGGGAAGGAGCCCGTGGAAAGGCCCGGTAGATCCCTAGGTAGTACCTGAGGTAATACCAGAAGTAAGAGGCAGAGAGTTAGTACCTGAAGAGCAAGAAGAGCGAGGTAGTACCTGACAGAAGAGCGAGGTAGTACCTGACAGAGAGCAAGAAGAGCGAGGTAGTACCTGACAGAAGAGATATCGAGGTAGTGCCTGAGCCGAGATATCGAGGTAATACATGAGAGGTAGAGAGAGATAGAAGGAGAGAGAGGGAATCAGCCATATAATAATAAAACCTTAGCCAAAAAGCTAAGTCGAATACCCACCCGCCTTAATTGAAAGAAAGATAATCCTGTTAGCGGCCGACGTCAGTCATCCTGGTAGATTAGCAATAAGGTCGGTTCGCAACAGATTTGGTACCAGAAGTGGGGTGAAGTCATTAAGCGGGGTGAAGTTATTAAGTGGTAAAGTCATTAAGTGTGGTAGATTCATTAAGTGTGGATTTGAGACTTTGGTCGATTGGACCAGCAAGGTACGAAGGTACTATGAAGTCAAACTCAGAGATAGAAATATACAGCCTAAATGGACTGTTCCAGTTAGATGAGGCGAACGTCACTGCACGACGGAGGCCTGATATTAAGAAGTATGTTGGGCGAAGTCCCAACGACCCAGTGGATGTACGAACATTCACAAGAGGAACAGTCAAAGAAGAGACGAGTGAAAGGAAGCAGTTTAATGCTGAAAAAGAAAGGAAGTCTCACGAACACAAAAGCAATGCGGTGAACCAAAAGGAAGAGAAACCTCTGAGTTATTGGTTGCAGAGAGCCGCAGACGTGAGAGACAAACAGTTCAGAGATGTAATTTCCAAGTTGATGAAGCAAGTGTCCGATTTTATGGCGGAACAGAGACACAGGTTGGAAAGTTGGCAGAGCAGTATGGAACAGAGAATTCTGAAGAAAGAAAAAGAGCCAATACCAGTACCAGCAAGAGAACAAACAACGGTCGACTACACTGCGACAAAGCCAAAAACGACGCATGGGAATGATGAAAGAGGGTGGACAAACTTTCATCAGAAAGGGATAATCCGGTGTTTCAAATGTCAAAGATTAGGACATTTGGCCAAGCATTGCCGAAGTAACGACCGATACGAGACAAGTAGAGGTACAACGAACTACGGAATATTAAGTCAAACGAACAAAGAAAGGTCAGTATATATAAAAGGGACCGTGAATGGTCAGGAACATCGATGCTTAGTAGACACAGGTTCAGAAATTAACCTGATGCCAGCATCTATAGTTCAAGGAATGACTTTAGAACCAACAGCCCAAAAGTTGTTAGCAGCCAATGGAGACGAAATGGATGTGCAAGGAGAGATAACAGTGAAAATGAAGTTCCATTGGGGATGCAATCAAGACCTTACCTTTTTAGTCTCAGAACAAATAAAAGAAGTAGTGCTGGGAATGGAATTTCTAGTCCAGAACGAATGTCAGATAAACTTCGAAACAGGAGAAGTGAGTATGAGAGGAAGAAAGATCAGCGAGCGAAGAACCAGTCAAGAACAACGATGTATGTACGCACGGACTACAGTTAAGACACTACAGAAAGAGAACTTGAAGTATAAGTCCGGGGTACAGACAACCCCAAGATACATGCAGAGGACACAAAGAAGCAGCGAGACTGTGGAGTCTCCAGAGAAATCATCACTTCCGAAGTCTGCGAAATCACCACTGAAGCAGAACGTACAGAAAGGAAGATCTGAACAGGAGCACATAAAGAGAGACGTGCGAGCAGTGGAAAGAGCATGTCGAGGGAATGTGGAAACTAAAAGTCTGGAGAAGTTGTATGGAGTGGCAGCAGACGCCAAGAACGTTCCGGAGCCATTGGAGATTAACGAAGAGTCTAAAGGAAGCACGACGTCTATAGGGAAGTCAAAGAGGAGTCCAGATAGACCACGCAATTCTACACGTCCGACTCTTTTTGTGAGAAGACCAAGAATAATCGCCGAGATGGTGGAAGGAGAAAGACCCAAAGAGACTGAAGTCATGAAGACAGTGAATTGGGGGCAAGTCGCAGAAGAAGCCGAGCACCTTGTCCGGTTATGTAGAGCAGCCTACACCGTTAAGACGTTTCAGGAATTAATTGAAATGGGAAAGCGAGAATGTCCCAACTTAAGACGAGAGCTAATGGAAAGACTCGTAGCTGCTCATTTCCCAAAGGATCGAAGACGCGAGAAAACAGAAGCCAAAGCATCTACGTCAGAAGAAGCGGAGACTGAAGGAGAAGAGACTGAAGAAGTAGAAACTGGAAGTCAAGCAGGATCAAACAATTCAGTGGAGGCCACTGAAACTCCAGAACATAGTTTCGGCGGCGAAGTGAAGAAGCCAGTAAGACGTAGCATTTCGCTGGAAGAGGATTTAAACCTGTCAGAATCAGAGGATTCCTCATTGATAATTGAGTACACATCCTCAGGAGAAGAAGATTAGAAGATATTTGAAAGGACTGATGGAAGAAAGAGAGACATTATTGTTTAATTTTTAAAATGCACTTGTTGATTGTAGACGCAGATGTCGTCGATACGATGATTGGATCTAAAAGATGTCAAAAAGAAATTGCTTAAATATTTTGCTTAAAGAATTGTTAAAGTTGCTCAATCATTTTATAACTGTTCTTTTGTTTAATTATATTGTATATGAATCTGTATAAACTTTAATTTGATTGACGCTGATGTAAAAACGCTACTGATTATGTAACTGCGATTAGTTGTGCTGATTGTGAACACGCTAGGGCACTCCCCGCACACATTTTTGTTTGTTCTATTAAATGAGGGATGGGGACCATCCCGTGCCTAAGTCCGGGGTAGTGTAGCGAAATTGATAATAGCAAGTATGAGATCCAATAAGAAAATATAAGAAGATAGTTTATAAGGTAATCGCTAGATGGCGCTGATGGCCAGTTAGGTAGTTTAAATAAGGAATAAATTAATAATAATAATAATTAAGGACCTTTAATAATAATAACTATATAATAAATAAGTCAAAGGCCTAGGGAAGTTAGGCATAGAATATCCAGTAGAGGGCGCTAGGTATTGCTGAGTTATAGCCCGATAGATAGTTGCAGTATAACACACCTCTTTAAAGGTAGTATCAGAGTCCTATAAATAGAGGTCCCTTAGATGGCCACGGGGCTGGTATACTGAGTTTCGACTTGGAGTGCCAAGTAGGTGGAGGTACCTTCGAGGTACTACATTTGCGCTAGGGAAGTGGCAATCCACCGCGGAAGCGGTTCCCAAGGGGCAGGGTTGTGCCCCGTCAAAAGATAAGACCGCGGCGCGTTAGGAGAGGGAAGGAGCCCGTGGAAAGGCCCGGTAGATCCCTAGGTAGTACCTGAGGTAATACCAGAAGTAAGAGGCAGAGAGGTAGTACCTGAAGAGCAAGAAGAGCGAGGTAGTACCTGACAGAAGAGCGAGGTAGTACCTGACAGAGAGCAAGAAGAGCGAGGTAGTACCTGACAGAAGAGATATCGAGGTAGTGCCTGAGCCGAGATATCGAGGTAATACATGAGAGGTAGAGAGAGATAGAAGGAGAGAGAAGGAATCAGCCATATAATAATAAAACCTTAGCCAAAAAGCTAAGTCGAATACCCACCCGCCTTAATTGAAAGAAAGATAATCCTGTTAGCGGCCGACGTCAGTCATCCTGGTAGATTAGCAATAAGGTCGGTTCGCAACATTATTGTCAGGGTTAGGTTTAGTGTTATGACTAGGATTTGGGGTAGGGTATCGTAGTAGACCTATCGTCACTGCTCGTCAGTAGACCTAAAGTCTGTAGGCGAATTGTCGTAGATGAAAAGTCTGTAGAGTGTAGACGAATTGTCGTGGAATTCCGCAGTCCACCCCATATTTGACCTAGACTCATAGAGCGCTTTAAATCCTAAAACACTGTGAATCCTCGGTGCTCACAATAGCTGATTTTCTTTGTACAGTACAATTTTGCATACCAGAAATTTCATATGCACGCTGACTACAAAATGCTATAGAGTCAAGCCTTCAATGCGTGGAGAGCTATCGCCCCATGGCACCTCGCCTTATGAAGTATTAGTTCATAAGGCGATGTACCTATGTAGAGGCGTGATATATCATTAAACTCACTATTATGGTAGGCACTACTCATGCCTAAAAGAAGAAGACGCTGATGTCAAATTCAGCGATCTCTCATATTTGCCAAAGCTATGGGCAACATTTTGACTGTTGCATACACAACTAAGGCAATTTTTCTATACTTTATTAAAGTTCCATCCCTATATTAGGCCTACGCACGCATTGAGCGGGAGGAGGGGTTCCAATTGTGGAGATTGTTATTATGTACGCTATGTGCAACGGGGGATGGGTAAATATCACTTTTTGCCTATGTCTCATTACCTCAATTTCACCTCAACTCTTAACTCCTAATTTAATTACGCTCTAACTAGGGATTCTTTACTTGTATACACTGTATTTCATAACTTACTCCCATTTCGCCACACTAAGATGCTTCAATTTGTAAACAAAAAACACTCGATTACCAAAACATCATCCAGCTGGTCGTCGTAATATAGGCCTATTAATAATAAATCAATACCTGATAACTTTCCAATGATATTTCCATCACTGTGATCTGTGTCAATGAATTCAAAATCATATAGTTTACTTTGAGTTCTCAAATATTCTTCGTTTTCTTTCTTTAATTCTTTGGCTCTTTCGATCAAACGGTCCACACTGCCACAGACTTCACTCGGAGATCCTTTCGATTTCAATTCAGCGCAATATGCCACAAAACTCTCCTGAACAGTCAACCTTCTTTCAAGTTCTTCAATTTCTGCGTCCATTTTCTTAATCTGCTGTCGCTTTAGCACTGAAAGTTCATTCAATAACTCTTCCGTATGTTGATCGATCAAAGCTTTTAATTGTTGATTTTTCTTTCTAATGACACTCTCGGTTTCCAAGAATTTTGCCACAAAATGTCTCTTCTTTCTTTCCAAACCAGATTTCCGTGGCAACATATTATCCTTATATTCAGACATTTCTGTGGAACTTTGCTCAATTCGCTGACGAAATTCCTTATCAACTGTTGTGACATCTTTGCATTTGTGCGTTTGATGTTCTTCGACAAAGCACGAGACGCAAACAAGAGTCTTGCAATCGGAACAATAGTAATCCAACGCTTTATCTGAATGTCTCACACATTTCCTGATTGGAAACATATTTCTTATCTCTTCCTCGTTAACCTCAATGTTTAATTCAACAATTTTGTGATCTTTTGAGCCTTTAAATATTTTGTGCATTTTTGAACATCGAAGACAATAATTTTCACAGCAATTCACACATCTCATCGTGGTTTCCGTAACATCTTTCACTTCTTCATCCGCGTTGCATATTTCACAAGATCTGGATTTATTTTCTGAATTAAAAGCGCTTGTTACCTCCATAAGAGTTTTGATGAAAAAATTTCTCTGAAGTCCTTTCATTCCATCTGCAGGGATTAGAAACTCGTTCCTGCATAATGGACATGGTAAGCCATCCTCAGGTTTCTTCCCATTCTTCAGCTGGATGTCTTCTAGGCATTTTAGACAGGCGGTGTGGAAGCAAGGCAACATTCTGGGATCTGTGTAGGTCGTCAAGCAGATGCAACATTCTGACAACGCACGAAGTCGTTTCATCCCTTCATTTCCAGTTGACGCCATTTCGACAGTTGCTGCGATCTGTTCTCCGATTTAAATCAATTCGTTATCGAAACAAATACTTTTTTCTTGATATCTAAAATATATCAAACTAGAAGGTCATTGTTTGATTTATTTTCTAGTGGGCAATTTAGAATTAATCTACATGACCGATTTAAATCGAGGTATAGGCCTAACGAATTAGGGCAAGTGCATAATGTAATTAACAGAATAACATAAAATTAGATATTCACTTTCAGTATTACGTCAGAAGCTGCAGATGCTTTGTACTGATACACAAGTTATATCAAATTTCCTACGTAAATTGTGAGCACATGCCCTGAAAGAGTTAGTAACACAGTTAGCTGCTATCCTTACCTTCAAGCTGTTGTGAGATCTTTGTCAAAGTTTTAAATCTGCTTTTCTCGAAACGATTTAAATCAATTCTCTTTGCGCTTGTGCTATGACCTACTGTATACTGCTTGAATCGCACATTGGTCGTTATACACTGTAATCATTGTTATCAAAGGATCAAAGTTTTCCAATTCAACTTTGAATTCTGCTAATCTTATACTAGCATTATCTACGGCGTAGAAAGAGAAGGTAAAGAGCGTCTATCACTAACCTTCTTACTCAAGATAATGGAGATTACTATTCAAAAAGTGATTGGCTGGCTTATTTATGAACGAACGAATAGCATTCTAAAATTTCATCGTACCACTTAGTCGCCAGCCGTTTAATTTAAAATTAATCTGTACAGTTTCAATTGTCGCTGAAATATAACACATTAAACTAAATATAGAATCATCATCATCCAGCTCCATGGGTGCTGTACCCATAGGTGTCGACAGCCTGATTCACAACTGAGTCCTCGAGAATTAAACCGGACCATGTGACATTTTTGTAAACACTGGGAAAACAGCATTTTAAAGATTGACCAGAACTATAAAATCGCCCGTGTCATTTCATGCTTGAGTGTAATAACAACCTTTAATCCTTATTCATTATACATTATACATTAGACCTGCCCTTCAAAAGTTGTCCTTGTTTTTAAAATTCTGCAGTCTGGCCAACCTCAATATTTAAAATCTATTATAAACCATCCAAAACATTATCATTCAACAAGATTTGCCGATTCATTGTTAAATGTATCTAGAACAAACACTGAAATTGGTAAGAGAGCTTTCTCTATTTCTGGGCCAAAAATCTGGAACTCTCTCCCTCTGGTTGTCAGATCTTCCAATAAACTGAGCATTTTCAGATCTAGGCTTAAAACACATCTCTTCCAATTAGCATTTCCTCCATAGTCTGTCTTGCTGTTTCCCTCTGACTGATCTCTGGAATGATCTTAGCTCTTCAATGTCATTGTTCTGCTAATCTTTACTCTAAATCCTAATTATAATGTACTTTATGTAGGCCTATTATATTATATCTTATAGTTTATTTAATATGTTTCCACAATTTTTAAATATGGTATTTAAATCTGCCATTTACCTATATCAATCTTTCATTCCCTAACACAAATTGCCTAAATAACGGAATATTCCTATGAATCCTATCTCTTCAAGCAATTTATTCTATTTCAACTCCTACCCTTTGCAACTTCCTTCCTGTGATAGACCAACATAATAATCTGATACTGAATTATTTTGTTGATCAAAAAGTTTCTTTTCTTCTTGAATCAATAATTAGTAACTTTTTTAGCCTTGTTTACCTAGTATTGTATCCAAATGTTTTTGTTGTTGTTGTAAATGTGCATCTGTTAATGAGCACTGTAAATACTAAGGCTTGTGGAAGTGTGTTGTTGTATAATTGATGAATAAAAATCTTGATCTCATCTTATTGAGTCTGACAATTCGGTGGAGCGTATGGAAATAGAGATAACGCAAAACAAAATTCCTCGGAGGGTATTTTTTCATTCGGATATAGTTAAACAAAAACTATTTAATTCTATAGTTCTACCTTTTGAGAAACAATGTCATGGCTGCAAAACGTTTAAGTAGCGCAAATTTATATGTGCCTGCAGAATAATTATTAATTTATCTAGCATCGTATAAATCAGATTTAATAATAAATAATAATGTGCTGAAAATTTGTTTCAAGTAATGAGACATTTAGAGGTTACTCAAACACTAGAAAGTGTCCTTAACTAGATGTTCATTGTTCACTGTTGATGTTCAGTTTGAATGCATTGCCTAATCCTCATTTTGACCCATTACCAAACGTTTGAGGGCATGTGGGTATTGTTTTTGACTCTCAGCTATGACCTGTAGTACTGTAGGTACTGCAGCTGTTCTTCACTACTAGTCAGACAGACTCAGACTGCCAGAGAACTGCTGAATCAACGCCTCGCTCTGCGAGTCTGCGTGGTCATTTGTGACTGCAATTTTTCGAACGATTGAAACAACTGCATTGTACTCATCGTTACTTTCCCACTCTGAAGTTGGTAGGCTCAAGAGTTAATTAATGTCTGAGTTAATTTGAACTTAGTGAAAAATGACCTTGTGTTTTTCATCACAAAGTCAGCAAGTGACTTGTTTTCCAATACAGGCAGCGTCATTTCGATGAGTTTGACACGTTTGTGTGGAGAATCTTAACCATCAACTTGACATATGGTCTATGTTCGTAGCATTTTGATAAAATTTAGCTTCTCCTTCAAAATCACGTGTTGACGCAAACATTGATATTGACTGCCTTTTTATATAAAGTCTTGAACTCAGGTTGCAAATTATTGGCAAAGTTCAGACATGATTGTTATCACATTCCCAATTGGAGTTTGTCCGAATGATAGGCCTATATAGGCCATCATATACATAAGCTGGGGTACAGCCTCGCGCTGGGGTACAACGGCGTAGAGGCGCGTCCCCCCGGGTGGCGGATGGGGGAGTCCTGGGCTGGGAAACCTCCTGGGATTGCACCGAATAATACGGAATAAGGTGCCGTGGACCAACTGTACCAGAAGACAACGGCAGGGATGGTGGATGTATTCAACTGAAGGACTGAAGAGTATGGAAGAACAGCATCCCTGGCGGAAGATCTTCGTACGTTGTCGTGCAAGCAGAGAGGGCGCGTGTCCAACTATATGGGACATTGTGGCCAGCTCGATATACCGAGAAGTCCTGACCAGTGATCGGCGAAAACAGTGTCATTGAAGGACAGAAGACGGGAACAGGAGGCGGATCAACATTCTCTGTCTCGCTATTGCCGCTGAAGAGCTGGCAGAGGGCAGGATGGTGACGATGCTTCTTGGAAATGTTTTGTGCCCAGCTATTGCCACCAATGGGTTGGCAGAAAGCAACAATGATGATGATGATGATGATGATGATACCAAATAATTATTTTATTAGACTATTTGATTAACGGCTTCACATTAAACATTAATATTATTTTGAAGCAGATTTGTTGTTGATCTAACCAGTGGCGGCTCCAGGATTTGGCAAGTGGGGGGCCGTTGGGGTGGCAACTTCTCATCATGGGGGGCCAACCATTTGTGTTATGCATGTAGCATTAAGTATAGGGTCCCAACAAGGGGACCACTTGGAGGCTAGGCACTCAATAGGGGGCACGGGATCTAACCATCGTTCAGCGTTCAGAAAGTCCTACAGGTGTGACCTGTCTATTAGCTCAACGTGCTCCGAAAAAACTTCTGTTTCCTTTCAGACATTCTTTCGATTGCATCAATTCTTTTGGAGCATTGTTAATAAGCTATAGTCTATCAAAGTTTTCGTGACATTAATGGACAAAACCATATTTCTAAATAAAGTAAGACCTACACATGCAGTGTACAGAGAATGTCGTACATGTACAGCAGGGGTGCACAACCCGTGGCCCGCGGGCCACTGGTGGCCCACCGACGATTTTTTGTGGCCCGCGGACGTTTCCAGGATTTCAAAAGAAAGTGGCCTGAAGGCTTTAAAGTGGCCCCGAAGGTTTTCTTGTTTTTATATTAGCGCTACACTTTAAGCCTTGTTATTATCATTTATTATTATTGTGCCCTTGCTGTTAAGAAATTCACGAATTTCTGCTATCAGTTCAACAAAGCATTCTAAAATTCGTCCTCTGCTCTCTCACATCTGTAGGCTATAATATGGTATGTCATGGTAAGAGGCTAAAGTCTCTTCTATAAAAAACTTGAATTGATGGCGACTTAGACCCTTAGAACGAATGACTTCTTCTGTAGCGCTAATATGAAAGCAAGAAAGCCGTCAGGCCACTTTAAAGCCTTCGCGACTATTTGGAAGCACATACTTGTGTGAACAAACATATTCTGTAATGAAATTGAACAAACATGTTCTTAGGTTCCGGTTGAGTGCTCGGTTTTGAAAGTTGCAACAAGTGAACGGCCACAAAATATGAATAAGATTGCTAAAGACGTTCAGTCTCAACAACTCCATTGGCTATAAGAAAGGCGATTGACCTTTGGGGTTTAAATTTTATGAATTAATAATTGAACATGGTCATAGTATTTTTTGATTAACAAGGCCTTAGCCTTCAATTCTACATTAAAATTACAGTACTAATCATTTCAATTTCATTTGTTCCTACTGTATTGATTGTATTCATCAGAAATTCTATTAATTCCTTTAGTCCTGTCGAATTAAATTTTATCCATAACCATATTAAATATTGCTATCAACGTTTACTGTCAACGTACCATTTTTGCATTAGAAAAAGCGCATGTGGCCCGCGGAGTCTTGGGACCGGAAAATGTGGCCCTTCGTCCTCAAAAGGTTGTGCACCCCTGGTGTACAGGTATACAATACGTTTTGGAAAATCCAAGATTAAATTACTAGTATATTTACAATTTACAACGACAGACTCACTGTCTTGAAATCCGAAGCCTTTAACAAGTAAGTAACGCCCGACCATTTAACGCCAAACGCCATGATCTCACGCACACCAAATATAAAAGAAGCAATACAGGCGATTTAGGGCGCTTTTATGGTGTACCTAATCCACCGTTGCCAATTACACCGTAGGGCTTATATCAGGTGTGGGGTTTATACCATCTGTCAAATGTGAGGATTCCATCATCTTAGACCGTCTTTCAAGTGCCGGGTTCACATCCTCTAACAAGCCTAGTATTCGGTCTTCGGCGAAGTTTTGTCAAGAATCGGTCAAACCCATGTTCCCAATCTATGTGTGCGTTTGTTTAGCCTATAGACACGCTTTTACGAAAGACAATGAGCACCTTTGTGTGTTTCTTTGCTCCTTTCTCTCAACCGGATTTAGGTATTACACATTTGTCACAGTAGCAAATAGTCCAATGAAACATGATAAGATGACGCTATCCTCAGCGACTTCGTAATAAGAGTTGACTGTTAGATATATATTTTATAGCGGTTTAGCAACAATCAAGGCCAAAACCAACAAGCATTTTTAAACAATTTTCAACTACACCTAGTAGAAGGCCTAAGCAAAACATGCTTTGTTATTATCTTGAGAAATATATTAATGAAAGATTTACTCAATTTAGTTTGAAATGTGCAGTAGGCTTATATTTGTAGTTTGGATTGTTAAAATTGCGCTTAAGTTACACAGGCGCTATTCAAAATCCATATTTTCGCTTGCGCGCGAAATGCTCTAAAATGCCTACAATTCCTGTTATTTTAAACCGAAATCCATTTTCCCATATGCATGCACCAAAGACGGCTTTGGTAATGTAGCGTGGTGTCTCCAATCAATCGGTTCATTCTTCGAGATATTAACAAGTGGAATATATCTCACATCATCTCGACAAATCCACTTTGTTTTTCCATCTGCGTCCTCTTTCCTATCACCGCCTCCGATGACAAATAATAATCCATTACTGATAATCAAACCAAAATAGTAAACGTCAGTCTTAAAATGGCGTATTACTTCCCATAACTGTGTTTCAAACTTGTATGTAAGACAACAATCGTAGCCAAGAAGAATAACAGTATTTTCCCACAGAACAGCTCGATGAAGGCATTGAGTTATAGGCATTGGGCTTAAAAGCAGAGTACAGGTATTCAACTTCGTGTCATACACTTGGACTTTGTTAACTATTTTGCCATTATCATCTTTTCCGGCAAAGATATAGAGTGAGGGATTAAGCGTCACACAATTGCCGGAACCGTAGAAAGCGAAGGCCAGTTTACCAACAGTGACGCACTGATAGTTATGTGTATCATACGCTTCAACGTCATCAAGGATAGTTTTCTTATCATAATACACCCATCCACCGCATATGTACAGAACATGATCAACAAATGCAATGCTGTGACATAATCTGCCTTGAACCAAAGATGCGCATTTCTTCCACTTGGAAGATGTTGCATTGAATTTCCAGATTTCGTCATATTTTTTTCCGATTCCCGTGACGAAGATCGAATCGCCATGAACGGCAGCTGCTGATCTATGGATCATTTGAACCGGAATTTGTTCTGCTTTGGAAACGTCATCTGGTCGATTCAAATTAATTTCGATGATATCTTTAGTAAATGAATCACCGTCATGGATGCCGAATACAAAGACTTTGCTGTCGAATAATCTCGGCGACTCTATATGGCAAATTTACATATTGAGTTAGAGAATGTGGAAAACTTTACATATCTATGTACCTACTGTATGCGGCTACTATCTACCTAGGAACATGACATATGACTTGCACTGTATGCATGAGATCAAAATACGAGCAGCAAAAGCGTTGGGATTCTCACAGCAGTGGACAAAACTCGGAAGAGATAAGAAATCAGTCTTGGAATGAAAAAGAAAGCGTTCGAGACGTGCATTTATATCAGTTTTCTATATGGATTTAAGGTATGGAATATAATGAAAGACTCAAAGACAGAATACTTGCTTTGAAAGTAATTGTTGCAGGAGAATACCGAAGAATAGATGGATTGAAGCGATGAGAAATTAATAATTTTACGAAAGAAAGAATCCAACCATAAGGGACTTTGACTGTAGAAGATAATTCAGAGAAATGCGCGTTTTATTGGACAATGCTACCGAATGAGAGAGAGAAAGACAGACAGCGAGCGATCAAATTCCCAATATTATGAGTAATGTATTGTATGGCACTAAAAAGAACGAAAGGCCACGCAGAGAATGACGTAGAAGCAGTATGCAAGAACTATGTCATGATCGTAAAAAATTGTAAAGAAATTTACATTTATTTTTGCAGAAATTGAAGAAGAAAAGAAGACGAGTCATGATTATGGGAATCTTGCCACGCAGACTGTCTCGGGACTTGGAGAGGCAGAGAACCAACATCAACAACGAACTGTGCTGTGTTGTCTGTGCCAGACCGAAGGAGCTGAGTCTCTGAATGCTGACTTCGACGTTTGGGATAAGTATTTGGGAAGGGACGGGTAGCATTTTAGCAGGTATGGTGCAGATAAAATAGCTGGTTGAAGGGACAGAAGGCTGACTTCGCGAGCTGGGTCGATGAATAGCTCAACAATCCGGCGACAAAGGGAAGACAGTTTTTTCCCAGCGTTTGTCAGCATTCCGATGATCTTTTCAACACCTCGAACCGGACGAGATTTGGCAACACGCAATTTCTATATGTCTCCGGAAAATTTTTTCATAACTCCTCGGAAACGAAAACACCGAGGGCAATATATATATATATATATATATATATATATATATATATATATATATATATATATATATATATATATATATAAAAAAGCTTATAGGCTATAACTTTGACAAAGACGGAAACAATTATTGTTAGGACTAATCATTTACCAATTTTCTAATTCAAAGGCCACTTAGGATATGGTGTGCTGACATTTGTGATTGGTGTGAAAAATGTCTGCAAGAACTATGTCCAGTGATGGGCAACTAGTTAACTAATTAGTTACTAGCTAAATGTTGAACTAATTTTTTTATTTATCTTCATAATTTAATTAAATAAAAATAGTTTAGTTGAAATGCTAGTTTAACTGGAAAAAAAATTAGTTAATAACTAAATAGTTAAATAAAACTTGTTAGTTGGTGTCCCGAATTCTCAATAACAGTACCTTTTATATATTCCTTTCTGGGTCACTTTTTCCAAACAAACTTGACAAACGTGTGCACCTGCTGTCTAGACTAAGACTTAAATATTAAATAGACAATGATTATGAATTCGATGGTTCATTGACTGACATTCTCTTGTTGAAAGCTAGAGAGAGACCGAAGTTAGGCTTCGGCCTCAGCGCCGATTCTAAAGAATCTGCCATATTCGGCCAACATTCGGCTACGGCCTAATCGCTTTCATAATATTCGGCTTCGGCTTCGCCTTAACTAAGCATGAATATCGGCCATAAGCCGAATCTTTCTGTCATATAATTGATAACTGTGAAAGTCATTCGTTGTTATCAAGTAATGAATTTTGATTATGATGTGTACGTATACGCTCTGGAATTCTGCTTCAAAGGTTGGCAGACTAAGTAGCCTAACAAATAAGGAACAATAGAGCATTATAGCATTTGCTTTGAGAGTTCGCATAGATCTTATATTTTATTTGAGGCAATAAGGGATTAAGGAGGTGTGGTAGCTTTACAGCGGATGGTTCAAAGCAAGTGACTATAGGCTAATAACCCTCATTCATCAATTTCGATTTTCGATTCAAATCGTTTAGTTTCAACGGTCTTAAGCAAATATCTCGTGACTGCGGATTACCATCTTATATAGGCATTTGAAGCTGCACAAGATCGAAAACGGTGGGGTGGTCGCAACGGCCACAACCATCTTTGCGAATTGATCATGACGGTTTAATGTATCAAAGGAGGTATGACTTTAATGTTTTGTTATAGGAACAACAGCGTCTGAATCAATAGAACCAAGAGGCTCGCGACGCCCCCCGATCAGAACCCCTCATTTGATTAACTAATAGCCGTCGTAGGCCATGTTGAACGATAGCATTACATTTCAGTTGCAGTCGTCGTGAGAGGTAATACTCGACAGTAGAAATGTCGCAAACAAATACAATTTGGATTTTAAAAAAAAACTAAATCGAGTCTGATGCCAGTAAGGCAAAGTATAAGTTACGAGGTGAGAAAGTAACTTCTGCTCATATTTTATATTAATCATGTGTGTATTTTTAGCCCCGACATAACACGTCACTGTCCGCTAACTTTTGGGACTACAAGTCAATAGATTCGGCTTCGGCCGAATCTTTTGCAGACAGCTTAGCTTCGGCTTCGGCCGAAGCTAAGGACTGCAGATTCGGCTCCGGTTCGGCTTCGGCCGAAACTGTAAATTGCAGCTTCGGTCTGACTCTATTGCAAGCATCGTCTATATTTCATGAGCACATACCTGATACATGGGAAATAGTTGTAAAATTAGTTGAAAACACTTTAACTAGATTTTTAGTTTAGTTAACTATTTTATGAAGTTAGTTTGCAACTAAAAGTTCAACTACTTACTTCTACAGTAGTTTAAATTTAGTTGTAGTTAAACTAATGTTTTTAGTTAGTTGCCGATCACTGACTATGTCATATAACTCATATAACTGCGAACAGAAAAGATTGGGACAAAACTGTGATAATTGCATCAGAAACCAACGGGAGCTGAGGCCACGGTTATTGATAATGATGATCCTTACCATACCACATGACACATAAACTAACAAAGCCCCCTATTCCGAAGCTTACAACATGCCAATCTGTGCTATTCCAAATAATAGCATTGAGTCATTGACTGAAACTTGGGTGTCACTCATCTGATAAAGTCAACTTCATCAGGGTTCGGCCAATAATTATGCTTAAGCCCACCTCGAAAACACAATACATCTTTAAACTATCAGAAATTACATACGCTAATTTATCAGATAAGGGGACCAACGTGCAAATGATTCCTTTGCTTTCGTGATGTCTCGCTCAAAAATTGTTACAGCCATAACTTTAGTCTTCAAGCTTGGAAGAAGTAGTTTGAAGAGTTTTTCAAGCGTTTCTTTCATCCTCATATAATCAACGACTTTGCATAGATGGTTGAAGTCTTCTTCGTTACTGCAGCCGATGAATAGAACAATGCTATCTCCACGCTTAACGCCGATAATGTTCAAGTGGAGCCCATCTATCAATCGATTCGCTTGTTCATTTGATGTGGTCTTCCGACGAAGGAAATTGGTCATTGCGTTAACAATCTGGGTCTCTGCTTCACTCAAATTATCACCTTCGAACGTTGTATGAACTGGAACAATGGCTGTAAAGAAATCATTCAAACCCACTTAGGTTTATTACGATAAATGCGTTTGCCTGTGTTAATATAAGTTAGAGTCTATGACAGAGCCCCACCCACCACGGCCCCTATTTATGATATCAATGTTGAAATTTGGAACAAATTTGTTGACTATATTTGAAGATAGCGATTCGGCAATCACATTGTCCTTCATAAGATAAAGTGTTCTTAATGTGCTGATAGAATTGTCCTGTTGGCCTGGCTAGAGACAGATACGCGAATCACATGTAGGCCGACAGAGAGGTTTAGGCACGCAGAAGTTTCTAAGTAGCATTAGATATTAGACAATGAGCTTTGGTGCATATTTTAAAAATCTCCAATTGTGATGAATTTTATAATTGAGTTGCCAAAAGCTGGAATACAACTATGTAAGCCTATATCGATTATGTTGACAGTCACCCTACCCCTTTGACCAAGAGCCGTAACTAGGGAGGGGGCAATCCGACCCGGGCGCCGAGCCGTCGGGGGCGCTTTTTGGGTTGATGTGAATAAAAATATAGCTGCGACGATTTTAAAAAAAGGTTATCACCCCGAAAAGGAGTGTTTTAGGGAGAAGATAAGTTTCGACGACTTAAAAAAGGTCGTATAACTTGCGACGACTAAAAAAAGGTCATCACCAAAATTTAGGGGCGCAAAATAGAAATCTTACCCCGGGCGCCGAAAACCCTAGTTACGGCTCTGCAAGTTCGACCCTAAAAATTAATTATCGACGGTTTTGCGCAAATACCACGATTGATTCGAGTTCAAATAGGAAGGCCCGGTCCTCCAGCCTTCCAGGTCTCACTTGTGACTACGCCAATGACTTAGGTCGAGTTGTAAATGTTAGGTCGAGGAAGACAGCAGCACCTGCTCCAATCCACTTCGGTCCGGATCAATGGTCACGATATCCATCCAAGCCCCTATGTCAGAAATCTCGGCATCTATATCGATAATACCGCCACGACGAGGCAACACGTGACACGCACCGTCGCCAGCTGCTTCGCAGCACTGCGGTTAATTCGCAGCATACGAAAATATGTCTCTCTCACTGCCCTGAAGACTTTGATCAGTGCCTTAGTAATCACTAAACTCGACTACGGCAACGCCACCTTAGCAGGGCTCCCGAAACACCTCCTCGACAGACTCCAGAGCGTACTGCATGCGGCTGCACGCCTGATCCATCGATCAAGCTGACCACATCACGCCACTGTTGATCGACCTACACTGGCTCTCAGTCCCCGAGCGAATAACGTATAAGTTGGCAACCCTCGTCTATCGGTGCCTGCACGACATCGGCCCTTCCTATCTCCGGTGCGAACTCCAGAGATCGGCTGACACAGACAGTAGAAGGCGTCTGCGATCTGGCTCCACTCAAGCACTCCTCGTGCCGCGCACACGCCTTGCCACTGCCGGCGACCGTGCCTTCCCGGTTACCGCAGCGAAAGCCTGGAATCATCTTCCAGTCTGTGTTCAATCATCACCTTCTCTGGACATATTTAAGAAGCAACTGAAGACTTGGCTGTTTGAGATGAGCTATTCTGTTAAATCCTGACGTATATTATCCATGTACTTTGTAATGTGTTCAAGTAGTCCTTCTAGGATGATTCACCACACAAATCCTAACTTTCAATAAATAAATAAATAAATAAATAAATAAAATGACTAAGATCACTGCTAATAATGAGGGTTGCTTAAAGCAATTTCTCGAAGTTGTAATCTAGTGTATTGGAAATATCCAATAAATAGATCGAAGCTAATCTATTAATTTTCTTCGATAAAATTTAATTATCATTAATTGTTATTTCTCTCTGATTTATTGACTTACCTCCTCCGTTTTCAAAGATGTCTGCTACGTGTCCTTGATTTGAATCTCGGAGACATTTTATCAATTTCCAATAATGTTCACGACTTAGCCGTCTTACAATGTCCAGCAGAGCCTCATTTCGATCGTAATCTGTTGGTTTAGCTGCAATGAATGCCTTGTGCCAATCGTTTATTACTCTTTCACGAAGCAGTCTATCCAGTAGATCACTGGTGTCAAGAAGTTTGACCAGTTCTGCCTGATTGTCAATCAAAATTTTGATTTCTCTATCTGTCAGTGGCCAATGCAAACCCAATTCATCCTCATACTCTGAAATATTTCAGTTCACAAGATGTAAAGCATGATGACAGATATATTAATTAACTGGGCTCCTAACACCAATACTGACTAAGAAGATACGAAGGCAACACAAATTGCATCAAAGACATAAGTGATATAGCCTAGTCTTGAAGAATTAACCCACATAACAACGATTAGGGATGATAATGATGATGATGATGATGGTGGTGGTGGTGGTGGTGACGACGCCTACGACACCGACGATGACGATGATGATGACGAGGATGGTGATGATAAGGAAGATGAGGATGAAAATGATGAGGATGATGAGAATGACGATGACGATGACAATGATGACGACCACGACGATGATGATGATTATGATGTCGATGGTGATGATGGAGAAGGTGAAGGTAATGATGATGGTGATGATGATGATTATGGCGAATTAACTTAGAACCAATTAGAACCAAGGCTTACTTCCATCTGCAATTATCCAGTTTACAATATGAGTCTGAGAAGATTCTTTAAGAGCTGCCATAAAGTCATCATGCTTTTCAGTGCGGACGATATAATTCAAAAGCATTTCATTCTTTTTGTATCTTGAATATTCAGCTTTAATTCTTCCAATTTCGCTGTCTGAGAGAACTCGATTTCTCAACAATGTATTGAGCAGTCCAAATTCCGAATCTACGATGTCAACCAGTTTACCTCTATGGCGTTCCATATGAAGACGAACTGGGTTTGCTTCTGCAAAAACAACACAACGTGTTTAAGAAGCAAGAAAATAAATCTCGTGGGTTTATATAGCGCTTTGGGCAGTAGTACAGCGCAGTGGCGACCGGTGGGTATAAGAAGTGGGGGTTGCAATGATAGTGAAAAATGTCACTCTTAAAATTAGGCTGGGATACTTCGGTTCCATGCAATATGGTCTTATTATGAGGATAGTGATTGTTTTCTGCAGCATATTGCCTCAGCACGAATATAAGTATTCCTTATTAATCTAGCTAGCATAAGCTATGTTAGGTAACAGCTGAACTATACTGTATATGCCTAACTAAGTGCCTAAAAGCTAATAAAATAAAAGGCAGTGCACACTCGACAAGAGACCCAAAGATGCATGGTCATTACAGATGCAGGGACAACTGAAAATAGACGGCAAAGAATTACGAAAAGAATCACAAGGGATTTATATGGCGGTATTCTTGAGAGGGAAATAATGCGAAAAACTCTGGATTATAGGGTCAAAGGAGATTGGAGGATTGCATAGAGTGGGAAAGGTGGGGAACATGATCATGATCATCATCATCATCATCATCATCATCATCATCATCATTATCATCATCATCACACTCCATAGTCCATAAGGACCGTCGGAGCCAACAGTGTAGAAGTGCTCGTCCATGGCCCTTTCCTTTCTTTGGCCATGCATATCGCATTTTGGGTGTCAAGTTCAGTCCATTCAAGAATATCATCGATCCATCTTCTCTTTGGTCTTCCTCTTTTTCTCATACCATTTGACCTGCCCATCATCACTGTCTTTATTATTCTGTCATCCCTCATTCTGCAGATGTGTCCAAATATTGATAATTTTTTGTCATTGGTCTTCTCCATAACAGTCTTTGTTCGTCTCAGGTCTTTGCGAATGGTATCATTTTTGATTGTCATTTTTCTATAACATTTCATTTCAAATGCATTCAGTTTAAATCTGTCTTGTTTCTTCATTGTCCATGACTCACATGCATACAGTAAGGTGGATATCACACATGCGTCCATACTTCGCAATTTAGTGTCTGTGCTGATATTTTTACTTGTCCAGATCGTGTTCAAATTGGCAAAAGTACTCCTTGCAATTCCAATCCGTCTTCTTATCTCCTTTCTGCAGCCATTATCTTCGGTTATTGGACTTCCTAAGTAAATAAACTGATCAACACATTCCAACTTTTCACCATCAACATGTATTTGAGCTCCTTTGTTGTTTCCCATCACCATCACTTTTGTTTTGCTTCTGTTAATAAGTAATCCATATTCTTTGCTGGTTTGGTATACCTCTGTGAGTTGCTTCTGCAAGTTTTCCTCACCCTCAGCCATTAGATCAATGTCATCAGCAAATCGTAGATTTTTGATTTGCTGCTCCTGAATCATTATACCTCCTTGTGTTTTGACCTCCATCTTCTCCAGGATGATTTCTAAGATGATGAATAACAATGGTGAGATCGGGTCTCATTGAAACATAAAAGACAAAGCAGAGAAATTGCTTACAGAAGAAGATCAAATATCCAAAAGATGGGTTGAATACATCAGAGAACTCTACACAGAAACCAACGAGTATGGGAGCAACATCCTGGATGACTTAAAGTCAAGAGATGGCAGACCATCAGAATGTGATAATAAAGATGGATGGAATCTTGAAGGCTGAAGTAGAAAGAACAATAAAAAAGACTAAGAAATAACAAAGGTTGTGGCATTGATGGAATTCCAGCAGAACTGATAAAAGCAGGTGGACCTCGTATTATTGAAGAAGTGTGGAAAATCTGCAGCAAAATTTGGGGAACCGGGAAATCGCCAAAAGAATGTTGCAAATCCATCTTAATATCACTACCAAAAAGTACACTTGATGAAATGTGAAAATTATAGAACAATAGACCTCATCCCCCACCTGTGCAAAATAATGTTGAATATCATACAGGTGAGGTCAAGAGGTTCAATCGATGAGAACTTGAGTGAAGAACAGAGAGGTTTCAGGAAAGATCGTAGTACCATCCAACAGATACTCACCATTAGATTGATAGCTGAAGAAACGTTAGGCAAATCAAATGGTCTGCATCATTGCTTCATCGATTTTTAAAAGGCATTTTATTCGATATGGCATGAAGGTATGTGGGGGTCACTGGCATGTTTATGAACACCAGAAAAACTTTTTAGAACTATAAGAAGTTTATATGATATGCCAGAAATGGCGGTAAAAACAAACCAAGGACTGAGTGAATGGGTGAAGGCAACCATTGGCAGTCGACAAGGGGAACATGATAGAGTTGTGAATATAGAAAAAGAGCGGGAGGTAAGGAGAGGAGATGGGAGAGGAGATGGGAGATAGATGGGGAGGGGAAGAGGTATGGGAAATCCAAATAGAAGAGGGAACAGCATTATGTCGAGGGTATTGTGTCGCAATTATATATGTTTTGTGTGTGGGGAAGTATGTTGAGAGATAGTAAGGCGGGAAAGGGGAAGGGAGGAGAGAAATAGAGTAATGGTTATAGGAACGGAAGAGAATAGGGAAACATACTTGCGTCCGGAATGTGTGTGGTTTCATTCTCTGTTTCACATTGGTCAATGCGTTCCACAATCCAATGATACTGATCTTCAAGAGCTTCTCTGAGAACAATGAACGATTCGTCATTGGAACAATAAAGGAGGTGATTAAGAAGAGCTCGACAGCGTTCTTTCGTCGTGACTTTAATCATGAATTTTTGCTTCTGTTCGATACTGATTACGCGTTTCTCAATCAGGAGATTGAAAACATTATTCGGATCGACTTCCGACACAAATTGACTGTACATGTCCACGATACTGTCACGTATTCTCCTGTTTCTCTGCTTCTCTTTAAAAGGAATGGCTTTCAATTCATACAGAAATAAATTAATAGTATAAATATAATGCAGCAATAGAACAAGAAGCAATAAATTTTGGCGGTATCTTAGTTGAATAACTTTGCAGAATACATCAAAGCAATTATCAACTTAATCGTGAAATCCATTAAGACATATTTGAAATACATATTTCAAAATGACAGGCTTATAAACAGAAACCTTTCCCACGAAAATATTTGAGGTGCCTGGATTCGAAATTTCCAGGACCTTCAAAGATGCGTCAGACAATGATCGATGGGCAACTAATTATACGAGAGAAGATAACTCTGAACGCGAATCTGATTAATCTTTCACTATTCTATCAAAATTCTTTTGAAGTCCGATGTTCTAAACTTAGCTGATTATTAAATAGTGCCTTGGACCAATAAATCATGAAATTATATGTTATTGCGATTGTCACTTTTGACAGGCAAAATCCATCTATTAAAAACCCGAATTCCTCAACCTGGGAGTGCTCAATTATCAGTTTAAATGGACCGTGACCAAAATCCCTTTGTCTTAGTGTGACCCACCCACCTGAATCAACACAGTCTCTTTCAAAATAATATACGTTTCATTATATAATTACTGCCTTCATACCGTACTGTCGACCTTTATCAGCAATCGTTCAAGACTTATTCTATTCCACATCTTGTTCGGAATTTCTGTCAGAAGCTGTCGTGTCCCCCAACAAATCTGCTGGCAGCAGGCCCTATCAATATTAGGAAACGATCTTCTCTCGACATTAAATTTTTGCCCATCGTTATTACAGAATTTATAGCATTTACTTTACAAACATCCCATAAAGAAAATATGCAAAAACATAAGTACAGAAGACAATAAGTAAAACAAGTATTCAGACAGTGTAGGTCTATCAAAAATTTATCTTCCTAATTTTAGCAGTCAAACATATTAGCTAATATTTTGATGATCCCGTCCTACTTCGCGTTCAGGTGTCGCCGCTGCACTTTGGAATTTAGTGTAAACGTCAAAGGCTGCATTGAAGATATAACATTGCAGAGGTATACCAAATATTATGGATTTTATCAACGGATTGCGAAAACATTTTGCAATGAAACGGATTGGCGCCGGTTTTCCTGCATTCTGAATATTGTGGCGGAAATTTAAACTTACCTGTTGACGTTGATTAATATAGGCATTATAGCAATTATATATTGACGCTTCACCGTTTACTCGGTAGGCGGCGTCTTTACGTTCTGCCTGTATAGACTAAGCAATTTCAGTGATCATATCAGTTAATAATTTTTAATAATTAAGCTATCGATCTGCTAATAATTTTTCGTGCACCGATATATTGTAATAATTCAACAGTACTTACCTGTCAAGTATTCAGTAGAAGGCGCCTTCCATTCAAAAGTTTTCAGCAATTATTCGAAGGCACTTTAACAAAACTTTTTAAGGCATTGACCTAGGGTCTTATATCTGGGCTTGGTAGAGCCGATGCAATTCGATCGTGTGGGCTTTAGCTCGCATCTAGAGCGATTGATACGCTAAAAATCGCGTTCCTACCGTCTGGAGTTCGGCTCCAGAGACAAGTCTGCCGTCCTGCCGACAGGACGCTCCGGTGTGACCGGGATTACACTACATCTACTACAGGGCGCATGCCTAGGTCGCGACGCATGGTCACAGCTCAACACGGCCTCCGTGCCCGAGAGAAGGCGCAAAGCCTCAACTCAGCATACACCACAACAGGGCCGCATGCCTAGGTCGTGACGCATAGTCACTACTCAAGCACAGCCTTAGTGCCCGAGAGAAGGCGCACAACCTCAATTCAGCATACATCTATCGACCTCAGTGTAGGGATGTTCAAAAAAATACAATTTTCAAAAAGTTATGCCTACTGGACGGATTGTCATGCTACTATCAATATTGAAATCAGATACACTTTTTATTTCACATTTCTATGATGTCCTGAGGTCCCTCAAAGGCCTTGAACGCATGAACCCCCAAACCATGGAAAAACTGCACAATGATTGGGACTAAATACTTCATAACTCTCTAAAATAATCATAGATATGTCATAATAGAAATGATTGACTCGCTGCAAAGTTTTCAGCAGCCTGGTAATCAGGATCTCATGACCAATGATCAACTGGCTTAGCAAGCCTGACAAGCCATCCTCTGAAACTCCCAAAAAATTCAAACTCTGAAACAGGATATATGCGATTCTGGACCAATAAAATCGGTTAGATTCATATCACTGTTGACTTTCGGGAATAGAGGTTTGCCCATACGAAAATGGTTGGGTACAGCTGTGTACAATTAATTGCTTTGATGCAATATCCTGCTTTATCTTGCTTGTCATCACGAGCAGTTTGCTGAACAGGGCAAAAGGAACAGCGTCCTGAGTGGCGGTACCAACAGTGGTTTGAAGTTTTCGGATGACCACTTCAGCAACATCATGATCTACATCGCTGTAGGCAAACATGTCTTTGAAGAATTGCAGGTCGTCTACTGATGCGTCAACCGCAATGCTGGCCTTCATCCATGCTTGCGTATGGAAGCTGATTAAAAACATATTCATTCTCTTCAGCTTGACGATCATCTCTGCGTCATATGACATGTGATGATGAAACATGAACATTTTGCCAGCATACAAATTGCACGTCATCCATCGAGCCTGGTGAATGGCTCTGGGTTTCATGAGGTGTACCCCGCGTGGAGGTGTTCACCCAGAATGAGTAGATTGTTCTCTGCTCATTCATGATAGTCGTCACGGGGCATGGTTCCAGATTCTCTTGTGTTCAGATATTTCTCAGCTCCTGGACAACGTGACCCTTAACTTCTCTCAGCCAGGGATGGCATAGTTCGATTGTGTTGATTTGCATCTGTTTGCCCACAGTAGCCTACCACACGTTGATTTGAATGTGGCAAACAGTCTATTGCCTGGTCCTGGTACTTAACCAAACTTCCAGACAGCCCAAAATGTCAATTCAAGGACATGACTCGTGCAAGCGAGATAAAATATTTTTTAAAAATCCGGTGGCTGTTCCACCAGAGTAGCTGAACCTTTACATATGCCACTTTATGCCGTGGCGCGCAGAGAGTGGTGGGTGCCCGAGGCCAAGCCTAAAAAATGTTTGATGAGCAAAAAAATGAAGGTCGCCGAGTCAATTTTGGCACCTCCATCTGGTCGGCGCCCGGGGCCACGCCCCCCACAAATCCCTTCTGCACGCTACTGACTCTATGGACACGGTCCAAAGATAATACAAACAAAATGAGTCTATTATGACATATCTATGATTATTTTAGAGAGTTATGAAGTATTTAGTCCCAATCATTGTGCAGTTTTTCCATGGTTTGGGGGTTCATGCGTTCAAGGCCTTTGAGGGACCTCAGGACATCATAGAAATGTGAAATAAAAAGTGTATCTGATTTCAATATTGATAGTAGCATGACAATCCGTCCAGTAGGCATAACTTTTTGAAAATTGTATTTTTTTGAACACCCCTAACCTCAGTGTCACAAGCGACGGGTAGTCGCCTCGAGATGTTTCATCTCGTGTTTTAAAACAAAGGTAAAAAGAACCTCCTATACTTATTCGTAGACATATCCGCGGATTAAGTGGAAGCTCGTGTATTTTGTTTGCAGACTTATTTGACTGTTTATTTCCTTAATCATTGCCTGTATAAACTGTTTATTCTGCGGATATCCGTGTAGATAAGTACGCTTTATGATTGAGCATTGCATTAACTGTATCATTAGAAATATATCGATGTTGAATAGTTAAGATAGAAACTGTTTTGCTCTGCGGATATTCTCGCAGAAAACTTTTGTATATGAAACTGTATGTTCTGCGGAGATTCACGCAGATATATCCATCTTATAATTTGGTCTTCAGATATATATGCAGGTACTTTTGTTTCATGATTGATCTGCGTACGAACTTTGTATCATTGCGGATATCTTAATTGTTTGATTAATGAAAGAACAAAGAACAGTTTATTCCGCGGAAATGTCCGCGTACGATTCTTTTACATTTAATGTTTTATGTGTTGAATAAACCGTATTATAATTTGAAACTACACAGTACACATGTTGTATATATCACAAGCAAGCCATCCAAATACCAAGGTGGAGGCCTATTTTTAAGGACACTTTTTCTCTTTCCGCCATAAGACTATTCTCCTGATTATTTCGGAAACATATCCGCGGAAATTGTCCATTGCCATTAAAGGGATTAAAAGAGAAATTTCGTCAAAATATTGCATTGATCAAAGCTGTACAGAACAACAAATTGGACTTCAGTTCGTCAATAACTACTAATAAACAGATAAATTTAACTCAAAGGGCCTATGTGATTATTGAGAAAAACGTATTGCCAATATTGTCACATTCTCTTATAGCAGGGGTGCACAACCCGTGGCCCGCGGGCCACTGGTGGCCCGCCGTCGATTTTTTGTGGCCCGCGGACGTTTCCAGGATATCAATGGAAAGTGGCCCCGAAGGCTTTAAAGTGGCCCCGAAGGTTTTCTTGCTTTCATGTTAGCACTACACTTTAAACCTTGCTGTTATTATTTATTACTGTGCCCTTGCTGCTAAGAAATTCACAAATTTCTGCTATCGGTTCAACAAAGCATTCTAGAATTCGTCCTGTGCTGTCTCACATCTGTGTAATATGGTATGTCATAAATAGCTTGAATTGATGGTGACTTAGACCCTTGGAACGAATGACTTCTTCTGTAGCGCTATTAAACATGAAAGGAAGAAAGCCTTCGGGCCACTTTAAAGCCTTTGCGACTATTTGGAAGCACTTACTTGTGTGAACAAACATTTTCTGTAATGAAATTGAACTGAAGTGTTCTTAGGTTCCGGTTGAGTGCTCGGTTTTGAAAGTTGCAACAAGTGAACTGCCACAAAATATGAATAAGATTGTTAAAGACGTTCAGTCTCAACAGCTACACTGGCTATAAAAAAAGAGCTATTGACCTTTGGTTTTTATATGTTATGAATTAATAATTGAACATGGTAATAGTATTTTTTTGATTAACAAGGCATTAACCTTTAATTCTACATGTAAATTACAGTACTAATCGTTTCAATTAAATTTTTTCCTACTGGATCGATTGTACTCATCAGAAATTCTATTAATTCCATCAGTCCTGTCGAATTAAATTTTATCCATAACCATATTAAATATTGCTATTAACGGTTACTGTCAACGTACCACTTCTGCATTAGAAAAAGCACATGTGGCCCGCGGAATCTCGGAACCGAAAAATGTGGCCCTTCATCCTTAAAAGGTTGTGCACCCCCTGTCTTATACTGTAAGATGGCGCTGTTTGTAGCAGCCAAGTAAACCGCGCGTGCGTATTTGATGCTGTTTTCCACGGACTATCTCCTCGGTACGCGGACTATTGATCACAGGACGATTGACCATAGGACTATTGACCATAGGACGATTGACCACTGGACGATTGACCACAGCCGTGAGTATCAGGCTTAGCACGCTGTCTGCTGCATGCATGCATGCATGCATGCACGCATACAAAAAAAAAGGAAACCAAATGCTATTGTCTATATATATATATATATATATATATATATATATATATATATATAGACAATAGCATTTGTATATATATATATATATATGTATATATATATGTATATATATGTACATATATATGTATATATGTATATATATATATATATGTATATATATATGTATATATATATATATATATGTATATATATATATATATGTATATATACATATATATATGTATATATGTATATATATATGTATATATATGTATATATATATATATATATATATGTATATATATATTTATGTATATATATATGTATATATATACATATATATATATATGTGTATATATATGCATATATATGTATATATATATGTATGTAAATATATGTATATATATATGCATATATGTATATATATGTTTATATATGTATATATATGTATATATATGTATATATGTATATATATATATATATATATATATGTATAAACATATATATATATAATATATACATATATATATAATATATATATATATATCGACTCACTATTGTTCTTTTCATCATTCCCAGCATTTGGTTTCCTTTTTTTGTATGCGTGCATGCATGCATGCATGCATGCATGCAGCAGACAGCGTGCTAAGCCTGAAACTCACGGCTGTGGTCAATCGTCCAGTGGTCAAAAGTCCGCTGTGGTCAATCGTCCAGTGGTCAAAAGTCCGCTGTGGTCAATCGTCCTATGGTCAATCGTCCTGTGGTCAATAGTCATAGAACCACTCTCTCACAGCAATCCGCACCACATGGCACTCCCGAAACGGCGCGTTGCAGTGGCGTTGGTCATGGATTCTGCAGCGTCGAAAGCATTGTGTACGCTGACGATTCACTATTGGTGGCGCTTCGGCGTGTGTTGGGAGATTCACTAGGTGGCGCTCCGGCGTGTGAACCGACAATGTGGACTCTCGAGCGCTGGAGTGGCGCTGGTCATGGATTCTGTGGGGTCAAAAGCATTGCGGACGCGGACAATTCAATCAACATAACATCGGACTAAAATGGAGTACTCTGGAGGCAGTTTGTAGAAAAGGCTACGCTCCCACAGGGGCATGCCGATGATGATGAGGTGTATTGCTGATTAGTCTACGCTTTCTTTCTTGCCTATTTATTTATGTTTACCTGCCATTGTTCGTAGCACTGCAGAATCAACTGTTCTTCAAAACGCCTTCTGTTGTCAAAGTGTCGATAATTTTGCAATTTTTGTCCCAATGGACAATTCCAAATCAGTTGTTTAATGTCTAAAATACATGACACAGAGTTAAATCGACAATAGTGGATTACTGTCTCGCAGACGACCGCCCTCAAGGATTCGCCGCCTGATTTTCGCCACGCGGAGAATTTCTCTCAGCTTCCATGCGGTCCCTCAACATCCTTTCTGCGTTTTCGCTGACTATTCGACGGAACGTCTTCTTGCGGAAGACCGCCTTCTGAAGGGTTCACTGCCCGATTTCGATACCGCAGCGACCTCTTTCATGTCATCTGAGCGGATTTTCCCTCAAGACCAACATCTTCCGTCCCATGGTGATTTGTCAGCGTTGTCGACAGGGCCTTTGACTTTGGCCTTCGCCAAGCTACGGCGCTATAGAAGTTGTCCCTACCATAGCGTAACTATAACCATAAACGAATTCCTAATTCAAGCATATTGTACTCGTTACGTTAAATATTGACAGAGCAGATGATTCATTCTGTTGACAAGATAGTCTATACGATTTATAATTAATTTCAAAACCTCTTAAAGCCCTAGAGGCCTAGATAAAATGAGCATTTAATTTATCTTGCTAAGCCTCCTCCATACAGCCAGCGTCACGCAGTCAGCAAACTATAACAGAAAAATAAGCATCAGGGTTATTTCTAGGATTGTGAATTTGGAGGGGTGTCGGGAAAATCTGGGGTGTGTGGTTATTTTCTAGGATTGTATAGTTGTGAATTTGAGGGGTTTCGGAAAAATCTGGGGTGTAGGAGTTTGGGAGTCTCTACCGAAAAGTCTGACAAGCAAAAAAAGGTCATCACAGGATAAAGATGAGAGGTGTCCTTCTTTATTGGGGGTTGTCCAGGGTTAATTAATATGAATTTTGTATACTTACCATTATGACAATCCCAAATTTGGGGTGGTGGTGTCGACCTCAACCTTAGGAGGGGTGTTGGGGGTGTTAGAAGGGGTGTTAAAATATCCCTGATAAGCATACAATCATTCATTCGTATGTCACGCTGTGCAGATAATCACCTACGTCTTCAGGAACTCCTCAACTTAAAACAACTCTTCAGAAGACATTATATTTAGTTGATTGTTTTTGTAGCGACGTCACTTATGCAATGAAATGAAACTACAAGAGACAATTAATAAACCCATACTGGGTACCAGTCCTTGGTAGAAATCCTATACGAAATGGGTCCACGACAATTCTAAACTACAGTGTAGGTGGCGCTGGAACGACAACCACAACACGACGCCGCTTTAAAAACCATAACGCGACTAAAAGTTAGTTTAGGAGGCGTTACTGCCTTTGTTGAAGCCACTAGGGGCGCTAATGGGACTTGAACATCGCTTCGTCAGCCAACCGCTCCAGCGCGTAACCCATTCTGTCATCTTCACTTGTAATATTCAATGGCGCATATCCGCAAGAGTGTCAAATATTCATTTTTGAAAGATATCCCAGGTCGCAGCGCTGACACGGGTATGCGTTTTGACTGCGTTTATATTGTCCGCAAATAGGCTACCCGTTACGCTCGGTCGACCACACCGTTCTGACATACGCAAACCTATGCAGGTCGACCTACACGGATCCGCTTTATTGACGGCGCAAGTATTTCCACTGGCGTTAAGCGTTCGGTCGAAACGGTTATAGGAATACTTTCATACCCCTGTATATTTTCTAAGATTGCTTTTATTAAGAATCTTTATGTTCTCCATTATTATAAACCACTCGACACTACATGACCGCAATATACCTATTCTCTACGCTTGTCTAATAGATTCAGCGCAGTGGTGGTTCCACATGGGGAACTCGAGGGGAGCCCGTGCGCCCCTATTGAACGCCTGCCCCGGAGTGGCTTGCCCAGTGGGACCCTATACTTACTACTACATATCTATTAACAAATGGGTGGCCCGTGTTTAGAAATTGCCACCCCAACGCGCCCCCTGACTTGTCAAATCCTGGAACCGCCACTGGTTCGGCGGATCGCTTGTTTTTAATTCTTTGACACAGTTGTTCGTAACGTTATCTAAGGTTGCGTACGATTTAAACAATACAGACAAGGGCCTATCTAGGGTTATTTATTTTGTGAAAACAGTAAAAAATGAGATATGTTGATGATATGATCTTAAGAGCAACATCAGAAGAAGAATTACAACAACTGGTTGACAGAATAAGTTTGGAAAGCAAAAAATGTGTATACACCTTAATGAAGCTAAAACAAAAGTAATTGTGGCGACCCCGGCTCGCGGTCTTGTAGAGCGGCCAGCGGTCGGGCGGCCCCCAACGCCCGCTTGGTTTCCCGATCGCCACCTGCCGCCGACTTTACCTGATCGGCGGCGTCTGTTTGCCTTTCCGGTTCACCGACATCAGTTGAGGTGTCCGCGGCTGCCGGGTGTAGAATTTAGTTAAGAAAATGTTAGCGTCATTTTGTCTTCGCATAATTAAAATAATAGAAATATGACAAAGTATCCCACTATGAAAATGTATTTTATGCCAAAGTGACCGAGAGATTTCAACTGTACATTGCCATAGCTACATTATTCAACTTATTTATTTATTTATTTCAAGACAATTTCTATAGCGCCGTGCACTAGGTTAAGGCCTACGACAAGGGCGCTGTACACACATAGTCAACCGTAACCTAAACTAAAAAGGTGCGTCTTTAGTTCTCTCAGGAACAGTCCAGCAGAGTTGGCCTCAGTCACTGCAGTCAACTCACTGATCTTATCATTTACTTTTACTTTCGCTTAATAAATCAATGCTGAAGCATTTTGCTTATCTTCGTGAGAGCGAATTAAAATCCTTTGTGATAGTGTCTACCAAACGGTAAAGCGAATCTTTTTCTTTTATAGAGTATTGTCAATAGCTAAAACGGGTGTTTTGTGCGAGGACATTAGTTAAGAAAACTGTTGCTGGAAAAACTAAGCACGACTGTTCAAAATGCCTTTTTGCTTTCACGTATATAAACTGGTAGCGATAAGGCAAAATATTCCAATGCGAAAATGCATTTCACACAAGCTGAAAGGTGAAAGCATTCTGGTGATATTCGCTAGGTGGCGTGCTTGGGATTACGCTGTTGCATTGCGTCTGCAGCGGAGTTGATAAGTTAATCTGATTGTAGGAAAAGAGAATTTCTTGAGAGTTAAAATCAGGATAGATACCTATAATCTGTGTTACACTTCGCAGACAAATAACGTTTTTCGTAGTCTGTAAAGACTGAACGGCTAAAATAAATAATTCCAACATCAAAATGATGCATCTTATGAAAATAAAGGCGCCGAGCGAACAGAAAGCCTAAAATAAAAATATGACCAACATCGAAATGATGCTTATTGTGAAAATGAAGGCGCCGAGCGAACAGAGCGGATTGATAGGCGGAATTATTTGGCTCTAATTATCTTCTAAGTTTTTTTTAAAAATAGTTTTACCCTGCCACACGTTGCCGCCTGCTTAAATGGAAAATGCCTTTTTGGTCAAGCGTTTCTCATCCCTCCCCTTTTCCATCTCCCTCTCCCCATACCTTTCCTTCACACACACACACACACACACGCACACACACACTCTCTCTCACCTTCTCCCTATTTTCTCTCCTCTCATCATTTTCTTTTCCATCTCCCTCTCCTGTTCTCCCCCTCCCCCTCTCCATCTTCATCACACTATTTCTCCGTCTACCTTGCCCTCCTCTCCCTCTCCGTTGTTCTCGGGCGCCTTTGTCTAAATTCAAACGCATTTGAATCTAAATGAATCTAAGTAAAGTGAATCTAACTGACGAAAGCGTGTGATAAAAATTATCTCGTAATCGAACGGATGGTTCTGTAAAGAATAATTATATAGAAATCGGTGAATAACTCTCTAATATTAGACATTATGTAGACAATAACAATTCATTTTTATTTATTGAGATTGTAGTTTAGTAAGTGCTACATCATTTTGCACATCCCCAACACAGTGATTTAAGAATAAATAACTATTCAGATTAGCTTATAAACAAGTCTTTTCCATTTATAGCTTATAGAACATGTCTCCTGAGGGTGTTTTGGAGAGAACTTTTGTTGCGAAACTGTTGGTTCATAAACTACGCAAAATTGTTCAAAGTGCACTTTTCTCGTCAATTATAGAGACATGACAAGTCTCTTAAAACTAATAAATGCACCTACACAATGCTGAGCAAGAGATTTTGATTCTTCGGTGAAAAGGGTTTGGGTGTTATTCGCTAGGTAGCGTGGTTGCGATAACGATTTTGCATTGCGTCTGCAGTAGAATTGAATAGCTAATTAACCCCTTAACTGGGATCCCGGATATATCCGTCCATTTTACATTGAGTTACAGTTAAATACACGGTTAAGGGGTTAATCTGAAGTCAGAAGCAGGGGCGGTTCCACGTTGGGGATGCATCCCCCAACCGAACCTTTACTGGGCAAACATGGTAAAACACTGCTAACGACCATTTTTATTTTTATGCTTGTCAAACGTTTTCGGGATTTCGTTCCATACCCACCCCCCACCAAGAACTCTTGGAGCGTCACAGTTCATGAGAGAGAATTTATCGAGAGTTATCTTAGGCGATGCGTAGTTGTAGTAGTAGTATCGAGTAGTAGTAGTAGTAGTAGTAGTGGTAGTAGTAGTAGTAGTAGTAGTAGTAGTAGTAGTAGTAGTAGTAGTAGTAGTAGTAGTAGTAGTAGTAGTAGTAGTAGTAGTAGTAGTAGTAGTAGTAGTAGTAGTAGTAGTAGTAGTAGTAGTAGTAGTAGTAGTAGTAGCCTAGTAGTAACAGTAGTAATAGTAATAATAGTATAACCTTCTGGCAATTTCAAGTAGTTCTGTTTCAAACTTTACCTTCAGCACAGCCAACAATTATTATCACTGCTACTACTAGGGTTGTAACTTTTCCGGAAAAGTAGAATGCCCGGAATTATTCCAGAAATGTCCGGAAATGTCCGGAAAAAATACAACCACTTGAGCGCCGCTCATGTTCATAAAAACATTATATAGCGCTACAACCCTAACAGCTGTTGCCAAATGCCCAACAAATGAATAGTAATAAATACATTAAATAGTAATAATGATAATAAAAATATAATAATAGATAGTGTAGTAGTAGTAATAAATAGTAATAAATAATAATAATAAACAGTACTAATAATAATTATAAATAATAATAATAATAATAATAATAATAATAATAATAATAATAATAATAATAATAATAATAATAATAATAATAATAACGCTAATAATAATAATCAAATTTTCCGGAATTATTCGTTAACGAAATTGGTGATGTTTCCACTAATGTAATTATGTGAAATAAGTTTGTGAAAGAAAATGTGCATTCTATACAATTGTGTCTATTTCGTGCGCCAAAAGTTTCGCTAATTAAGTTATCGCCAAAACACCCACTTAAAGTATATTTTATAATCTATTAATGGACAAGACTCGCTTAACGGCTAGATCCAAAAGAGAATTACTCAATTCTACTTCAATCACTCTCTTGGTTATATCACTTTATAGGCTATGCAAAATGCTTTTTGTAGTGTATGGTGTTTTGGCGACGTGACTTCGAGACTATTTTGGGAAATCGTGGGAAGACGATAGGAGTTTTGGTTCTAGCCCATTTCATTCGGAAATTGGGAACTTTGAAGTTTGAGTATTGGGTTTTCAACGAATGAGTTTTGTTCCAGAGGGGTATTATTGTGAAACAACACGTGTTCGAAGATCTCTTTGTTCAAAGTCACGATGTAATAATTGCTTGAATTTGAAACCTTGATTTTAATAAGAGATTTTATAGAAAACTTCAAGCTCAATAAGATTGATGTTTTTGGATCATTTCTGAATGTGTTTTGGAAAATTATTTATATATATATATATATATATATTTTATATATATAATATATATATATATATATATATATATATATATATTACAATATTTACCCCAGAATTTATACCGCCCCCAAACAACCACTCCTCATCTTTCCACGAGCAAGATTCAAACAGGAGCTTCTGGATCGGGGACCCGTAGGAGCATTTGGTGCAGCCAGCAAGAGCGGCTGACATTTATGATGTTATCCGAGAACTGGTTCTTTCAACCACAGCACCGATCCAATCCTTGTCTATTAATGACGGATGGTCATTCATCATACATGGATTATGAGCTGATCATTCGGGCACGGAAATACCATGAGTCCATTTTAATACTGCGTTCACACTGTACTCATAAGTTACAACCTCTCGATGTTGCTGTGTTCAGAAGTTTCAAAGCCCAGTAGGCCTACGATCGTGCTGTTGAGAAATGGTTGCGCGATCATACCGGTCTAGCCAATGTATATAACAACTGTTAGCTCTGATTCCAATGTCTGCGATGCCATCATGCTACTGCAGGGATGGGCAAAGTGCGGCCCTCGAGGTCCTTTTGTGCGGCCCCCGACATCGAGAGATACTAGATTAACATGCGGCCCTCTAAAACATATGAAACACTTGACAACACCTCAATGGAAAATTCAACATTCAAATTGGATTTACACTTTGGCACTTGATCGTTAGCTAGAAATAATGCTTTTAATATTTACTAACTTTTCTTCGACTTGACAGTCTTGGCGTATTAATAATTACTTAAACTGTGCAGTATATAATACGTTATGTTAAAGTCGTTTTGGAAACTACTTAAAAATTTAATTCTAAATGCCGAAAAAATTGTGCGGCCCTCGGCTTTCATCGCAGACACTTTTGCGGCCCTCGGATAAAAATTTGTGCCCATCACTGTGCTACTGCATATCTAGTGCATTGGAGTGAGGTTTTCCTATAATAAAGAGCGGCTGACGCAGAAAGTACGGCTTTGACTTTAATTTAACTTCTGAACCATAGCCGTTTAGCGGTTCGGCTCTACAGCCCAAGCCTCCCCAGCGTATTGCTGACTATTTTCCAAACAATCGTTCTGCGCTCAATAAGTAAAATTTTGCTATAAAATGAAAATTTACATCATAATGACAACATATATAGGATTTACTGGTAGCAACTCTACTAAAAACATTTATATGGCTCCCGATTTTACCTTCTCAGCTTATCAGCTGTAAATTGTGCAGTTTGCATCGGTTTCTAGCAATTGAATGCAGTCGCATTTAAAGCCTAACGTCAGTATTACACTTTATAGTGATATGATTCAAGCTAAATATAGCCCAGCACTTCTTTAGAATCGACATATACTGCGTGCCGCTATAGATGCCAGACTCTTATTTCATTTACGCATATACTTTTGATTGTAAAGCATTTTGCCTATCAGTGGTCGAGGGATGCTTTTCTGCAACAATTAGAATCTAGCAGTAAAGCGCATCTTGTTTCTTTAAAGGTTTCGTACATGGCTAAAACCGGTGTTTTTTTCACGAGTTTAATAGATGCGAAACTATTGTTGGATAAAATAAGAAACATTTAAAATTTAAAATGAATTTTTGTCTTCACATAATAAAATTATTAAAAAATACCGAAATGTTCCAAAACGAAAATGAATTTTCCATAAATCCGAAAGAGATTTTAATTGCATTTTTGAAATGGCTTTGGCGTTATTCGCTAGATGGCGAGGTGGTGAGTTGGTGACAACGATGTTGCATTGCGTCTGCAGTGGAGTTGATAAGTTAAGTTGATAGTCGGAAGAAAGGATATTTTGAAAACTATTTTAGGCGACATCATATCTGTGTAACTCTTCACAGATAACCAACGTTCATCCGTGGATTGTAAAGACAACGAGTATGAAGAAAAGAAAAAGAAATCATTATGAGAACGACGACGACGACAACAACAATGATGATGTGGGAAAGACCTGAAAGTTGATTTGTTGTCAAGATTTTTCATATTTCGATCTCTGGTCATCAGTTGAAGGAAACATTTATATACTTTTTACGGATTTGAACAGAAATATCGATTTTATCGATTTAAAGCAATAGCCATCATCATCGTCGTCGTCAATATCAACGTTGTCGTTGTTGTTGTCATCATCATCAAATCTCTTCATTACGACCTATTTCTTGCTTTGAGTAATTGCTGCTGTAGTGCTTATAAGTGCTCTCCGAAAAAAGGTTTTTATAATTATCTTGTAATATATAAATTATTATTTATATTTTAAAAGAATTAGATGTATAAAATAGATAGGGTGATTGAATGAGTGGCCGATCGTCCTCAATAAATACACTTGATTAAGTTTAAGATGTTCCGAATACTTCAATTATTTAGCCTAATTACTCGGAGGTCGAAAGGGTTGTGAAAGCGCAGGTAAATTACAGGGACGTAGCCTGTGGCGTTTAATTCCTATAGCGCACTATAATAACAGATCATCTATAGGACTAGTTCTAAAATAAAGCAATGAAACACAGACGATGACTATTCTTCTCTACGTCTGGACAATGACTAATGATGATTAAGTTCTACTGCAGCTAACATCTATTGCATAGCTGGATAAGTGTCCATCCAAAACCGGTCAGTAGTTGTGAGGTAGTATTAAATTGAGGAAAACGAACCAGACAACAGACTTTAAAGCGTTTGAGACGACCTTTTTCCTCAAAATTTTTGGGCCGAGAAATGTCGGTGTCCCCTATTCTGGAATCCTGGTTGCGCCACTGCTTTGACCGTTATTCTTTATAGTAAAGCGTGTAACAAAATACAGACTTATACTTCCTGCATGGTCCCTGGTTTCAACCGCTACTACATCCATTCCGTTGATCGGCAATCCCATGAACATACCCAAGATTTTTTTACTGAGGTGCATTATCCTTTCACAATAGGGCCCATTGCCACAACAGTCTTCATACGAGCGTCATAAGGTCCCAAACAAGGTCTGAGGCGGAGTCCCAGAAGTCTTTGAGTAATATTAGAGTAAACCAAAGCTTGATCATACGCGTATGACGGTATGACAAAATAAAATACGTCAAAATACGTGAGTATGAGTAAAAAAATAAAATACGCGTACGATAAGCGTATTTTATAAGTCTGCTCGGTTACTTATAATTTGCTTACTTAGCGAGCAATATCAATTGCGACGTCACGCCACGTCACTGTAACTGATCCCAAAATTCACTTCTAACACTTGTTCCCATTTTAATTTCTTTGCGCAGGTAAATGATTAACAGACTGCGGTAATTGACGCAATTTCATGGCTATGTAGGCCTAAGGTATTTTTGCTCACGTATGATAGCGTGTAGGATAAAGAGTCATACGTTAAAATACGTGCGTATGATAGAGCTTTGGAGTAAATCAGCAGCTATGTTGCATAGGCCTACTTTAAAAACCAAGCCTAGAAGGACTTTAATCGAATTTACAATGAAATGGGCAAAAGCTGTAGCACTACAAAATGTATCGATTCTATCGTGCATTTATGCGTCTTGTATGTGTGTGTGTGTGTGTGTGTGTGTAGCTGGATGCTTACTTTCTTTGTGTTATTGTTTACAGATCGTGTCATTTGACTTCGTAAAATCTGGTCCCCATTTGGGAGCTCTGGGTGCACTGATCAGTGCAATGGCAAACAGCAGCAACCACAGTGAAGACGAATCTGCAAAGGAGGCGTAGATGTCACGATACACGCTGTAACCGCTAAGAGTAACTTAATCTGAATAACAAACTATGTGAACTTACATGTAGTGTCACAGACACTGGTGGCTATAGTACTGTGTTCTTGACAAAAAAGGGGCTGTCCATTAATTATGTCAATATTTTTGGGCAATTTTTGACCCCCTCACCTCTTGTCAACAACTATCAACTTTCACTTACCCCCCCCATAATTACGTCAAAAACCTTTGACCCCCCCCCAAGATCAATGACAGGTCCCAATAACAAGGTTATTATTTTTGTGGTGATGACTATTTTTCTCCTGTTTTGCTCATCGAGTGTCAAAATGTGGTGGTGATGACCTTTTCCCCATGTTTTTCCATGTTTTCCATGATTTTTTCATTGTAATACTGTAAGTAGTATTCCATGAATGTCCTATTTTTTGATTATTTGTAAAAAGTGAAATTGTTGACGTCAACTTCTCCTGACCCCCCCCCCGTCCCCCTGTCAACAACTGTCAAACTTTTTCAAACCCCCTCTCCTGAATTGTTGACGTAATTAATGGACAGCCGCAAATATCATGCATTTAAGGATTTTTAAATGAATAGCAATTTTAAACCAGTCTTCTTAGACCATTTAATGTCACTCTCTCTTAGGCATCCGAAAGAACAATTGACACATGGACCTCTGGTCTTCGGAAGGGTGCATTGAAAATGAGTGAGAACAGTAACAATTAATGATGTTTATTATGAAGCTAACAATAAGAAACCAGCTAGAAACTGTATTTCAAGCTTAAACTATGAGTCAAACAATACCACTATCGAAAGCGCCATATAAATTCACAAGATTTTACTTGTCAAGCAGTGATGCATGCATTACGTTCTAAGACAAAATACATATTCTACTTGGAAATTGATTATGTACTTTGCAGTAGTAGTAGTAGTAGTAGTAGTAGTAGTAGTAGTAGTAGTAGTAGTAGTAGTAGTAGTAGTAGTAGTAAAACTTCTTTAGCGCCATATTATTAGTAGAACCGTGATGATTTGGCGACTCCCATCTAATCTACCTAGAAGTGGTGCAGCCAGGGTTTTTGAAAGGGGATTTCAAATGGCCTTAATTAAGAGGGGGCACACCACCCAAGAGAAATTCTGGGATCCTGTGTAGATCAAGAGTAGATAACTGGTGATGACCCTCTTTGGCTTGTCAGCCTTTCGAAAGTGTTTATATATAATATATATAGCCACATACATTATATATATATGTGTGTGTATATATAATTCCGTGTGTTAAATATTGTACGAAACGTCAAAATTTACATAGAATTCTGTACTATGATACTATATGTATGTAACTATTAGAGCACGCTCAGCACTGAATAACATTACACGATAAAATATAAAATACATTTTGGTCGGTAAACCTAGGGGTTTAAACCCTTCCCATGGTTCAGCCACTGCTACCTAGCGAACATTGTTTCAACGAACGCTTGCCCTGCACAAGCAAAGATTATCGTTCATTTCTTAATAACTTCTCTTATTTCTTTCCAAATTTAAGGAACTTAAGCACTTTGAACGCGACAAGCCTCAAAGGCGGTTTGCCCGTTTAGGCGTATACAGTATACCCAAGAAGTTAGTTTCAGACTGAAAAGTCATCTGCTCAGGGAGTCATACCCCTTGAAAAGTGCCATTGTTTTATGTTATGCTGTGCTTACGGCACTATATACAGTAAATAGTCCAGTATACAATACAAAACAATACAATACAAAGAGGCATGTTTTTCTATCGCTATTCGTCATAAAACGCAAACAACTGTCTTGCATTCGGAACATTAGTAGTCTAACACATTATCTATCTAAATATCTCTTTCATTTCCTCATTGGAAACATATTTCTCATATCTTATTCGTTAACATCAATATTTAGGCCTAGTTCAACAATTTTGTGACCTCTGTAGTTTAAGTGTGTTAGGCCTATGTATCTTTGAACATCGCAGACAATAATTCTTCCAACATTAAAAAATATCACCGTGATTTCCGTAACATATTAGACTCCTTCTTCAACGCTGAAAATTACACGTGGTCTGGATTTATTTTTAAGTTAAAGACGTTTGTTACCTCCATAAGACGTTCGACGTATGTTAGCGGCTTACAGAGTGTTGAGGGAACGGTAAAGGCTGGTGCGGGTATTGGGAGGTGGCGGGGGTAAGAAATGCGGGGTTACGGCAAGAACGGGGGAAATTTGTTGTTGCCGGGTGGGGATAAAATGTGTTCCCGTGTCACTCTATTGTCAACACATTTTGGAGACAAATCGGAACGCGATCCCTCTTTTGTCCTAGGAGCTGGCAACCCACGCTACACCACTGTTCAGAACAGTAAGAACAATAAAGAAAAGAGGAATAAGAGAGCGTAAGCAAATTCAGTCGATTATTAAATCATGAATAGCACGCTAATCGTAACAAGAGCATAGGCCATAATAGGCGAATTGAAGACCCTAACAATGGCAAGTACCACCAACTGTACGAGAATGAGTAAGGTGAAAATATAAAACGTTTCTCTAAACCTCAGCGTATCACGACTTCTTTCCGTTTTTATATTCGAATTTCATTTCAAATTTGTTAATTATCGCGATAAATGTTTGTCTAAATTCTCAGTTTCAATTCATCTCGTCAATCAGTTTCCAATCGCTTCCCACAGCCCGGCCTTTTATACAGGGTATTCTAATTTTCCCAAGGCAAGTGTCTTTTTAGAGTAAGAAATTGGTAATTTCGCGTAATGTTTCCACTCAATCAATTCGTCTTTCAAGATATTCTCAATTGGAATCCATCTGACGTCGTCATTCTCGGTTCCGCATCCGATGACAAAGACTTTTCCGTCATCAGCAATCACACGAGAATAAGGAATTAGTGACTTGAATTTATCTCTCACATCCCATGTTTGTGGAACAAAATTGTATACAAAGCATTTATCATTACCAAGTAAAATAACAGAATTTTCCCACAATTCACCACGAAGCCAACCACATGCTCTGGGCATTTGCTTTGTAAGCAAAGTGCAAGTATTTAACTTCGTGTCATACACTTGTACAGTGCTGATAACTATACCATGGACGTCAAGTCCACCGAAGATGTAGAGTGAAGTCTGACATGGCACACAATTGCTAGAACCATAAACAGCGTATGCCAGCTTTCCAACCTTAGAACACCGATCAACAAATGTATCGTGTGTTTCGACACCATCGAGTATTTTCCAAGAAGAATTCAAACATCCACCGCATATATACAAAACATGATCAACAAACGCTACGCTGTGAAAGTGTCTGCCTTGAACCAAAGAAGCACATTTTCTCCATTTATAAGGTGAAGCATCTAATCTCCAAATATCTTCACCTTTGTTTCCTAATCCACACACGAAGATTAAATTGCGATAGACAGCTGCTGCTGCTCCATACTCAAATTCATCAGGCAATGGCTCAATGGTAGTAACATCATCCGGTCGATTTAAGTTCAGTATTATAGTGGCCTCGTCATTTGCAATGACAACGGCGCAAATATTGAATTCTTTCGTTGATTCTACATGCAAAGAACAGTGACAATAATATACTTATGAATGAATAACACACATGGAACGCCTGATTAACCCATGCATGTGCACATTTTTTCCAGCATTGCCACAAATGCAACAATTCAATGAAAAATCATATAAAATGAGTAGATTAAAAAACTGTGCATCATTTTTAAGAATTATAAAGTTTTTTTACATAGGAATCCTGCCCCCATGACCCACAGCAGACAATTTACGCTGCATAGGCCAAAAAGTTTGCCTATATATATATATATATATATATATATATATATATATGTGTGTGTGTGTGTGTGTGTGTGTGTGTGTGTGTGTGTGTGTGTGTACAAATGTGGACAATATCTTTATTTTATTTCTTTTCAGACATTGGTAAGGCAAATTGCATTTATTTACACTCAAAAAGACAAGAATTATAAAAAATGCACACGGGAATTCTACTTCCCATGGCCGACAACAGACATTTTATGCCACACATGCAAAAACATTGCAACTCCATAAAAATCTCTGCAAAAGATGTGAACACTGTCTTTATTTTATTTCTTTTCTTTTGGTAAGGCAAATTGCATTTATTTACACTCAAAAAGACATTGGCAAGGCAAACAGACATTTTATGTAAAAACATTTATTTCTGCCATTAACACACTTTTCTGAATAAGAACTCAAAAATTATAAACAAATGCACGGGTATTCTACTTCCCATGGCCAGCAACGGACATTTTATGTTAGATATTATTGAAAAAATTGTATCTCCATACATAAAATCAGCTGCCACAAACAAGAGGTATACGCAAAAGAGACTTCAATAGCTATAAAATGTCAAAATATGTAAGAAAAATCGCCGGGAACAAGATGATGAAGACTTTGTCAACCAAATATGCAAACATAACACGGGAAGTTTGTCTAATAATAAAGTTTCAAATTCTTTCAAAATTTATCATATTGCTAGTTAATTTCTTATTATCGTCTAATAATTTAGATATCTCTGCTTATTTAAGTTTATTCTACTAACAGTAAATTTAACCCAATGAATCTCTGGCAGCATATGTAGCTAACTGTTAAAATTATTTATGCAGGTTGTTGAACTGTGGAAATCACTCTGTGTCGAATGCCTTAAGAAGAGAAAGAGACCGGAAATGAAAGGCGTTGTTGTGAAACCTATCATCTCCAACGACTACGGATCAAAAGGGTAATTCGATCTGATCGATATGCAATCAATGCCAAGAGGAGAAAACAAGTGGATAATGGTTTATCAGGTAACTTTAAATGACAGCCAATTTATTATATTATGTAGCTGCTAACTATAATGTTTTTGTGACGAAGTAAATTTGGAGGTGGAGCTGTACGTCGTTTATCGTATCACACATAATTATATTATAGGACGTATCTCATGGAATTGTTAAACATACATTTTTAGCATTTATTTCACATGAACATTTTAAATATATGGAAGAATAGGTGTCAGGTCAATTGTTTGTACGCCGACTGATCGACACAAATTGGCCGCGCTAAATTGATCGCGAGGTCAATTGGTTGCAAGGCAATTGATCGTAATATCAACGATAACTGTCAATTGAACGAAGCTTTGCACTAAAATGCCTTCTGAGCTAGGTTTATTTAAGATTAAAATTCGTTATCGAAGATTTTACCGATCAAATATTGAGATACGAGACATTGATACGCAATCTCACAAGTGATAGCGTTGATATCTTCTCCTTCGGACCATACAATGGACAGTTATCGTTGATATTGAGATCAATTGGCTAATGGTCAATTGTCGTGTGAACAATTGACCCCGAACCAGAAGAATTTATGATAATATCGTAATAATTATAATTGCCATGTGCCAAAAAAATCAATATTTTATTTTTAAAAAGCTAATTAAATTAATTAGTTAATTAATTAGAATACGTGCTAATTCTAATTCTAATTAATTGGAAAACTGTTTATGTAATTAAAATTATAATTAATTAGATATTTAAACCTTTTATAAATTAATTAGATATTTCATGTACCTAATTATAATTATAATTAATTAGATAAAAGGACTTGCTAATTCAAATTCGAATTAATTAGCAAAAGCGCCAATTATCAACAACACTGCAGAAAATTGATATTAACGTACGTAACAATAAAAATTGTTCTTAAGTTTTTAAGACTTTAAAAAATATTTGGTTTATTTCTGTATTTGTATTTGGTTTGTGTTCCTTATGTTCTCGATCCATCTATCAGGATCATTTGACAAAATTCTGTGTTCTTCGACCTCTTTCATCAAAGAGAGCAGCGGGAGGTAGCATGGAACTTAGCGGACATCTTTCTTCTCATGGGCGCGACACAAATTATACAAAGCGACAACTGTAGGAGAATTCACAGCTGCAGTGATATCTGAGCTAAAGGAGATTTGGCCTAATCTGTTACTTGTGCGTGGCAAACCTCGACACCACCAGAGTCAAGGTTCCGTGGAGAGATGCAATGGCGACGTAAAAGACATCCTGACCACGTGGCTTAGCGACAACAACTCAACTGATTGGACAGCTGGTTTGAAGTTCGTCCAGTTCATGAAAAACTCCAGTCATCACTCGGGCATCAATCAAACACCATACAACGCTCTTTTCGGGTGCAATCCTAGAATAGGATTACGATCTACAAACCTCCCTACTGAATTCTTGGAAACGCTGTTGACGGAAGAAGATTTCGAAGCTGTATTGAGCTGTCAAGCCTCAGACGCGCAAACTATTGAAGTTGCACCAGAGGCAGGACAAGCTCCAGGGGCGTAGCCAGGAATTTGATTTGGGAGGGTATAAATATTTTGGGTGGGTATAAATCTTAACTATAAACCACATAAACCATATAAACCACATATAACCACATGTAAATCACATAAAATACTTTAAGGTAGACTGATTTGGGGGTGTATATATATACCGATATACCTCCCCCCCGATCGTTACGCTCCTGACAAGCTCATTCACATGCCTTTGGTCACACGGAAATCTCCTCCAAGCGTGTAGTAGCCGAAGTGTCATCAGAGTCTTCAGCAGTTGAAGCCTTATCAGACCCAAATGCAGTTGAAACCCCTTCTGGCTCTGTGACAGTTAAAACCTCCTCAAGCTCTATGACAGCTCAAGCCTCTTCAGACACTTTGGCACTAGACGTAGAACCAGGACGTTCACAGTTGCACTCTGTGCACCGCAAAAGAGCACGGGATGGACTGATGAAACAGGCTGAACGAATGGTGAAGCGCAGCCGGGCCATTAATATACCGGGGAAGGTGGGCGAAAATGTAATGGTTCCTGTTCCGCTGGTCGACCGAGGACGAGGTATCCACGAAACATTCTCGGTGTAATTATAGATCGGGATGAGAATGATCTTTATACGATCGCTGTTAAGGGAGGAATACTTAACGGAAAATGCTCACGAAACCAGTTTGATCTTTGTAGCCAAATATTGCTGCTGCCAACCGACGTTTGCCAGGATTAGGAGATAGCACTCCGTAATGCAGAGCAGCATGAGCCAGGTATGGAGGTCAAGGGTATCTGAAGTGTAATTGTCTTGGCAAACCAAATGTCAAACAAATCGATGTAAGTGCTTTAAAGGTAAAGTTGTGTGCAACAGTAGATGTCACGGCTCCATTTCTTGTCAAAATAAACATTGAAATGAACAAGTGACATATTTTCATTTAACATATTTTTGAAATATCAAGAACATTTAACTAAACTTTTCTCATTTCTCGTTCTATCATATATCAACATGGCTTTATGCAATATTAAGATGTTACACTGATTTTAATAATTATTGTGTTGGCTGATATGATTATATTAGCGTGAATAGCGGTCAGTGTTCAAAGGCTTTATGCAATAAAGCGGATCAGTCAAAGTGTGAAATAAATCATTGGAAAAGTTAGCCATTGCATGAAATGACTGGTTTTTTAGTCATTGCGTGGAGACCAGTGACCCTATGGGGCATTTCACGAAATGACTGAAACTTTTAGTCATTTCGTGTAATGACTGATTTCACACTTTGACTACAACATATATATATATATATATATATATATATATATATATATATCACTGACTCATTATTATGCTATGCATGCTCAGTCCATTTTCAGAGTTTTCCCTAGTCTCGCGGTGCGTCGCCTCTCTCGCAGCGTTGTCTGCTGCTAGGTTAATTAGTTTCGGTTAGCGTAGTGTTGACTTCTCGCGACGTGTCACACGACTGATGATAGATTCTGAATTCCGAAAGACGAGCGTCACGGTGTTCCTGTCCACAAGCCTACCATTTGGCTACGCCACGACCCTCATTCGGCAATAGACTTTATCAACGACTAGCCGTTATGCACTTAGTTCCCTGTTTAGAAAGATGTGCTGATGTCAAACTCAGCGATGTCAGCTGATGTCAAACTCAGCGATCTCTCATACAGTAGTTTGCTAAAACGACGCGCCACAGCTGAATACTCAACAAAGGAAAGTTTTCAAAAAGTATAAATATTACTGTCTCATTACCTCTATTTCATCTTAACTACAGATTTCATTAGCTATTATAATAATAATAATGTGATTTTAAGTGGTTTAGGAGGCTAAGTAAGCCTGTGTGAAAACCACTTACATTTTACTTATATATTTCCTAGCCTACTACTATACTCATACACTGTGCTGCTTCAATTTGTTAAAAGTACTCGATTATCAAAAATTCAAAGCTCTATCATACGCGTATGCTAAAATAAAATACGTTAAAATACCTGCGTATGAATAAAAAATAAAATACGCGTATGATACGCGTATTTTAGAAGTCTACTAGGTTACTTATAATTTGTTTACACTTAGCGAGCAATATCAATTACAACTTCACGCCACGTCACGGTAACTGATCCCAAAATTCACTTCGCTAACACTTGTTCCGCTTTTAATTTGTTTGTGCATTTATATGGTTAGCAGCAGGCTGCAGTAATTGACGCAATTTTATGGCTATGTAGGCCTAAGGTATTTTTGCTCACGCATGATAGCGCGTATGATAAAGAGTCATACGTTAAAACACGTGCGTTTGAAACGAAAAAATAATACGTATGATACGTATGATCGAGCTTTCCAAAAATTCAAGCTGTGGCTTTTCGTAATAAATTAATTAAAAGCAATACCTGTTAACTTTCCAATGATATTTCCTGCGTTTTGTAGTGCATTGTGATCTGTGGCAATGAAATCAAAATCAAATGATTTACTTGGTGCTCTTAAATATTCATCGTTTTCTTTCCTTAATTCTTTGGCTCTTGCGATCAAACTGTCCACGTTGCCACAGACTTCACTCGGATATCCTTTCGATTTTAATTCAGTGCAGAATGTCACAAAACTCTCCTGAACTGTCAGCTTTCTCTCAATCTCCTCAATTTCTGCATCAATTTTCTTCTCCTGATGTTGCTTTAGCAATGAAAGTTCATTCAAAAGCTCTTCCGTTTGTCGATCGATCACAGCTTTTAGTTGCTGATTTTTTTTTCTAATAGAACTCTCTGTTTTCAAGATTTTTGCCACGAAATCTCTCTTCTTTCTTTCCAAATCAGATTTCCTTGACAATATATCTTTCTTATGGTCATACATTTCTGTGAAACTGTGCTCAATTCTTTGACGAAATTCTTTGTCAACTGTTGTCACATTTTTGCATTTGTGTGTTTGATGTTCTTCAACAAAGCATGAGGCGCAAACAATTACTTTGCAATCGAAACAATAGTAGCCCAACACTTTATCTGAATGTCTCACACATTTCCTAATTGGAAACATATTTCTCATCTCTTCTTCGTTAACCTCAATGTTTAGTTCAACAATATAGTGGTCTTTTGAGCCTTTAAGTGTCTTGTGTATCTTTGAACATCGAAGACAGTAATTTTCATAGCAATTCAAACATCTCATCTTGGCTTCAGCAACGTTATTGGCATCTTCAATCATGTCACACATTGTACAATGTCTGGGCTTATTTTCTATATTAAAAGCGCTTGTTACCTCCATAAGGCTTTTGATATAGAAATTTCTCTGAAGTCCTTTCATTCCATCTGCAGGGATTGAAAACTCGTTCCTGCATAGTGGACATGGTAAGGCTTCTCCAGGTTTCTTCCCACTCTTCAGCTGGATGTCTTCGAAGCATTTTAGACAGGCTGTGTGGAAACATGGCAAAATTCTGGGATCTGTGTAGGTCGTCAAACAGATGCAACATTCTGACAACGAGCGAAGTCGTTTCATCGCTTCAATTCCAGATGACGCCATTTCGACGCAAACAAGTACTTTTTTATATCTAAAATTTATTGAATGAATATCAGCTAGAAGGTTAATGTGCACTTTAGTCTCTGATCGGTAATTTCTAATTTATCTGCGTGGCTTCGATTTGGTTTCTAACGTAGGCTTATGCCTTGAAAAAGAGCCAGCTCATGGTAACCTACATACAATAAAGAGTCGGTTACCCATTGTGCGGCTAGGTATCTTAGGCACTAGAGCTTCAGTTCAACGCTTTCACGGTCCATTGACCCAAGCCCCAGTGTAGCTACTCAACACTAGTGCAGCCAACAACGAGGAGACCCAGGGGCGTCGGCTCCTATTTGAGCCTCGACAGGGCTTGTGATTTTTTGCAGTTGATGGTGGGGAGTGTCGATGTGTTCTCGCGTAAGTGTTAAAAGCTAATATACGCCGTAGCATTAGTCTATTAACGACCAGCATTAATCTGGGTTTGACAGGATAACTATAGAACATCTATTGTATGCACACCCAATTGTATTATCTTGTACAGTATAACTTATTTGTTTAATCTAATGTTGAAAGCAGGATATGTGCCAGAAGGTTTTGGTAATGGGATCATGATCCCTTTGCTAAAAAAATTGCACAGCAGACCCTACAAGGTGTGATAATTATAGGGGCATAACCCTGAGACCAGTAGTGTCTAAGATTTTTGAGCATGTATTACTGGGGAAATTAGAGAACTTTTTGGTGAGCTATGACCTGCAGTTTGGGTTCAAAACTGAGGTAGGATGTTCAGATGCCTTATATACACTGAGGGGGGTAATAAGTCACCTCAACAGTAATTCATGCACAGCTGTCATTACTGCTCTTAACATTTCGAAAGCTTTTGATAAAATTAGTCACCATGGGCTTTTTTGAAGCTGATACAAAGGGAAATCCTTTGGTATTTTATTGAAGTCTTACTCAACTGGTATGCCAAATGTAATGTTACGGTTAGGGATTAGGGTTGCCAGACGTCCTCTAAAAGGAGGACATGTCCTCCTTTTTAGGTCCGTGTCCTCCGTCCTCCCGGAAAAGCTAAAAATTGTAAAATGTCCTCCTTTTTGAGCTTTTGTATGCTATCAATTTTCGTTCTTGCGGTATTGACGAATTTCATACGTTTTAGTCCGTTATCTCAGTTTACCCAATCATCGATATTAAAATAGCGTTTTAATAATATCAATATCGATTGTCCAAAGTCCCAAAATACTCGACTCTCGTCATTCTATCTCTAGTGTCTATGCAATAGTCTATGGTCATTGGTCAAAATGTTAATTTCATTTCCAGTAGCAAACGCAGAGACTGTAAACAGTAAACGGCTAGTCATCATCAGTCATACAACTCGATGACCTGGGGCCGTACATAAATTACGTAACGCGATTTTGGCACTTTTTTGACCCACCTACGTAACACGACGTAACGAAACGTCAGACCCTAAAATATTACGTGACAACAGGCCGACCCCCCATTTTCGTCCTCCAAAAAGTCTTGACAAGCAAACAAGTTCATATCCTTGTATTTTTCCTCTCGATAAACCCTGACAAGCAAAAAAAGAGGTCATCCTTGTTTTTTCCTCTTCAAAATCTCTGACAAGCCAAAAACGGTCACTTAAATTTTTTTGCGTTACATAACATTTCCGACCCCCGTTGTCACACTTCGTAACAAATGGCCGGACCCTCCCCCCTAACCGCGTTACGTAATTTATGGACGACCACTGCACAGCTGGTTTCATGTATATAATGTCCTCCTCTGTCCTCCTTTTCGTCTGGCTCTGTCCTCCTTTGGCTACCCATGCATCTGGCAACCCTATCCTGGATGGTGTTGCCTTGCCATTTGTGGAGGAAATTAGGTATCTTGGAGTGGCACTGAAAAAGGGCAGGCACTTCGGGTTATCTATTTCGGAAGTTAAATTAATTTTTTTGTACGTTTAACTGTTTGTTGCTGCCGCTTCTGAACTGATATGCATTAACCTGGTAAAGAGCTACTGTCTACCTATTGTATTGTATGGCATGGAAACCACATGTCCAAACAAAAGTAGGCTACTCTTAATGCTCTTGATAGATTGATTGAAGTAGTTGTATGTAAAAAGTTTAAAACATGCGAGGCAGATAATGTGGATTATATTAGAGCTTTGACTGGTTTGGAGAGTATGCATGTTGTTAAAAAGCGACAAGCATCATTCGTTAATAAATATGAGAAGAAGCCACTGTACTTTGCTGAGTGCATTACTAGAACTTGTCTGAGGGCAGAAGCTGTACTGTGTAAAGTTTGTGCTTAGTTTATTCCTTCATTAGTTTATTATTAGTTTGTTGTATTGAGTTTTGTTCAGTTGATTTGTGTTATCATTGGTTGTGTTCTAACATTTTTGATGCTGTGCTTGGCACGAATAAAGATTATTATTAATCAGGGTGCGATTTGTGACCTGAAGCAGTGGGGGGATATGTCGAGCTTGGGGTGGATGTAGTTGTTGAGAAATGTAGCAGTGGGGGATGTAGTGGTGGGAGATGTAGCAGTAGGGGGATGCAGTTGGGCAGTGGGGGAAGATTTCCCCCTTCCCCCTACAAATCGCGCCCTGTTATTAATATTCAACAGGAAGCCATTTTCAGATTCATTTAGCGTGATATTTTGATCTCTGCTTAATTGCCGTGAATTTTATTCTCGAGCTGCAAAAGAGCTAAATGAAGAAATTATATGCGAAGTACTTTCGAAATGCCAATGTCTGATTATATATCAAATTCAATTTCTATTATATCTAGATATACCATTCTGATTTGTAAGTTTTCTTCGACTTTTGATCTTAAAGGCGCAAATTGATCACTGGCGAATTTTCTCGTAAGACGTATACGATTAACCAACGGACAGTGTTTTTTGAAGTAGCCAAATGTCCTTAGCTGCTCCCAATGTATTGATTAGGCTAAATATTGTCTTATCGTGATCACCACTTTGTCCCCCTGAGTTATGCGCTTTCTACGGCTTGATTACAGTTTTTATTTGCCAAACTACTATTTAATAATGATGACAATGGCGGGACTTGCTCAGTAGGATCTGTCCTGTGTGAGAACCACTGTGCTGCATGTGGCCCTTCATTCAAATTATGGCTTTTCCCATGCTTTCTCGTTCTTTGTCAGAATGACGTTTAGTCATAAAAAAGACAGTATCCATTGTTGTAAGCAATGTTACTACATCTTTTGTTTAATTACAGGCTTTTACATTTACAGCAGGCCAATCACTTCTTCTTAAATATTTTCAATAAGCTTACAGGTACCAAGGGCGTATCCAGTTGTCTTCTTGAATGCCAAGTACTCCATCCAAAAGTACAGCTTTCGCGTTAAAGGGATGACTATAATTTCGGCACTTTCGCATTCACGATTCAATTTGCTTGAAAATTAAAATCAAGAAAATACCGCATCTATGAATCGTTAAACCCACTGAAACATTTCAGATTAACCATCCCACGACTAAACAATTCTGGCTACCCTCAGACTGTGTCGTCATATTTATAGCAGGCTCCGCCGTGAAAATGACTGTCTTTTCTGAACAATCAGATTTTCTATGAGACATTTTTACAATTTTGTGAAGAATAATAACGGATTTCAAAACTAAAGCCATTATTTGGTCACCGTCTCTTTGAGGCAAAGCAATATTAAACTACTCAGACCGCTTTTGGCAACAGACAGCCAAGAGTCCTCCAACCGCTTCGGCGGTTGAGTCTTCCAGTTGTCCACGGGATTCCACGCCTTGGACGGTGGACCCTCTAGCGCCTCAAGCATAGGACACAGCCAACTGGCGACTAATAGCGGAGACGACCACGCTGTAGAAAGGACTCGCCATAGATAATAACTAATATCCTCAAAGCAAATTTTGATGGCTTGTATAGCAACCTATGCTGCTAGACTGAATAATTTTAAATTCTTAAGGAACTAGTTTCTGGTATTCACTCACTCACTCACTCACTCAATCAATCAATCAATCACTCACTCACTCGCCGGATTAATGGATTATACCGCCTACGTCGCTGATTTCCCAGGCAGGAGATAAGCACCGGAACCCAACGCTCGGGCTTGAGTATGGACCTACCTTTACCTTTTTTCGTTTTAAAATACAATCAATGTGTTTGCTAATATGGACGAAAGAATATGCTTGGTTAATGCCAGCACCTGATAGTGGTAATCACTGTTGAAATTGCTTACTTTCTGAAATTAATGGTTGCATAATGTTATGACGTTTGTTTTATAATAAACTGTTTCTGAGCTAGGAATATTCATTCCCCTCCAGCCAAGTCAATCCCCCTTCCAAAGACCTGGAGTCTGGATGAAGCAACGGATGAAGACATCAACCATGACAAGTGCAGCCAGCTAAAGGAGAATGAAAATTATATCTAGCGGAAGTTCGGAGTGGGTAAGGCGTTTCTCTAAACCTCAGAAGAAAAGAGGATATTTTCTTCTATTACGACAATCGATCCGATTTTTTAATTCGAATTTCATTTCGCGTTTATTAAGTATCCAGATAAGTTTTCCGTTCAACATTCTCAGCTTCAATTAATCTAGTTAGCAAGTTTTCCACTAGATTTCGCAGCCTAACCTTTTACACAGGGTATTCTAATTTTCCCGAAGCAAATGTCGTATTAAAGTAATTATTTGGTAATTTCGTGTGATGTCTCCATTCGATCAATTCGTCGTTCAAGATATTCTCAATTGGAATCCATCTCACTTCTTCACTGTTAGCTCGGAATCCAATGACAAATAACGTGTCGCCATTAACAATCACACTAGAACAGTCACTTTCTAACTTGAATCTATATCTCTCTTTCCAGATCTGTGTGTCAATATCGTATATAAAGCATCCATCGTAACCAAGTAAAATAACGGAATTTCGCCACAATTCGCCACGTAGCCAAGTGCATGCTCTAGGCATTTGCTTTGTGAGCAAAGTGCAAGTATTTAACTTTGTATCATACACTTGCACAGTGCTGACCTTTCCACCATCGGCGTCAAATCCACCACAGATATAGAGTGAAGCCTTAACTGCCACACAATTGCCAGAACTTTTAACAGCGTAGACCAGTTTTCCAACCTTAGAACACCTGTCATCATATGTATTGTATGTTTCGACATCATCAAGTGGTTTCCGAGAAGAATTCAACCTTCCACCGCAGATATACAAAACATGATCAACAAACGCTACGCTGTGATATTGCCTGCCTTGAATCAAAGAAGCACATTTGCTCCATTTAGAAGATGAAGCATCTAATTTCCAAATGTCTTCATTTTTGTTTCCCAATCCACACACGAAGAGTGAATTCCGATAGACAGCTGCTGCTGCTCCATAATCAAATATATCAGGTAATGGCTCAATGTCAATAGCATCTTTCGGTCGATTCAAACTCATTATAAGAGCGGCATTGCGATTTGCAATGATAACTGCGCACCGATTAAATTCTTTCGTGGATTCTACAAATGACAACAAGACGAGTGAATAAGACGACACTTCCAGAATTCCGATTGATTAACGCGCACAGATAGATGTGTTATCGTCATTGTTACTGTTACTGCAGAATAATCAACCACGCGAAAACATGAATGCTAAGGATGCAAAAGGCATCCGACTATAAATTCAGCAGTAGATTTCTTTGCAAGTATATTTTAAATGACATCCAGGAATATTTTTATACCCTCTAACACCCACTCGCCAACACCTTCCCAAAATTTGAGGTCGACACTCCCCAAAATTTGGTAATGTGACAATGAAAATAGAAATAGAAAATGCATATTAATTAGCCCTGAACATTCTCCCCAAATGGAGAAGTACGGATGACTTTTTTGCTTGTCAGACTTTGGTGAGACTTGATAACGTTTTGTTTTGCTTGTCAGCCTTTTTCGGTAGAGTCTTCCAAATTCCGACACACCAGATTTTCCAGACATTCCCCCATTCAAAATCCTACAATTCTAGAAATAACCACACCCTCAGATTTTTCCGACATCCCCCATCAATTCACAATCATAGAAATAACCCTGATGACATCTAAGACACTTCTTTGTAAAGAACGACTGGCCCAAATGGTGTTTTTGCATGTGAAAAATGTTTTCAAGAACAGAGAAAGATTTTATATAAAAATGTTTATCTTAGAAAATTCTTCCATCAATCCAGCCTTGTACTTGCCTTCTCATGGGGCGCAATCCACGGGGAAAGGAATGAAGGGGACCGTCCCCAATAGTTAGAAAAAGGTCATAACTAGATTTTAAAATACAGTATTTATGGGTGGGATACTTTTATAAAATTTATATTCCCCCAATGCTTATGGCAAGATTAAGCCAGTTGCTTTCTCTCCCCATTTCATGTCACGATTTATTCGTTGAGGCCAAATGAGAATGCCCAAAACACGTCCCCTCACTCCCAAGATATTCGGCAATAGGGCATATCAGCGACTAGCCTTTATGCCCTTCTTGAGGTTTCTTTCACTGTTTCAAAAGATGTGTTGATAACTCAGAGATCTCTGTTTGATAATGGGATGCGCCACCTATTGACTGTTGCTTACTCAACAAAGTCAAGTATTCTACACATTGTTAATGCATCGTTACCTTTATTTCGCCTTACCCTTCACCGGGAATTACATTTTTAGACGCCGTCACCGTACCGGGGAATTATTTTAAAAAAAACGTTCTTCCAAAATGAAAACTGCAATTTATTGAATTTGCGATATCTCAGGCTATATAAGAGCTAAGAAGATGGGGTATAGGGTCCACTCTACGGCCTAAAATAAAAACCCCTCCAGAACAAAAATTTGAAGCACCGTAGCCAACATTTTTTAGCGCTAAACCACTTTGGTCAGCGGCAAAGTTGTAGGGGAATGTCAGTGGAACAAAATAAACCAAAGAGTTTGAAAATCGGTCAACATTTGGTAAATATAGATAAATTCTAACGCGAAAAAGTCGAATTCTGGAAGTTATTAGTCTGACCCTCGCTCCAAAGAATATGTATTCTCTCTTTGAAGGAGCCGATATAGCTGAATATGGGTGCTAACTAGTGAATGGATAGATACTGAAGCGATTTGCAGCATAAAACGTCTCTGATACATCACGAGCGTTTCACGAAATGCCTTTAAACTTACATGACGAGCACGGCTCATGGGTCCCAAATAAGGAAAGATGACGTTGGACGAGCTGAGCTCGACGATCCCGGTGAAGGGGTTAACAACAAATTTTATTAGATATTTCATAATTCACTCCTATTTAGCCACACTAAGTTGCTTCAAAATGAAAAGAATTCTTGAGTCTCAAAACTTCACCGAGCTGTTTTTAGTAATAAAGTAATAACAAAATCAATACCTGATAACTTTCCTAAGATATTTCCTGCATTTTGTAGTGCATTGTGAACTGTTGCAATGAATTCAAAATCAAATGGTTTACTTCGTGCTCTCAAATATTCACCGTTTTCTTTCTTTAATTCGTTGGCTCTTGCGATCAAACTGTCTACACTGCCACAGACTTCACTCGGTGATCCTTTAGATTTCAATTCAGTGCAGTATGTCACAAAACTCTCCTGAACTGTCAGCTTTCTTTCAATTTCTTCAACTTCTGCGTCCATTTTCTTCTCCTGATGTTGCTTTAGCAATGAAAGTTCATTCAATAGCTCTTTCGTTTGTTGATCGATCAAAGCTTTTAGTTCCTCATTTTTCTTTCTAATGACTCTCTCTGTTACCAAGACTTTTTTCATGATATCTCTCTTCTTTTTTTCCAATTCACATTTCTTCGACAACATCTTATCTTTACTGTCCTGCATTTCTGTGAAACTTTGCTCAATTCTTTGACGAAATTCCTTATCAACTGTTCTCACGTCTTTGCATTTGTGTGTTTGATGATCTTCCACAAAGCATGAGACGCAAACAACTGCCTTGCAATCAGAACAATAGTAGTCCAGTACTTTATCTGAATGCCTCACACATTTCCGAATTGGAAACATATTTCTGATATCTTCTTCGTTAACCTCAATGTTTAGTTCAACAACTTTATGGTCTTTTGTAGCTTTGAGAGATTTATGTATCTTCGAGCATCGGATACAAAAATTTTCACAACAATTCAAACATCTCATCGTGGATTCCGTAACATCTTTGACTTCTTCGTCTACTCTACACATTTCACAAGGTTTGGGATGATTCTCCAAATTAAATGCGTTTGTTGCCTCCATAAGACTTTTGATGAAGAAATTCATCTGAAGTCCTTTCATTCCATCTGCAGGAATCGAAAACTCTTTTCTGCATAATGGACATGGTAAGACATCTCCAGGTTTCTTCCCTTTCTTCAGCTGGATGTCTTCGAAGCATTTTAGACAGGCGGTGTGGAAGCATGATAACATTCTGGGATCTGTGTAGGTCGTCAGACAGATGCAACATTCTGACAACGCACGAAGTCGTTTAATCGCTTCATTTTCAGTTGACGCCATTTTTACAATTGCTGAGATCTGTTATTAACTAAATCGTAAATGCAAACAGGGATTGAATTTAGATATTTCAAATGTTATGCAACAGGTTTTACCTGTCTTTTCATGTCTTTACATGTCCGTTACCTGACAGACACGAACGCTTTACCTTAGGCCTACTGTATCCATGATGAAATTATGCAAACATCGCTATCTTATAATATTTATAATTCATGCATTAGCTGTCATTTAAATAAGAAATGTCATTCTAGTGAAATGGAAGTATATTTTACCTTTATATTGCCTGTGCTTTGGGTAGCTCTGACAGTTTTCACCGATGAAATCTATTTCTTTTTGCCGTTGGCCTATAGGCATAGGCCTTCTTCTATCTTTCACTTTCGATTTTAAAGTATTTAAAGTTTGTGGTAGCATAACATTTTTGTGCACGTCATGGAATTGACGATTAACCCGCGTAATGGATTTAATTTTAGAATTTCTGAATGAATTAATTTTTCAATAAATAATTTACGCTATCGTTAGCCTTTCTATTGACTAAAATTACGAGCAATATTTTGAACGGGGAATTTTACGTCTATTTATACAACATCATGTGCTGACGATGACATTGTTATTGAATGTTTTTGATATAAAGTCTTGAACTCAGGTTGTAAATTGAGAACAAAGTTCGGATATGATTGTTATCACAAATCCGAGTCGATTTAGTCGCAATGTTATCTACTATTCTTAGGCTGTAGATTTACATATTATCATCATCTTCTTCTTGTTCTTTCATGAACTGAAGTTAAGGTGACAGCATGAATTTCTTTCTTCCAACCATGTCGATCCTCTGTCTTCTTGACTGCTGCTGACATTTTCATTCCTGTCCACTCTTCCACGTCATCCGCCCATCTTCTCCCTGGTCGCCCTCTTCGTCTAGTTCCCAACATCATTCCTTGTAGGATTGCCCTCTCCAATGTCGACCTAGTGTCGCTGTTCCGCTGTACGTGTCCGAAGTATTGCAGCTTCCTTCTTTTGCACATGTTGAGGAACCGTCTTTCCGTGCCTGACATTTTCAAAACCTCCTCATTGGTTTTCCTATCTCTCCAGCTTATGCCTTGCATGGTGCGTAATGAGTACATTTCAAAAGCTTCTATTCTTCTCCGTATTTATCTTTTCAGAGTCCAACTTTCACATCCATATGATGCTGTACTCCATGCAACACTCTCGATTATCCTCTTCTTTGTTCTCATGCTGATATTATTGTCTTTCCAAATGTTCTTCATTTTTCTGATGGCAACTCTTCCTTTTGTCAATCTGGCCTTTATTTCTTCCTCTAGGGAGCAGTCTTCTGCTATAATTGCGCCAAGATATGTAAACTTTCCCACTTGTTCCATTACCTCCTGATCTACCCTGATGTTACATATACGAGTTTTATATCTGTTTTTCTCGAATTGATATAGGCTTATGCCAATTCTATTTGGGCTGGTGCTGTGGTAGTCCTATATACTGCTTAAACTGTGCATTAACAACCATGGGCGTCCGCATAAATTTTTCCAGGAGGGGGTTGCAAAACAAGGTTTTGTGACGAAAGAAACAAGTAATTTTACTTGTTTCATAATTCCATAATTTTCCAGGGGGTGCAATTGCACCCCTTTGCACCCCTCCGAACGCCCATGGTTACAACAGCGCGTATAGCCTACTAATCACTGTCATTTCTTTTAGGATATTATAGAGAGAAATCACCATTGCTATCAAAGTTATTCAGTTTAACTTAGAAATCCGCTAGACCTGTGAGTAGGCCTACTATCATTGTTGAGAAACGTAAGTCAGCGAGCTTCTGAATGGCTGGGTTTAATCGGAGTTTGTGTCATTTTAGTAACAATTTCGTGTTTTTCAAGAGGTTAATGAAGCTAATTAACTTGTGTGAAAATCATTATAATTACTCTCAACATTTAATAACGCAGTTCTCCTAGATATGCCCTAATTATAATATTTGAGTCAATTTATTGTTTCAACTGTTAGGCCTACTGCCTTTAGTCCAAACTGTTCCATTTTTATCCACAACCCATTAATTAAACACATTTTCTTACTTGGCTCCATCTTTCTTTTGATCAAATTATTCTGGGGTCTCTTGTGCTGCTATCGTGTGGCAACGTAAAGATTTGGTTGCAGAGAGTGGGTTGAGAGATAGAAATATATAGTTTTGCAGGCAGTTGGCCATTATTTCAGCAATTTAAATCAAGTCAATTATTGAGAAGGTTTAGAAGCCAAGGAATTCAGCAAATATCTAAATATCTAGAATTATTGTTTAGAATTATTGTTCTATTATTATTATTATTATTATTATTATTATTATTATTATTATTATTATTATTATTATTATTTATTATCTGATAATTTATAGAGCCCTATAACCAGGCATAAGCCTAAATCAAGCGTGCTTTACAATAATGAGTTAGCAATCATACGACAAACTAAACAAATGTGTCTTAAGATTCTTCTTGAACTGTTCAATAGATTTCGAATTAGTGACGAAGTCCTGGAGGGAATTCCACAGAAGTGGGTTCCCTCTGGTGACCGATCTTTCACCTAGAATCGTTGTTTGCGAAGGTGGTGGGATAATTAGGGAGACCTTGTTACTAGAGCGAAGCTGTCGGTTACTGGCAGGCGTAGTGTGTCTTCGAATCAGTGTAGCCAGATAATCAGGACAGGTTTGATCATTTAACTTATCAGACATCTCTTGTATATTAAAATATTTAAAAACTGGTCTGGCTATGCTTTAATTTTAGTTTATACGCTAAAATGCATTAAATTTAATTTTGAATGCCAGACTAAAAGCTGGAATCAGATGGGATAAGTTAATCTGATTATGAGAAGAGAGAATTCCTTGAAATTGATCGTAGACGATGATTTTAGACTGTCTTATTCTTCACATACAACGAACGTTATTCGTTATACTGTAAAGACTACGAACACGATTAAAAATGCTTCAGGTCCAGAGGGAGAAACTATTAATTATTAGTCCTATAATCATGGTCGGCCGCACATTAGGGTAAGAGGGGGCACTTGCCCATCATCCCTGGAAAATGTAAATGTCAATAATTTCACAGCGAAATTTGAAAGCCACGCTAAAATATAAACTGTGACCATTGTGTTGTGGCCTATAATAAAGAAGTTCAACATCGAAATGAAGCATCATTTGGATATTCCGGTTTCATTATATTGAATCACTCAATCCCATATTATTATTATTATTATTATTATTATTATTATTATTATTATTATTATTATTATTATTATCATCATCATCATCATCATCGTCGTCGTCGCTGTTGTTGTTGTTAGGGAATCACTTAAACCCTTTAGTTAGCAGATTGGTAACAGCAGAAAGTCGTTGGTTTGATTCCCGAAGGAGCCCTAAGGTCGACTCAGCCTTACTCGCTGGAGGACAGTGGTAAAATAAGAAGAGGCGTTAAGCTGCGAGGTGAAACGTGGATCTGAGAAAAGTAATTGCAACCAAGCCCAGATCAATGGCTCAAAGGCCTACCACCTACGTCGCTGATATACCCAGGCCGGAGATAAGCGTCGGAACCTAATGCTCGGACTCGAGTACGGGACCTACCTTTACATTTACCTTCTACCTCTGTATATAATATTTATTAATGTTTCTGAGAGAATCTCAACTAGTTTTAGCTTGATTTGGGACTGGGCTATAACAGATGCTCCTCTTATGACTGAGCTAACGGAGAAACAATTTTCTACCAATTTTCCACAATGATTAATTTCGTTTTAAAATACTAAAGCATCTTGCTTATTTCAGGGCGAGTGATTGAAAGCGAATAGCAACCGACGACCTCACTGTTCAACGAATCGTGTCCATTTATAGAGTTTTGCAAATTGCTAAAGCGGGTGTTTTATTCGAGAAATATATTTAAAGAAACTGTTGGGCGAAAAAATTGAAGTTGTCTTTTACGTATTGTAGATAGCAATTTTCTTCGCGTACCTGGCATTTCGAGTACTAATTCATTCGTTTTCTTTTCAGTCCAAGATATTTTCAACATTTTTCTTAAGAACCACATCTCTGTAGCCTTTTCTTCCTAAGATAGCAACTCTAGTCACCTAATGTGAAAAAAATCCGCGAGGTCTTTTCGCTTTGGTCCATAGTTCGTACTTCGAGCGCAAAATAGGCAAAATGCTTCAATATTTGTCGCTTAAAGAGCGTTAGAGACATCTTCTGTCATCAGCATTTCAAATACATTTGCGTATCGTTGCCGGAAGAATGACAGAGCAAAGGCAGAGAGAATGATTATGATTCATTTGTGAATGAGATTTTATTATGGCTAAATAGATCGCAAACAGCAGATCATCGCCACCTAGCGAACATGGCCCAAACGCTGAAATAAACTTACCTCGAGCATTTTTGCAATAAATATATTTTATTAAATCTAAGATATTCCCATGATTCTGATAAATTAGCCGAATTATACGAAGGTAGAAAGGCTTTTTGCTAGGCTGTTAAAGAAATTTGCGTCATTAGCGTTTTCTTCATAAGACACCCACTTTAGTCACCTAATATTCTCAATAACAAAGCAAAATCCGCTTAACCTTGAGGTAACACAACATCTATTCCATAGTTCGTACTTCAATCGCAAAATGTATCACGACAATTCGTCTACAGAGTTTGGTTGACCGACAATAGGTCTACTACGACAATTGGTCTACCGACAATACGTCTATGGCGCAATTGGTCGACCGACACTTGGTCTACCGACATCGAATATTCGATATACTGTATTAGGTGGTCTACCTTAGCACTCCGACATCGGAAATAGTTTGTGTACCTCTTCTGTGTTCTGGAGCACCTTTACACTAGAAAACGAAATTATGAATCTGATAGGAGGCTTCTGTTTGTCTTGTCCATTAATTACGTCAACGATTTTTGGGCAATTTTTGACCCCCTCGCCCTTGCAAACAACTGTCAGTCTTTCAGTGACCCCGTAAGATCAATGACAGGTCCCCTAAGGAAAATGTGCGCGGATATGATATATGTATTTCCGGGTAAAATATTTATAGCGCCTCTATTTCCATTGGGTGCACTTTTATAGCACATTCTTCTTCAGGTACTCTTTCCAGAGACATGTTCCATATACTGCATTATTTGATATCTAAAGTTCGTCGTGTGAGGGATGCTACAGCTGGATCGCTGTCAAAATAATCGCAATTATTTGAATATACATACCCTGGGATGGTTGCAAAGTTAGCTGGGGGTTCAACCCCCGGGCAACTCCAACACTGCTCTATATTTTGTTTCGATGACACAGACTACGCAGAGCAGTGGCATACGAAAAACCTCACTCCAATGCACTAGGTAAGCGCTAGATTCACAGGCATTGTAATCAGAGCTTTACCAGTTGTTATAATTATGCATTGGCCAGATGCACAATTGTACAGAAAAGTGATCCAGACAAAAATCAGGCTCATTGCGTGACGACCAGATTAGCGCAGAATGGGATTTTAATATTATGGTTGAATAAATCGCAAATATCACATCATCGCCACCTAGCGAACATCTTCAAAACGCTTTTATAATTAAATTTATCTCGTACATTCTTGTAATCTTCTTCTTTAGGTGCTGTGTATTTCTACGTTAGCGACCATGGATTTCCACTTTGTTCTATCTTGACATCCTTTTATTAGTTCGATGTTATTCATTATTCCCTCAATTCCTTCTCGTAGGCAGTTTACATATGTGTTTCTCTGCCTTCCTCTGGCTCTTTTTACCTCCACTTTTCCGGTTATTGCCAAATGCTCCACTTGTTTGATTTCATTGCCGTTTAGTCTTATTTTGCATGTGAGTATTACTTTGTTCTTGGTAATCACCACGTAGAAGGTCTTTTTATATTGATCTTTAAACCTTTCCTTTCACCTTCTATTGCTAATTTATTTATAAGTTCCTGCAGTTTCTCCTTTGACTCAGCTATTAGAGTTGCATCGTCTGCAATGCTAAGATTATTTATGCTTCTTCCTCCAAGTTTGACACCTTCTAAATCTTAAATTGCTTTTAGGACTTCCTCTCCATGTAAGTTGAAAAAGTCTGGCGACATTCCACATCCCTGTCCTGCCCCTTTCCGTATCTTTATCCATTTTCCTATAGTTCCTTTAATCCTGATTGCAGCTTCCTGTTTCCAATACAAATCCTGCAGGAGTCTTAAGTTCTTCCCATCAATTCCTGAATTCTCCAATACTGTAAATAGAGTTTCATGCATCACGCTATCAAATGCTTTTTCATAATCAATAAAACATAGATACAAATCTTTTTGCATCTCAATGCATCTTTCCTCAAGCATTCTTAGTACAAAAATTGCATTTCGGCATCCAGAATCTTTTTTGAAGCCAAATTGTTCTTCTGCTATTGCATTTCTAGTCCTGCTCCTTGGTCTTTCAAGCAGCACTCTTAAAACTATCTTCGTTATATATATGACTTATAAGACTTACTTATCGTTCTGTGATCTCCACACTCTGTTGCTCCTGGTTTCTTGGGTATTGCAATGAATATTGACTGGCACATTTCCAGTGGCAAGTACCCTGTTTCATGCATGATGTTAGCCATTTCTGTCAATTTCTTTGTTCCTATCTCCTCGGCTGCAAGTACCATCTCAGTTACTATGTTGTCTGGGCCCGCTGACTTGTTTTTCTTCAAAGCCCCTACAACTTCTTCTTCTAATATTGGAGCTCCATCTACCTCTTTGGCAATAGGCTTGTTCCCTCTCTTGCCATTGTACAGTTCTGTAATATATTCATGCCATCTGTCTGATATCTGGTGTTCCTCCACCACTATTTATCCAGTTTTTGTCTTGATGCTTTGATTGCTATTTGGTTTTCTTTTGCCAGGTAGTTCCCGTATTTTATCATGTATCTTTCCTGTGTTTCTTTGTTCTTCGATTTCTTTGCATTTTTCATTCAACCACTCCTCCTTTGCCTCGTGACATTTCTTTTTTATATTTCTATTCAAGTTGCAGTACTTATCTTTGTCAATGTTTTTTTACCTTTCTTCTTTCTTCCATCATGTCTAGTATTACCTTTTTCACCCAGGGTTGTTTCCTATTCTTCTCTTTCTTAGGCATGACTTCTTCTGTAGAATTGAATAGCGCCTCTCTAAACTCTTTCCATATTTTTTCCACATCTTGTGTCTCACTCAGTACCTGAAATCTATTTTGAATCTTTAATTGATACTCTTTCATTAGGTTTTGATTTTGTTCCACTTCTTTCAAGTCGTACCTATCTACTTTTGCCTTTCTTTTTAACTTTTTCATTTTTGTTTTGATATCTGCTACAACTTGCACATGATCACTATCAGCATCTGCCCCTGGAAAAGTTTTGGTTTGGGTTAGTGCATTTCTGAATCTCTGGCTCACTGCAAAATAATCTATTTGATTCTTATATCTGTCACCTGGGCTCTTCCGGGTCCATAGTCTTCTGTTGTGATTCTTGTAATAAACAAACTTTATTAAATTTCAGATTTTGTCTTTACTATAATAAATAAGCCTAATAATTGTTCGATGGTAGAAAAACCCCTCTTGTTACGAGTATTAAAGAAATTTACAACATTAAAGTTTCATTCAACAGACACCAACTTTAGCCGTTTTATAAGCTCTATAAAAATGCAAAATCCACTTAACCGCAACGTCAACTCCTCCATAGCCGGTGGCAAGCCCTGGTTGAGAAAGGAGGAGCCAAACACACATAAAGACACACATAAACGCCCATCGTCTTTGATATGGACGCGTCTATAAACAAACACAATACACACACAACCGCAACGTCATTCTCTTAATTGACAAATCCTTCAATCGCAAAATTAGACAAAATGCCTCAATATTAAATTGCCTCTTAAAGAACTCATATTGCGTGAAACGTAAACGTTCACTCATTTAAAATGTAAGAAATCAAAATTTAAATGTGGAGCTTTGGTCAATGTTTTCTGCTTGGTCTGTAATTTCTCCATCGCTCTCAGCACCACAAGAACTACAGGTATTGTCATTTTCCTCATCGTTAGAACACCAACTTTAGCCGTTTTATAAGCTCTATAAAAATGCATAATCCACTTAGGCCTATATATCATCAAATCCACTCATGACCATCTCCTCTTATGGAATATCCTGAAACTGTCAGCACATCCATTAGATTGACGATGCAATCTTCAACCCTATGTTGCAGACGTGAATAAGACTTCAATTCCTCCAGTCTTACGTCTCTGCTACCATGATCGTCCAGTTCACAGGTGTCATCCCGAGAGTTTCTTCTTGCAGCACGTTTATCGCTACAAGAGCAGAAGCTAGATGGAGACATTAACTTTGACAAGTACAAAAACTGTAGAGTACAGTCATCTGTAGGAGAATGAAAATTATATCTGGAGGAGGTTCGGAGTGGGTGAGGTATTAAAGGTGACGTGATAAAACGTTGTACTAAACCTCAGCGGAAAAGAGGATAATTTATTCTATTACAAATTTTTATCTGATTTTATATTCAAATTTCATTTCAACTTTTCAGTTGTACATTCTCAGTTTCAATTAATCTCGTTTCCACAGCCTAGCGTTTTACACAGGATATTCCAATTTTCCCATGACAAATCCATTTTTAAATTTAGTGATTGGGAATTTCGCGTAATGTCTCCATTCAATCAATTCGTCGTTCAAGAAATTCGCAAGTGGAATCCATCTGACTTCGTCTTTCTTAGTTCCCCATCCGATGACAAATAATTTTCCGTTATTAACAATCACACAAGAATAAGGATTTTCCAACTTGAATTTATCTCTCACGCTCCATGTTTGTGTACCAAAATCAAATATAAAGCCTCCGTCGTTGCCACATAAAATAACTGAATTCTCCCACAATTCACCACTGAGCATATGACATGCTCTGGGAATTTGCTGTGTGAGCAAAGTGCAAGTGTTTAACTTTGTGTCATACACTTGTACAGTGCTGACATCTTTATTGTTGGCGTCATATCCACCAAAGATATATAGTGAAGTCTGAAATGGCACGCAATGACCAGACAAAAAAACAGCGTATGTCAGCTTTCCAACTTTAGAACACCGATCACCAAATATATCATATGCTTCGACGTCATCAAGTGCTTTCCAAGGAGAATTCATCAATCCACCGCATATATACAAAACATGGCCAACAAACGCTACGCTGTGACTTTGTCTGCCTTGAATCAAAGAAGCACACTTTCTCCATTTAGAAGATGAAGCATCTAATGTCCAAATTTCTTCATTTTTGTTTCCTAATCCGCACACGAACATTGAATTGCGATACACAGCTGCTGCTGCTGCCCCAGTATGAAATGTATAAGGCAATGGATCAATGGCAGTTACATCCTCCGGGCGATCTAAACTCAATTTAATAGCGGCTTCGCAATTTGCAATGACAACATCGCACCCATAGGATTCTTTCGCTGATTCTACAAGCATAGAGCAGAGGGAATACGACACTTATTAATGAACAACGCTCATGGAACGCTTAAGTTAATCAACGTCTGTCGGTCATAACAGCGGACTAGGTTTGTCATACGTGGATGCTCTCTTGCGAATAGAAGAATAACTACAATTCTATCGGAATTAATGTAGGCCTAAATGTAGAGAAATCATGAATGCTAAGGATGCATAAATATGCGAATAAACTAGGCTAATTATCTTCAATTCTATCGGAATTCAAAAATCAATTAACACTGTTATCGTAAATGAAGAGATATCAACCACGTGAAAGACTTGAATGCTAAGGATGCAAACGATACGCTCCTGCTATTAATTCAGTGGTAGATTGCTTTTCAAACCTATTAAATTTATTAATTCAACAGTTTTAGTCACTCTTCACAATTGCTTGACTAGCAGATTGCTATGCAAGTTCATTTGATTAAAATCCAAGACCCTTTTCTGCAAATAGGAGATGGCTCAAATAGTGTATTTTGCATGAGAATCATATTTTCAAGAACAGATACAGATTTGATTTGTAGGGAAATTTTGATCTTTAAGTATTCTGTCATAGTAGTCGGGTTAAAAAAACTAAACTAACTTAATCCCATTTCGCCACATTAAGATGCTTCAATGTGTAAAGGACTCGATTATCACAACTTCATCCAGCTGTTCTTTGTAGGCTAATATGTTAATGATAAATCAATACCTGATAACTTTCCAATGATATTTCCAGCATTGTGATCTGTAGCAATGAATTCAAAATCAAATAGTTTACTTGGTTCTCTCAAATATTCATCCTCCTCTTTCCTTAGTTCTTTGGCTCTTGCGATCAAACTGTCCACACTGCCACATACTTCACTCGGAGATCCTTTAGATTTCAATTCAGTGCAGTATGTCACAAAACTCTCCTGAACTGTCAGCTTTCTTTCAATTTCTTCAATTTCTGTGTCCATTTTCTTCACCTGTTGTTGCTTTAGCAATGAAAGTTCATTCAACAGCTCTTCCGTATGTTGATTGATCAAAGCTTTTAGTTGTTGATTTTTCTTTCTAATGGCACTTTCTGTTTCCCAGACTTTTGTCAACAAATCTCCCTTCTTTCTTTCCAAATCAGATTTCCTTGACATTATATCTTCCCTATGGTCATACATTTCTGTGTAACTTTGCTCAATTCTTTGACGAAATTCCTTATCAACTGTTGTCACATCTTTGCATTTGTGTGTTTGATGTTCCTCAACAAAGCATGAGACGCAAACAACTGTCTTGCAATCGGAACAATAGTAGTCCAACACTTTATCTGAATGTCTCACACATTTTCTGATTGGAAACGTATTTCTGATCTGTTCTTCGTTAACCTCAATGTTTATTTCAACAATTTTGTGGTCTTTTGTAGATTTGAGAGCTCTATGTATCTTTGAGCATCGGATACAATAATTTTCACGGCAATTAAAACATCTCATAACGGCTTCCGGAACATCTTTGACTTCTTCGTCAACGCTGCACGTTTCACAAGGTCTGGATTTATTTTCTATATAAAATGCGTTTGCTACCTCCATAAGACTTTCGATGAAGAAATTTCTCTGAAGTCCTTTCATTCCATCTGGAGGAATCGGAAACTCGTTCCTACATAATGGACACGGTAAGACGTCTCCAGGTTTCTTCCCATTCTTCAGCTGGATGTCTTCGAAGCATTTTAGACAGGCAGTGTGGAAGCATGGCAACAGTCTGGGATCTGTGTAGGTCGTCAAACAGATGCAACATTCTGACAACGAGCGAAGTCGTTTCATCGCTTCATTTCCAGTTGACGCCATTTCGACAGTTGCTGCTGAGATCTGTTACAAACTAAATCACAAATGCAAACAAGGGTTTGAAGTTAGATATTTCAAGTGTTTTGCAACAGATTTTAGCTGGCAGAAACGAAAGCTTAACTTATGCCTGCTCTATCCATGATGTATCCTAATTATGCAAGTAGGCCTATCGCTCCGTTAAAATATGTATAAAAATAAGCTATTTAAATAAGAGATGTCATTTTAACGAATTGGAATTATTTTTTACCTTTATAGGCCCCTATTGCCTGTGTTTCGATTTGCTTTGCAGTTTTCACCGACGAAATATTTTATGTTTTCTCTTTCTGTGGCCTTATAGGAATTCTCATACCTTTCGCTTTCGGTTTTAATTTTTTTCAAAGTTTGTGGTAGCATAAAATTATTGCGCAAGTCTGGGAATGTATGATTAACCCGCAAAATAGAATTAATTTTAGAATTTCCGATCGAATGAATTATTCAATAAATTTTTCGTCTATCGTTAGCTTGTATATCGACTACTGTATAGGTATAATTACGAACAATATTTAGAACGGGGAATTTTAGTCTATTTATAGCAGGAATACTTTCTAATAATAATTTGCTATTGTCGGTACGAATATTTGTAGGCCTAATTTTGAGAAATCTAGAAGATCAATGTACTCATTTTTCAGTAGATGACAATTTAGAATTATTTTACGTGGCTTTGGTTTGGTTTTGAGCGACACTCAAAAAACAAAAAAATAATCTCATTATAAATTGATGTTTTTAGTAATTAGATAACATTTAGCTTCTCTGTCAAAATCACGTGTTGACGCAAACAGTGATTGAATATCTTTTTATAGAAATTTCGGACATGATTGTTATATATATATATATATATATATATATAATATTATATATATATATATATGGGTTAGGCTTTGACATTTAGAGCGTTTTTCTGACCTGATATATATATATATATATATATATATATGTGTGTGTGTGTGTGTGTGTGTGTGTGTGTGTGTGTGTGAGTGTGCGTGTGCGTGTGCTTGTGTGTGTGTGTGTGAGTGTGCGTGTGCGTGTGCTTGTGTGTGTGTGTGCGGATCAGGACAACTGGGTACCACCGATTGGGCCCCGGACAAATGGGCCCCGCATTTTGGTAACGGGACATTCCGGTAACGGGACATCTGGGTACTGGCCATCTCGGCCCAGCACCATCGAACTGAGGGTTCGTTGCATAATTTCGGGCGGTTTCTTTAAGCCCTGACATTAAGAAATTGCGTGGCTAACTCTCGTCTGGTTCGAGGTCTGGAAAAGTTCCTCGAAAAGCGATGGCTTTGAATCGCTGCAGAGTGACAGACAATCTCCGGATTGCCGAGTAAGACGACGACCAATCTCGTTGAAAAACCAGAGGGCGTCTTGATTCATGGGGCCGAGCGTCTCAAGTGAGATTGGGCAATAATGTGTGCATGGGATGGGTCAGGCTTTGATATTTAGCTGTCTTTCTGACAGCAGCGGCTTCAGCGGCGGATCCTGCTGCGAGAGAAGTGGATGGTAAGTAAGTGGCGGCGACTGTGTCCGCCACGGTTGCAGTTAATATATATATATATAATATATATATTATATATATATATATATAATGAAATGCATCAACACCATAACAATATTCTCTCTTTCTCTATTGTTTGGGGCCGAGGTGTCCAGGATAATAGTACTTGAAGTCAGGCCCTCCGAGAGAAATTCCGGGCCCCTGTGCAGAATGGTCGACGGGCCCTTGAGAAGTAATAATTTTCTGACGACCTTTTTTTTGCTCGTCAGCCGTCCCGGGCCCCCTTCTGCTCGCCGGGCCCCTCTGCTCGACTGACATTTTAACCATTCTTTAGTGTTATTATTCATTTTATTGTTAATTATACGTATTCATTATCGGCCTGGGCCCCCTCCAGGCCGCCGGGCCCCTGTGCAGTTGCCCCCCTTGCCCCCCCTCTCGGAGGGCCTGCTTGAAGTTAGAATGGCTTTCTTGTTAGAGTATTAAATAAATATTCGCCACTAGCGTTTTCTTCTTCAGACACCAACTATAGCCGCTTTTATGTTCTATAACAAAGCAAAATCCGCTTAACCGTGAGGCTACGGCCGAGAAAGATTCGTACTTAAATCTCAAAAATGGCAAAATGCTTCAATATGTATAACTTAATTAAAGGATTTAGTACATTACGCGAAAAGTAAACGTTCAGTCATTTAAAATGAAAGAATTTAAAATTTTATTGCTGCCCAACAACAGATGTGCTGAATTTGTCAATGTTTTCTCCATCGCAGTAGCCATATTCACGAACAACTTGATCACGCAAGAAGGAACATTAAAGCCTTTCCATGCAACGTTGACTCGTGAGGACAAGGCATGTCATTGGTACGCCCACATTTAGAGCATTGTGTTCAAGCATGGTGTCCATTCCTGAAGAAAGACATAGAGACTTTTGAAATTGTACAAAACGGCAACAAAGATGATGAAAGGGTTTCAGAGACTAACCTATGAGGAATGGCTAAAACACCGTGGATTGAAACGTTGGAAAAAGGAGAAAGAGGGGGGTTAATTGAGGCATATAAAATGAGAAAACACGAAACTGTTGAAGAAGCGGTATAGGAGAAACAAAAAAGCACCTTTTTAGTGCAAGAGTTCTGGACAGATAGAATGAATTGAATGAAAAGATAGTCATGGCTACGAGTGTGAATGATTTCAAATAAACCTCAGTACTATAGGATACTAGAATGGAAGGGTACAGCAGTGTTTCTCACACAGGGCAAACTCTCCTGAACCACTTTAATCCTTGTTAATTATTATTTATTGACTAATGGTGCAAGCAACAATCATGCGTCGCTGCTTTCCTAATACACGAAGGTCAGAGCCGGACCTTAGGTTCGTTCGAGTATGGGACCAATTTGCTCTTACGCCTAGAGACCATGTCTAATTAACTCTAAACTTCGATTATTTCGAAAGTTTTAGATAAATGTTAGATTTGCCGGCGTTATCGGGCGAACTGATTTTCCCCTTGCGCTGATTGCTTGAAGGTATAGGTGATGGAACACCCCTTCACTGTCGTCCTTCCCCTCAGGCCTAATATACATGTAGAGTACACTAATATTGGTCGTTACTAGACCCATGCAGTGACGCACATTAGCATACACAACACCACTTGACAGCACATCGACACTCTTCTCCTACAACGGAGAAATCCTTTCATCGATTTTTGCAAAAATCTCAATCCCAGAAGAGACTCAAATAGAAGCCGACGCCCCTGTGTCCTCTCGCGGCTGGCGGCACTGCTGTAGTGTTGAGTAGCAAACTGGGGCCTGGGCCAATGGACCGTGCCAGCGTTGTCCTCATGGCTGTATCAACTAAGTACCTAGCCAAGCAGTGAGTCGTCGGTATGTAGGGCAACACCTATCAATAGTATATATAAGTTGGCTCTTTCTCAAAGCCTATATTTCGACCAAAATCGAAGCCAGACAGATTAGTTCTAGATTGCCGACTACAGAATAAAATCACACATTGACCTTATAGCTTGATAATCTTTTAATACATTTTGGATATAAAGAAATAGTCATTGTTTTGCGTTGAAGTTTAGTTAACATGGCAGAAAAGATCGCAGCAACTGTCGAAATGGCGTCAGCTGGAAATGAAGCAATGAAACGACTTCGTGCGTTGTCAGAATGTTGCATCTGCTCGACGACCTGCACAGATCCCAGAATGTTGCCATGCCTCCACACCGCCTGTCCAAAATGCTTCGAAGACATCCAGCTGAAAAGTGGGAAGAAACCTGGAGAAACCTTGCCATGTCCATTATGCATGAAAGAGTTTCCGATTCCTGCACACGGAATAAAAGGACCTCGGAGAAATGTCTTCATCGAAAGTCTTACGGATTTAACAAACGCGTTTAATTTAGAAAACAAATCCACATCTTGCACAATGTGTAGTATGATTGAAAATGCCAATGACGTTGCTGAAGCCAAGATGAGATGTTTGAATTGCTGTGAAAATTACTGTCTTCGATGTTCAAAGATACACAAGACACTTAAGGGCTCAAAAGATCACAATATTGTTGAACTAAACATTGAGGTTAACGAAGAAAAAATCAGGAATATGTTTTCAGTCAGAAAATGTGTGAGACATTCAGATAAAGTATTGGACTTCTATTGTTTCGATTGCAAGACAGTTGTTTGCGCCTCATGCTTTGTCGAAGAACATCAAACACACAAATGCAAAGATGTCACAACAGTTGATAAGCAATTTCGTCAAAGAATTGAACAAAGTTTCACGGAAATGTATGGCCATAAGGAAGACGTATTGGCAAGGAAATCTGATTTAGAAAGAAAGAAGATAGAATTCTTGGCAAAAGTCTTGGAAACAGAGAGTGCCATTAGAAAGAAAAATCAGCAACTGAAAGCTTTGATCAATCAACATACAGAAGAACTATTGAATGAACTTTCAGTGCTAAAGCAATATCAGGAGATGAAAATGGACGCAGAAGTTGAAGAAATTGAAAGAAAGCTAACAGTTATTGAGAGTTTCGTGGAGTATGTCACTGAATTGAAATCGAAAGGATCTCCGAGTGAAGTCTGTGACAGTGCGGACAGTTTGATCGAAAGAGCCAACGAATTAAAGAAAGAAAACAATGAATATTTGAGAGCACCAAGTAAACCATTTAATTTTAAATTCATTGCCACAGATCACAGTGCATTACAAAATGCAGGAAATATCATTGGAAAGTTATCAGGTATTGATTTATTATAGTTATTAACTGTGATTAAATAACTTTTTAAATCACAATTAACTTATTACGAAAAACAGTTGCGTAAATTTGTGAGAATCAAGAATTTTTTGCAATCTGAAGCAACTTAGTGTAGAGAAATGTTAGGAAATAGGGCACGTAAGTAGAAAAATCAATGGATAATGAATTTGTAGTTAAGGCGAAAGAGGTAATGAGACATTAATAATGCATAGAAAAATTGCCTTAGTTGATTATGCACTAGTCAACAGGTGGCACATCGATTTATCAAACTATGAAGGATCGCGGAGTTTGACAGCTTCTTCTTCTTCTTTGGGTTCTCTGTGTCACTATACGTTGGCCAGCAAGGACCTCCACACCTCCCTGTCGTTTGTAGATTGTATTATATCCACTGCTGATGTTATATGTTTCATGGCACATAACAAACTTTTTATTAAAGTTGTTATTTGCTTACCTCTTGCTCTTTACCCTCCACCCTTCCAGTTGTAGCTAGTCTTTCTAGACCTTTTTCGCATTTTGTGTCCGACGAATTCGTGTTGCCTTCTAGAGTTTGCATCAGTTTTCGGCGAGTATTTGCCCATACCATGATTTCTTGGTTAGATTTTTTCTCTGTCCATGATATCTTCAACATCCTCCTCAAGAACCATATTTCCACCGCTTCCAATAGTTTCTTCATTGGTTTTGAAATAGTTCATGTCTCTGCTCCGTATAACAAGACTGGCCAGACGCATGTTTCCAAGACTGTAGTATTTTATTTTTCGTTGAGATTTGCCTGAACGTTAATATGAGTTTTCCATCTGATAAAAGCTGATATTCCATGGCTATTCTTGGTATTATATCTTTGTCATTTTCTCCATCACTAGTGATCAATCACTCAATCAATAAACTTCTATGGCGCCACTAGCATAATGCCCAGAGCATCAGCCAATGGCGAGCCAAATTCAAATCGAATAAGATCCAGGGAAATCCGGAAAGATCAGTCAGATCCATCTTCCTAGGTACTTGAAAGCATTTACTCGATGTATGAGTCGGCGTTTTATGTATATTTGGCATTTTTGGTGCTTTCATTTTCTTGGAAATTACCATGATGTATGTTTTCTTTGTGCTTATTTTCAGTTATTTGCTTTCTCCTTCTTTAGTTACTTCATCTACTAATGTCTGCAATTCTTTTGTGAATATGCCATTATTGCTACATCAAACGCGAATCACAGATTGTTTATATTTTGTCCTTAGGGGCTGTCCATTAATTACGTCAACAAATTTGAGGGGAGATTTGAAAAAGTTTGACAATTGTTGTCAGGGGGAGGGGTCAAGAGAAGTTGAAGTCAACAATTTAATTTTTCTACAAATGAAAAAGAAGGAAATTTCATGGAATACTATTTATTACAACGGAAAAAGCCTGACAAGCAAAATGGTCATCACCACCACATTATGACACTTGATGAACAAAAAAGGGGGAAAGATCTCATCGCTGCAATAATAATAACCTTCTAAACTTTTTAGGGCGACCCGTCACTGGTCTTAGTGGTGGGGGGTCAAACGTTTTTGACATTATTATAGGGTGGTCACTGAAAGTTGACGGCTGTTGACAAGGGTGGCGGGGATCAATAATTGCCCTAAAATTGTTGACATAATTAATGGACAGCCCCTTACATCTTGATTACGATTCTTTCTAAATGTTCTGTGTTTTTCATAATTTCCTCTTCATATGCATTACACAATTCTGGCAATAGTCTACACCCCTGCCTTACCCTTTTTTGTATTTAACCCATTTGACGTCAACACAGTTTTCTAAACAGGGAAAGAGTGGCATAACGGCTAGTCGTTGATATGGCCTATTGCCGAGTATCACAGGAGTTATTGTAGGTGTTATTTCGGGACATTCTAGCTTGACTTCTACTATTAGTGACGTGAAATGGGGAGAAAAGACAAGTGCGAGGCAAGTTTGATAGCGCCGCTCTTGAGGGTTGGTCGTGAGAGTTGACTGAAAATGACGGACAAAGTAGTAGAGGTATAGCGTCATTTTCCTGTCCTGCATTCTCCAATTATTGATATTTCGATTGTCCGTCATTTTCTTGTCCTGAATTTTCAGCGCTCCCGGTTGCGCGAAGGAAGATCAAAGCAGGCGTTTGAAGATGACCGGCTTGTAGACAGGAACGCTGTGACGCTCGTCATAAGAAAGACATGCTTATGAGCGAGCAGGTTCCGACAAGATGAACGGTGACTGAGATTATAGGAGATAACTGCAGCTCATCGTGAGGCTAATGTGCATTTCTTTTACTTAAACTGCGTTGTGGCCTCCTGTGAAAATGAGCTATTTGTCGCAAGTGAGGACGGATCTTCGCAAGAGGCGGCATTCTTAGAGTTCAGAATCTATCATCAGTCACGTCGCGAGAAGGCAACACAACGTTCACCGAGTCTAATAAATTTACCTAAAAGCAGTCAGCGCTGTGACAGAGGCGATACATCCCTGAGAATAGGAGGCATGCTGAGCAAGAGTAGCATAATAGTGAGTTTTGTGATATATATATATATATATATATATATATATATATATATATATATCATCCTCTTAGTTCTTCGATCGCCTTATGAACTAGGCCTATTGTATTAGTTCATAATTAGTTCATAAGAAGCATCAAGAAGCGATAAATCACCAAGCATACATAGCCGGACATACCTTGTTTCTATTTGTTAGAAAGCCTGGATGTAAGTCATCGTGAATTGAAAGAGATGTGAATCAAGGTGAATAGAGTATGGTCTTAAACTTAAACTTAGCATGATTTAAAGTGGCTTAGAAAGCATTACTGCCTGTGTGTGAAAGGCCAACCATTTAACGTTAGGTATGTAGTACTAAGTATAGGGTCCAAACAACAGGGGCCACGGGGCCAGGCACTCAATTGGGCCCTGTGCCCTCTGTGGAACCCACTGAGCTCCGTCAGCCACTACATCCTCCACTGCTGCATTTCCCAACGACTGCATCCCCCAAGCTTGACATATCCCCCTCCCACTGCTCCAGGTCACAAATCGCACCCTGTGTATACGTATGACTCCTGCTTTCTCAACCAGGACTTGCCACCGGCTATGGCGGAGTTTTGCAGTGTATAGACCATAATATATGAGCCAGCCTTTCTTTACAGAGAACGGTCTTAGATTTATATCAAAGTATTCTGTTAGCCAAGCAATTGTGACGACTGACGCAAACTGTTGAACTTTATAGCCAGGGCGAACCTTTTCATGTCTCCCGCGTGGTTGATTCCTGTGTATTTACAATAACAGTCATAATTTATTTTTGCATTCCGATATAACTGTAGCTATTCGTTTATTCGCAGGAGAGCATCCACGCATGCTATCCAGTGGCGGCTCCACAGGTGGAGGCGAAGGGCCAATGCCTCACTATTGAGTGCCTGCCCCCCCAGTGGTCCCCCTGTTAGGACCCTATACTTAATACTACATGCCTAACAACAAATGGTTGGCCCCCAAGATTAAAAGTTGCCACCCCAAGGACCCCCACTTGCCAAATCCCGGAGCCGCCACTGATGCTATCTCTAGTCCGCTGTTATGACCGACAGACGTGGATTATCTTAAACGTTCCGTGAACGTTAATCACTGGAAAGTACCGTTTTGTTTCTGCTCTTTGTTTGTAGAATCAACGAAAGAATTAAATAGGCGCGATTTTGTCATTGCAAATTTCGAAGCAATTATTAGAATGAGTTTAAAGCGACCGGATGATGTTGCTGCCATTGAGCCATTGTCTTCTAGATTTCAAATTGGATCATCGGCAGCAGCAGCTGTCTATCACAATTCAATCATCGTGTGTGGATTGGGAGACAAAAATGAAGATATTTGGAGATTAGATACAACATCTCTTAAATGGAGCAAATGTGCTTCTTTGTTTCAAGGCAAACGTTATCACAGCGTAGCGTTTGTTGGCCATGTTTTGTATATATGCGGTGGATGCCAGAGTTCTCATTGGAAGCCACTTACTGATGTCGAAACATACAATACGCATGATGATAAGTGTTCTAAGGTTGGAAAACTGGCCTATGCTGTTTATTCTTCAGGCAATTGTGTGCCATATAAGGCTTCACTCTATATCTTTGGTGGATATGACTCATCTGCGAAAGCTATCAGCGAAGTACAAGTGTATGACACAAAGTTAAATACTTGCACTTTGCTGACAAAGCAAATGCCCAGAGCATGTGCTTGGCTCCGTGGCGAACTGTGGACAAATTCTGTTATTTTAGTTGATAAATATGGGTGCCTTATATACGATATTGACAAGCAAATCTGGAAATTGAGACATAAATTCAGGTTGGAAAACTTCTATTCAGGTGTGATTGTTAATGATGGAAAATTGTTTGTCATCGGATGCGGAGCTAAGAAAGACGACGTCAGATGGATTCCAGTTGCGAATATCTTAAACGACCAATCCATTGAATGGAGACATTGTACCAACCCTCCTCTGCCCCCGATCTTTTCGTTTCCATTCTTCTTCCTCTCGTTCAAAAAAGGGGATTGCCTTCCATCAGTGCGCTAACCGAGTGATCCTCTGTGGATCCGGCCTTATCCCTAAGTTTGAGGACTTATAATTAATTTATATTGATTAATTATTAGCGGTTCCCGGTGACGCGTCGCTCTCACAGGCTCGGCTCTCCAGCGTAAGCAACTGCAAACGGCGGACTCTCTCTCCCCCTCTCTCTAGCCCTCCTGCCGTTTGCCGCCACCCCTGTTCCAATATCTCCTCTCACAAGCCCTCCTCCCCGCCCCATTCACCTCTCATTTAAAAAAATCAGATTTCCCGTACCTCAACAAAACAACACTCCTCGCCCGCTGCTCACACTTTTCCTTACGAACATAGCCTAGGATTTGCAGGAATAACCCATTAAACTGCTTACCATAGAAAATATCGCCTAATTAACACTAACGAGGACGGGTTAGCCCTTTCCAATTCATTAGTTGTTGAGCTTTCATTGTTTAAGCAATTGAAATCATGATTGTAGAGTAATTGCATGGCTACTGAAATCTATCTCTTCATCGAATCTACTGTTCTACTCAATCTACTGGTTTCTATGAGGTTTATCAAGAGCGATATTAAACTGCTCCGTTTTTCCATTTAAATGATTCTTCAGCAATTCTCATTTGTATAAATCGATTTCTGACAATTAATACTGTTTTCTAACATTTAGAGTTCATTTTTAATTCCATTTATTTTTTATTAAGTTTGAAGCTGTTTTAATAGCATGGTCTTCTTAGCGATTTGTCGAGCGTATGCATTTCTAATCCTGTTGTTTTTGCAATCGCTTGCTTAAATTCAAACGCAGGTGAATCTAAATATTATTGTATTTTGACAAAAGCGTGTGCATGATATACACCAGGGGTGCACAACCTTTTGAGGACGAAGGGCCACATTTTCCGGTCCCAAGACTCCGCGGGCCACATGCGTTTTTTTCTAATGCAGAAGTGGTACGTTGACAGTAAATGTTGATAGCAATATTTAATATGGTTATGGATAAAATATATGTCGACAGGACTAAAGGAATTAATAGAATTTCTGATGAATACAATCAATACAGTAGGAACAAATGAAATTGAAATGATTAGTACTGTAATTTTAATGTAGAATTGAAGGTTAAGGCCTTGTTAATCAAAAAATACTATGACCATGTTCAATTATTAATTCATAAAATTTAAACCCCAAAGGTCAATCGCCTTTTTTATAGCCAATGGAGTTGTTGAGACTGAACGTCTTTAACAATCTTATTCATATTTTGTGGCCGTTCACTTGTTGCAACTTTCAAAACCGAGCACTCAACCGGAACCTAAGAACATGTTTGTTCAATTTCATTACAGAATATGTTTGTTCACACAAGTATGTGCTTCCAAATAGTCGCGAAGGCTTTAAAGTGGTCCCGACGGCTTTCTTGCTTTCATATTAGCGCTACAGAAGAAGTCATTCGTTCTAAGGGTCTAAGTCGCCATCAATTCAAGTTATTTATAGAAGAGACTTTAGCCTCTTACCATGACATACCATATTATACAGATGTGAGAGAGAGCAGAGGACGAATTTTAGAATGTTTTGTTGAACTGATAGCAGAAATTCGTGAATTTCTTAACAGCAAGGGCACAATAATAATACAGGATAATAACAAGGCTTAAAGTGTAGCGCTAATATAAAAACAAGAAAACCTTCGGGGCCACTTTAAAGCCTTCAGGCCACTTTCTTTTGAAATCCTGGAAACGTCCGCGGGCCACAAAAATCGTCGGCGGGCCACCAGTGGCCCGCGGGCCACTGGTTGTGCACCCCTGATATACACCATCTCGTTATCGAACGAATAGGTTTTGTACAATTTTTAAAAGCAGCTGTTTAAGAACTTTTGAAGATTAGCCATTATGTACATACAAACATTCACTTTTATTAATCAAGTTTCAAATTAATACCCGTATCTCAATTGCCTTCGTCGTCATCATTACTAATCGTTATTCCATTTGGCTTGCATCTATTTATATGTGTTAATGTTCTATTCTGGTACTTACATTATAATCGTGACGAATAGACTTCTTGCATATATATATATATATATATATATATATATATATATATATATATATATAATAAATAAAGGTAAAAGTTATTTCCGTACTCGACCGAGCGTAGGGCCTGACGCTGATATCCGGTTACTTAGACAAGCAGCGACGCAGGTGGTGCTCGCCATTAAGTTAATCTAGTCGCTTGCCATTATTTTCTCTAGAACCGCAGCAATGAACACGCGACGGCAGGGTGTTTCTTAACATGTAAATTACAGCCCCCTAGTTGTTTTCCTGGTCCCGCAGTAACTATGGAGGTTCCCTTTCATAAAAAATGCCCCCTAGAGGTTATTCCTAGTTTTTCTCTATGGGGCTAACACTGTTTAGCATATATTTTTGCTTTTGTAATGACTTCTTGTGTTAGTCTAACTTAGGAATGAACGATACGCAGATGACATCACAGTGACTACACTAATGGCAGATACAGAAAGAAAACTACAAAGGTTATATTAGACAGAGTGACAGAAGAGAGTGAAAAGAAAGGACTAAGAATAAATACAAAAAGACGTACTGTATGGTAATAGTGAAAATAATAAATTCCTATAGGTGAAGACTACAATATATAGGGGTATAGAAATAAAGCAGGTACAACGTTCAAATATCTAGGAATCATTTTCACAAGCGATGGGAGAAGTGAAAAGGACGTTGAAACCAGAATAGGAATGGCGAAGACAGCCTTCACACAACTTTAAAAGATCCTCACAAATAAAAACATCACAACAACACGGGTCAGAATTCTTCAAAGCTATGTTCGGGCAGTTCTGATGTATGGGTCAGAAACATGGATGCTGACAAAATCAACGGAAAGGAAACTGGAAGCTGCAGAAATGTGGTTTCTTAGACGTATGCAACAAATTTTATGGACAGAAAAATAACCGATGAGGAAGTATTAAAGCCTTTGGTGTAAAAAGAAAATTGCTACAAACCATAAGAAAGCGATAGTTGGAATTTTTCGACATCTAATAAGAAAAGTCAGATTGGAAAGTCTAGTTATAACAGAAAGATAGAGGAGAAAAGAGCAAGAGGAAGACAGCGAATAAAGTGTGCAGACAAGCGTAAGAGAAGCAACAAGAGCTACAGACAACATCGAACTGATAAGGAAAACCAGAAACAGAGAAGAGTAGAAATCTATGGTCGCCAGCGTAGCAATACATGGCACATGAAGAATAAAGAAGAAGGAATGAACCTAAATTACTACTTTACATTATGTACTAAATGTACACTAGAGCTCAGTAGTGGCGTAGCTAGGCAAAGTGCCCCCTGGGACGAAAATAAAAGTTCCGCCTTTTTGCGGTGGAAAGAACATGACACACAACTTCCAAAAAAATCTTGGCAAGCAAAAAAAGGTCGTCGCATTTTTAAACAGAAAATGATGTTTTTATTAAACCCGAAAATGCCGCCCTGACACGATGCTGCCGCCTTCATTCAAATTCTCAAAAATCTTGACGGGCAAAAAAGGTCGTCGCATTTTTATCAAAGTCCCGTTGATCACCGTGTATGTCAGCACATGTGTGGAAAAATACCCGAAAATGCCGCCCCTAGAGCAAGTGCCACCTGAAGCGGTTCGCCCCCGCTGCCCCCTCGCAACTTCACTGGATCTCAGTATTCTGGATTGTTACCAACGGTAAATGTATGTATGTCATAAGTTGAGTTGAAATAAACAAATTTCAATCAATCAATCAATTAATAAACTAAAATCGGGAAGTGCCTCATCCTTTAGTATCTCTATATCCTTTATATCTATATCACCACAGAGCTTGATCCTCCAAGGCTTACGTCATCTAGATATCCGATCACTAATTGTGATTTCAGACGCATTAGCGGTTGCTGTAATGGCAAACAGAATAAAAGGGGGTCGCCTTGCTGCGCACCCCTTTGGGAAACGATTGAAAAGTCCCCGAATTTGAGAATCGACGGCTTGCTATAGGCCAAGTGGACATAGAAAACTATGTTATTAAAGTTCATACTCATCATCGTCATCATCATCAGTTACGCATAGCCGGAGTGGTCGTCGCGATTGCTCTCCATAATTTTCTGCCCTGAACGCACTGGAGTGCTTCGGTGCAGGGTTATTTCTAGGATTATCATTTCTATTTTTTAGGATTGACAATTTTATTTAGCCTTTCAAGGTCATCAAGTCTCACAATTTTAACAATCTATTTTAGTCAAGCCTATTAAGTATTTTTAATTACTGCAAACCTCAATACTGCTGTAAATAAGACAAAATCGCTTAAGCGCTAGGTCATCGATGCATCGAGCAGAAATTCATACACAAAAAAGTCAGTCAAAATTCAAAATCAAACTTCATTAATCAGATAAAAATGGACAAGGGCGGCAATAGTGCGTGCACAGGCAGTGGGGGGTCAGGGGGGTCAGTGGGGCGGTGGCCCCCCGGGCGCCGACAAATGGGGCGCCAAAATTGACTCAGCAACATTTTTTCTTGTTTGCCTTTTTCTTGCTAGTCAAACAATTTTTATCGACTTGTCCCCTGGCGCCCACTCTCTGCACACCACTGAAGTGGGGCACTTTCTATTTTATTTTCGTCACATGCGACACTTTTCCTCGCTACTTCACTCTTCAAAGCCCACATTTACATACTACATACTGTACGCTTAATAAACTTTCGTTGTACACATAACAGTAATAATAATAATAAAAAAATAATAATAATACAGCTGTATTATTATTATTATAAGTATTATACCCCTATTAAAGGGCCTCGGCGTCAGTAAAATCGCACGATTATGTGGCCTTAATCATTAGGTGGCTTTTTCCGAGTCCCTTTAATCTTTGTCTACAAATTGAAACCATAATTTCGACATTTAACTGCAATTGAACTATACCGACGTGCTTATTGAGCTATGTAGTTCAATATGCCATCGTTGTTATTTCCAAAAATTGTCTAGATTTTTACAAATAAGTCAGCAAAAATCGCCTAATTATTATTGAATTATACTCGTATTTGAGAAACATCACGATAAAAGGGCCTCTCACAAAGTCTGGATTTTGTGATGAAATCGCGATTATGATTAGTATTTTACTAAGCATACTAAATTACTGCATTAACGTGCATCAAATCTGATTAAAATGTAATGCGACACGATTCAATTTTGTCCGAAATAGAAATATGCATAAAAGAATAATCGTTTTCCGAAATGATAACTTGAAGTATAACTCCTTAGCTGCTCCGCCCCATAAAGGCAGAGCGGGGCTTTGGCTGAGGCCGGTGCTGCCAGCCTGGCTTAGAGCGCAGGCCATCATATGCTATAAACTCCGCCCACCTGGCGGGCTTGGTAGATAGCCCACATATATATAGGAACTGACATGCAAGGACAATGGAAACAGACAGATTGAGTGTGTGTGTGCGTGTGTGATTGAATAAAGCTACAAATAGAAAGACAGACAGGTATACAGAGAGAGACCGTGACAACCGTCCTAAGAGCAGTGTTTTATCCAGGCCGGTTAGGGGGAGATTTCCCCCAAAAGCCTCGAAATCCCCCCCAAAGAAAAATCCCAGAAATTTTGCATTGAACTGTGTCTTTTACCTCCAACCAAGTCGATTCCCCCCCCCGAAAGCCTCAATTCCCTCCAAGGCCTGGAGTCTCGATAAAACACTGCCTAAGAGCAGGAGTCCTATGTCCGTCTTTTCGAGTTGTTTTGCAATGGAGACTGATTTAAGAACTTGTAAAATTTGTAAATTGGCATAGAACAAGCAGACATCTCCTTTGTGATTCGTTTTAGTCCGTCAGTCCGTCAGCGCGTGCGTGTGTATGTGTATACGCGTGTTTGTGCGTATATGTGTGTATGTGTGTGCGTGTGTGAGAGACATTGACAGACAGACAGAGGGAGAGAAAGAGGGAGACAGACAGATAGAAAGACGGACAGAGATAGAGCGGCAGAGAGGCAGACAAAAAGAGAGACAGGCAACGAGAAGACACACAAAGAGAGGGATAGAGAAACAGACACAGAAACAGGCAGAGAGACAGACACAGAGAGAGAGAGAAAGACAGAGACAGACAGACAGAGGCAGATAGAGATAGAGAAGCAGGCAGAGAGCGGGTGACAGATAGACAGAGGAGAGGAAAACAGACGAGAGAGAGGCAGACAGAAGAAGAGGAAATATATGCATATGGCAGAGTTTCCGCATATTATAACCGAAGGCTTATAAAATAAGTCAGTGTTGCCGCTTTTTCTTTTAGACGAAAAACATGGATGTGCCACATAGAAAGTAGGTCATCATCATCATCATCATCATTAACCGTGGGCTCATCACCCGTTGGTGTATAATGACATCTCCACAGTTTTCTGCCATTATTTCCTGTACGTTGCTCTGTGACTAAGATCCTGTAAACTGTTTCCACACCATTCTTCAATATCATCACACCATTCCTTGTGTGGTCTCCCTCTCTTAAAGGCACCCTCCATTATTCCAAACATTAGAGCTTTGATCTTTCTGTCCTCTTTCATTCTGCATATGTGTCCGAAAAGTTGTTGTTTCCTTTGTTTTACTCTTTCCAGCATGGTTTGTTTGGGCTGAATTCTCCTGTATAGTTCTTCATTTGTGATTTTTTCGACCCATCCGATTCGTAGTATTTTTCTGTAACATTTTCTTTCAAAGGTTAGTATTTTTCTTTCCAGATCTTTGGTGATGGTCCATGTTTCGCATCCATATAAAAGCTGCTGAAGATACAGGTTTCGAGTATTTTCTTTTTTGTTTCAGTGCTTATTGATTTGCTTTTCCAGATCTTGTCCATTGCCGTCAGTTGATCTAGAGCCCTTGCAGCTCTTCTTGTTACCTCTTGTCTGCAGTCTAAGTCATGTGTCATATTGCTTCCAAGATAGGTGAAGTTTTCTACGTTTTCTACTTCTATTCCATTTACTTTAATTTTTCTTTTGGTCTCTTTGTCGCCAAACACCATTGTCTTTGTCTTCTCAATGTTTATCGTAGGTAGAAAGTGTTATTGTTCCATTTATCTTAACTGTAGGTATGCAAAATGAAAAAATCCTTGACGCCTTAGGCCTATGTTAATGTTGCCATAATTAATGTTGCTTTTATAATTATCTTATCTTTATCTTATTATTGTTTGCTTATCTGAAGACGGTGTGCGACATTATACAGGGTGTAAAAGTGAAAAAGGCACCCCTTTATGATATTTAATATCTCGGCTGCGTGTGTAGCGATTTCAATGAAATTTATAGACCATATACCTGGGAATGATTTCGATGCAATTGCCAAATTTCATGCTGATAGCTTTAGAGTTCACTAAAATATGGCCAAAAAACTAAAGAGACACAAATTTTAAAATTGACAAACAGAATATAACGTCATAGTAAAGTGATAAAAAAATTAATTCTTTTATTTATTTGGCCCTGAAAAGGGCCGTTTTAAACGGGATTTCAGATGATTTGCTACGGGAGCAGGTGCTCAAAATGCCCCCCTCAACCTTCACACATGCCGACAAGCGCTTCTTCACTGACAGTATCGACTTCTTGAACTGCATGGTTCTCAGGCAAACTCTCCCAGATATTCTTCAGCACCGTCTTTAACTCCGTGATGTTTTGTGGCTTTGGCTGATACTTTTGATATCTGTCGAGCATGATTCCCCAGACGTGGAAGTCAATTGGATTGATATCTGGGGAGTTGGGTGGCCAGTCATTTTTCTTGATGAAATCTGGACAATTTTGCTACAGAAAATTCTGGGTTCTGAGAGCAGAGTGGGCAGGTGTTCCGTCTTGCTGGAATATGAAATCTTCTCCAAGCATATCATGACAGTCCTGCAGCCAATCATAATGCTGCTGTGTTTATCTGTTGGCCGTAAGTAACCCTTGACCTTGTCTGGCGCAATGACAACGACGCAATTTTAGACTTTAAAACGATACATTTTAGTATGACGTTACATTCTGTTTGTCAATTTTAAAATTTGGGTCTCTTTAGTTTTTGGCCATATTTTAGTAAACTCTAAAGCTATCAGCATGAAATTTGGCAATTACATCAAAAACATTCCCAGGTATATGGCGTATAAATTTCATTGAAATCGCTATACACATAACCGAGATATTAAATATCATAAAGGGGTGCTCTTTTCACTTTTACGCCCTGTATATCGTTCGTATAGGCCTAATGTTATAAAAAAAACTGTAAAACTTAGTCACAACAGGTAAAGTGGTGGGGAAAAGAGCAAGAGGGAGACGAAGATTGATGTTCATCGAAAACCTGTTATGCGACGTGAAAGACAAAATATCAGAAGTAGAACTGCTACAAGCGACATACGACAGAGAGGAGTGAAAGTCCATGGTCGCCAACGTTGTAAAACAGGGCACCTAAAGAAGAAGATGAAGAATAGGCCTAATATTATTACTGTACTTTTGCTATTATCGATTGCTTATCTAAAGATGACCTGGGACATTATTGATCAACCGTTACAAAGGATGTCATGTTAATGTTGATATAATTAAACTTACTCTGCTATTATTGAATGCTTATGTGAAGATTATGTGGGACATTGTAGCCCATTGTTGATAAACCGCTATGTTAATGTTGCTATAATTACAGGGGCGCCGCTGGGGGTGGGTCCGCGGGTCCGGACCCACCCAGCCTCGGGCAGGGGCACCCGAGCAAGTCGTGCAAATCCGCAGAGAAATTTTGATTGGGGTCGGGGAGGGGTAGTATGAGCCGGGTCCTGGTTGAGTAGATTGCATTAGACCCACACAGCCAACAAAACCCAGCGCCGCCCCTGGGCCAGAAGTTGTAGGCCTACATATTCCCTATTTCGCAACCCTGACAACGTGTCTTGTTTTCAAATTATGCTAAAAGTTAAAAATTCCATTTCGTGTTTGAATTCGAGCGCTTCCAATAGGCGAAACCGAACCAAACAGCCTGCTGATACCGCCAATAACACTAGGCTCCATTATGACAGCCACTCCCGTAGCGAGCCCACAACAACCTCATACACCGCCGGCCAGTACTTCTATGAGAAGTCAACCCGCCCCGCCCATAAGAATGGCAGACAGACAAGTGGGCGCTTCCAGAGATGCAAAACAGCGACATTTTACGAAAGAAACGACAAATTTTACTTATTTCATAACTTTACAATCAGTGTTTTATCCAGGCCGGCTAAAGGGGGGAGATTCCCCCTCCCCAAACCTCGAAATTCGTCCAAAAATCACAGCAATTTTGCATTGAACTATTTCTTTTCCCCTCTAACCAAGTCGATCCCTCCACCCCGAATGCCTCAATTCCTCTCCCCAAAGGCTAGATTGAAATTTTGGAGAGTGGTAGGCAGCATGATTGAAGAGAATACATAAATTTGCAAATAACTTCTTGACGAGCCTTGTTTCTTCGAAATCCTACATATCTCCCCTATTTCAGAAGCCTGGCTACGCCACTGGACTTTATTCTGGTTTACATTAGTATGCGCATCAGTATAGTTTACGCACCGGTTGTTTGTGCACCAGTAGTATGCGCACCAAGTTAAGTTTCAACGGTAAATAACAATGCGAACAAATACCTTGCATTTTTTATAGACTTCCCTTTATAGCTTGACCGCTGGTCTCTGGCTTAGGGGTCGTCCATAAATGACGTGACGCGCATAGAGGGACTTAACTTGGTCCGCATACTACCGGTGCGCAAACTACTGGTGCGCAAACTCCCAGGTGCACAAACTACTGGTGCGCATACTATGCAAAACCTTTATTCTTGGCAATAATATTGCGTGATACTCAATGCACATAAAGCCGAATACTTGCCTACTAGATTCCGATGCTAATTTCTATATATTCGGGCTAGATCAGCAGCATCCAATATATGCGAAATACATTGGTTTTAACAAGATTTATATATCGTTTTAAAATCAATGTAATTTGCAGTTTAATGCCGTCGTCAACTTCCGATTACTTGAATTGCGTAGAGAGTTCATTTCTGAATGTGACTACCAAATTTAATAGATGTATCACTGTGCGAACTCCAGTTATATCTTATAGACGCTATGGCGTTAAATACTCAATGGACCCAAGTTCGCGGACCCGAGCATGGCAGACGTCAGTCTTTACTTCAAGAGGTATATATATATATACCTCTTGTATATATATATATATACCTCTTGAACATATATATATATATATATATATTATATATGATCAGCATTTTATCAAAAAGTCAAAAGTCAGGCGCGTAAAGTAAGCAGAGTGGTAAAAATATGGATGATGGAGCAGGAAGGAGGTCGCGGGTTCGAGCCCCGCAGGAGCCATAAAGGTCGACTAAGCCTTTTCCGCAGTGGTAAAATGAGGAGCAGTGCATGATAAAATTCTCTGCGATTAGTCAAACAGGTACGCTACGCGATACACTAACTCCAAGACTGTTTAATACTTGGTATTTAATTGCCTTGCACTAACTCCGTATCCGTAGCATTGCACGCCTGACTTGGGGCTATAGCTATTAGATCAGCGCCGCCCTATGAGCCTGCATGTGGTTGTGAGGCTGATATGTATAGGCCTATTTACAGTATATATATAATGCGCATTATGTAACTGTTTAATTAATTTATATCACACGCATATACAAACGTCACAGCATTTATGATAATACATTATGACATATGCATTACAACATATATATATATATATATATATATATATATATATATAATCCAGAAGTGGTACGTTGACAGCAACCGTTAATAGCAATATTCAATATGGTTATGGATAAAATTTAATTCGACAGGACTAATGGAATTAATAGAATTTCTAATGAATACAATCAATCCAGTAGGAAAAAATGAAATTGAAATGATTAGTACTGTAATTTAAATGTAGAATTAAAGGTTAAGGCCTTGTTAGTAAAAAATACTATGACCATGTTCAATTATTAGGCCTAACTCATAAAATTAAAAAAAACCAAAGGTCAATCGCCTTTTTCTATACCAAATGGAGTTGTTGAAAATGAACGTCTTTAACAATCTTATAGAGTGGCGTAGCCAGCTTATGCGAAGTGTGGTTGTTAACTGGAGGCACTGAACCCGCGGCCGACCCCCTCCCCACTACCCCTCCTTTAACCAAAAGTCAACGGATTTACATAAATTGTGTTGGTCATATTTTTTGAAATTGGGTTGTTTGAACAACCCCAAACAACCCCGTGGCTACGCTACTGATCTTATTCGTATTTTGTTGCAGTTGACTTGTTGCAACTTTCAAAACCGAGCACACAACCTGAACCTTAGAACATTTTTGTTCAATTTCATTACAAAAAATGTTTGTTCACACAAATAAGTGCTTCCAAATAGTCGCGAAGGCTTTGAAGTGGCCCAAAGGCTTTCTTGCTTTTATATTAGCGCTGCAGAAGAAGTCATTCGTTCCAAGGGTTTAAGTCGCCATCAATTCAAGTTATTTATAGAAGAAATTAGAGCCTCTTACCATGACATACCATATTCACAGATGTGAGAGAGCAGAGGACGAATTTTAGAATGCTTTGTTGAAATGATAGCAGAAATGCGTGAATTTCTTAATGGCAAGGGCATAATAATAAAAAATATTAACAAGGTTTTAAAGTGCAGCGCTAATATTAAGGCAAGAAAACCTTCGGGCCACTTTTAAAGCCTTTGTAGCCACTTTCCATTGAAATCCTGGAAACGTCCGCGGGCCACAAAAATCGCCAGCGGGCCACCAGTGGCCCGCGGGCCACGGGTTGTGAACCCCTGTCCTAGATTAATCAATAATTCTTTAAGCCATGCACATTATTATATAAACAATTACAATACCCAGTGAGTAGTGGCAGTGATTGCTACTGTTGTGCTGCCTCTAAAGCGCTATATAAGTCCACGAGATTTTACTTACTTACTTTTCGAAAAACCGGTCTGAACTCCGCCAGTTTACGTGCTACATTTACTGCATCAATGTCTTAAAAACTACACAGCTTCTCTATGTTTGCATATTGAATGTCTGGGTGTTCGGACAACAAGAATCTGTTGAATATTTGAATTTGTTGTGTAGCAAAATATCCCCCCTTTTGGGCAGCCGCTGCGCACGCCTTAAATATGGATAGAAGCCCCCAGAGATGACGTAATATTGTGAGGATTGGCTGTCACCAAGTGAGATGCAGAGTATGTTCTCTGTGTATATATGAGTCCCTGCTTAAAATGTCTATACATTTCTAGAACCGAATTTACGTGACCTAGTTAAATAAGGGTAGCCTCTCGGATGGCAGATGGACTTGCGCTGATAACACTGACCCGTACGAGTGGGTGGACATGTAAGAGCGTCTGCCCCTGTTTTCTTGTCCGCCAATTGATGTTTTCAATTCTTCTCCAGATCCACATTTCGAATGTTTCCAGCTTTTTATGTCCTTCTGGAGAGTCCAGGTTTCTGAGGCATATAAAGTGACTCTCCATATCAACGCTTTTATCAGTCTCTTCTTTAGCTCTCTATTTAGGCCTCCTCAACCAAAAAGAGGAAATTTACTCGCTGGCGTACTGAGCATACGCGAATCATATGCAAATATTTCAACCACTACATATCGCATAGTAGCGCTATATTCTACCAGGCAAATTAAAAAGATAGTCTGAGATTCAAAGAATGTCATCCAGATATCGTGCTTGAATGGACCGTTGTAAGAACAAAAGTTCTTAATGGGCAGAAGGCATTCGCCTTGACGCCTTAGGCCTATGTTAATGTTGCCACACTTACTTTTGCTATTATTTTTTGCTTATCTGAAGACGATGTGCGACATTATATATATATATATATATATATATATATATATATATATATATATCTTTCGTATAGGCCTAATTACTGTACTTTTGCTATTATCGATTGCATATCTAAACTTCTAAAGATGACCTGGCCATTATTGATCGACTGTTATAAAGGGTGTCATGTTAATGTTGATATAATTAAGCATACTTTGCTATTTTTGAATGCCTAGATGAAGATTATCTGGAACATTATTGATCAACCGCTATGTTAATGTTGCTATAATTACCAGTGTTGCGCGGTAACGAGGTAGAAGTAACGCGTTACAATACTTAAGTACAATTCGGTCTAGCATAGTTTTCGCACCAGTAGTTTGCGCGCCTGGGAGTTTGGGAGGTTAGGGTTAAAGTTAACCCTGACCCTAACTCTAACTCTAACCCTCACCCTGACCCTAACCCTGAGTCCCTGACCATAACCTAATCCTAACCCTAACTCACAGGTGCGCAAACTACTGGTGCGCATACTATGCTATACCTACTAGGTATAGCATAGTATACGCATATTACCTACAATTCAGAGTACTTCATAATGTAACGAAATACACAATTTGCCAAGTACTTTTTACTTGTAACGAAGTCAGTTTTTATTCAAATATTAGTACTTTTACTTCGTTACATTATGTCATTCACGTCCCGTTACAAGTACACATTTTCATCGTCAACTTTCGCTGCATTGACTTGTGTTGTCGTTCAAACACGGTGTTTAGTTCTTTCCAACTTCCCGTAGGCCTATACTTACTTAGTCCCAAAGCAGGGTTGATAGAATAAACAACAAGCTATGGGGTAAAGGCTGGAAAAAGTAGGTTTTAAAGATAAAATTTAGGTTTTTAGGTTTTAATGCTTGGCATGTCAACGCCTATTAACCATTTTCTACACTCTTCTAACATGTCAAAACCTATAAAGTATATAAAACCTTTTTCTATTTTCTTGCCACACATGTGTTTCTCTGACTGCAGAGTGTAAGAAACTTTAATTACATTAAATACGAGGTTTTTTTCTATTTATAGAACAAAAACCTAAAAGCCTAAACTTTGACATTTTAAGTTTTAAAAAAACAACTAAAAACCTAGGTTTGTAAAACCACATTTTCCAACCCTGGTAAATGTACGTGTTGACTGTTGAGGCTACTGCATGTTGCTTAACCCCTTAACTGGAGATCCCGGATATATCCGTCCATTTTACATTGAGTTACAGTTAAATACACGGTTAAGGGGTTAAAAGAGTAGGTGCCAATATAAATGTGATTTAACATGAAAAGGTGTTGTTGCTGACCAGTGGCGGATCTAGAATTTTGGACCAGGGGGTCAAATTTTTTGAAATTCAGGTCAAAATTGTCCTGACGACCTTTTTGCTCGTCGCCACTCTAACAAGAAAAAGTAGTGACGGCCTTTTTCCTTTCGCTGTGTCGACGTTTTTACATTATTAGTCCTGTGCGTAGTTTATTTTCAAAAACATATTGCATTATTTCTGAAAACAGGCCACTTTACTTAAAAAAATCAGGCCAGGGGGGTCAGCTGACCCCCCGTTAGATCCGCTACTGTTGCTGACGATTCCTTGCATCGCGATACTTTTTACTTCTTACTTAATAAGTAACTTTTTGCGGATTACTTTTTACTTTTACTTGAGTAACTATTTTCATCAGTACTTTTTACTTTTGCTTAAGTAAAAAAATGCCCTAATACTTGCACTTTTACTTGAGTACTCAAACTCAGTACTTCATACAGCACTGATAATTACCTTGGTTATTACTGATTATGGGCCTACATATCTGAAAATGATCTGGGACATTATGGATCAATCTTTATAAAGGCCGTTAGATTAATCTGGATATTTGAAGAGACTTTATATCATTTTTATTCTTCTTGCTCGTATATAAGTCAACCACGAAGGTCGTGACATATTTTAATTGCGTCGAATTATTGTCATTATCGGTAATGCCATATTCTTGTGCTCACGATAGCCTGTATGACGTTTTATTTTGCAATTTCTTCTGTGTGATTATCATATTTTACTGTAATTTAGGCCACCCGTTAGTCAGTCTCTTCCTAATCTTTAGGACAATGCGACACGTAGACATAATAAACAGAAATACATCCTCTTCCGGAAGTGGATGGGAGACAAAGGAACCTTGGATAGGGAAAGGAGGAGCCAGGACGGTGGGGCGGCCAGAAGTTGTAGGCCTACATATTCCCCTATTTCGCAACCCTGACAACGCGTTTTGTTTCAAATAATGCTAAAAATTTACAAAATTCCATTTCATTTTTGACTTAGAGCGCTTCGAATAGGCCAAACTAGCAGCCATGTCTTAAAACATTGTAACATGTCCCATCACAAACCTTCATATACATTGACTGTAAAATAATTGCTGAACTGGTCAGCTTACATGTCAACTCTAGTGACGCCACTGATTTACGGTTACACAGGTTTAATAAAATACAAAATTATTTATTAGAGCCATGCACCCCAAAATATTCCCAAGCGACCATGCGCGCCATCAAACAACCCGCTAGATACTGCCAGTAACACTAAGCTCCATTATGACAGCCACTCCCGTAGCGGGTCCAGAACAACCCCATTCACAGCCGGAATGTTTTAGATTGTTTATTGAATCAGTGTTTATTCTAGCCACCTTGACATCGGAGGGATTTTGAAATGTTTGGGGGAACAAGGTCTAAGTCTCCAAAAACCTTGACAAGCAAAAAAGGTTATCTTCCTTTTAAAATGGGCTGGCAAGCAAAAAAAGGTCATCCGTCCAACCTCCCTAATATTTTGAATGCCCTGCCAAGCAAAGTATTGTCATCCTTACATTTTCCCCCTCCAAAACAATAAAAGCCCCCCGTCGAAGAACTTTTGGGGGAAATTTCCATCCCCATGCAACATATTAAAAATTTGGGGAGAATTTTAAAACTTTGGGGATTCCTCCCAGAGAAGGCCTAGAATAAACACTGCCTTGAATAAAGTAATTAATTTGAAATATGTAAGCAGGGACGTAAAACACGGGGACGGTCCCCAATAATTAGTTGGCGGGCGACAGAGTATCAATTATCCTCCCAATGCTTTGCGCTAATGCGCTATATTGTAAAAAAATTCTATCCTCCCCATGATGTTGATGCCAGAATGACGCCAAATCCGCATTCACTCATTTCGGCTGATCTTTTTTTGCTTGTCAGCAGGGTATTTGGAGGGGGAAAATAGAAAAATATCAGGATGAATTTTTGCTTGTCAAGACTTTTTCCAGAGACGAAAGGCGGTCTGACTTTATCGACGACCCCTAACATCTTAGCGTATTTTATGGGCGATCTAAAGTCCCCACCATGATATGCAATATCCCCCATAATGGAGAGGATTTTTATATTTCTGGGGGTCAACTTTTAAAGTTATCCCCGCCCCCCCAATGTTGACGCCAGGTTTACGCCACTGTATGCAAGTAACAGTTAGATGGTATTAAAGCAGACAAATATATTTAGTTGCTGTAGTAAAGAAATGATAGCACCGTTTAATCCACGTTTTACACAGTGTGGCATCTTTCTGAAATCGATGAAATGAAACGATGCTGTGATCGTCTGTCTTCCACGTGTTCTTACAATTTGCAACGGCACAATTTTGTGGCATTTTATAATCTACACACTTAGCCTGACTGTCTAAGTACTGTCAATATACTATTACTAACTTTTATCAACAAATATAAAAATAACTGTATCATTTTAACAGGGACGTCATTTGGGGCATTTGCCCCCCTGATTTTGAAGGAAAAATTTTTTGCCAATGTTTGTGTTATTTAGATTTTACACGCCCTAAAGGAGTGCTTGATGATGTCGAGTAATCTGAAGTAACTAACCGTGAAAATTGGCTGTCAAGCAAAAAAAGGTCGTCAACTTTTTCGCAAACTTGCCAGGTCGAAAATATTTGCCCCCCCCATGAAAAACAGTGAAATGACGTCTCTGCATTTTAACATTGCAACAGGCTGGCTGGTTGTTCCGAATCAACCACTGACGTCATAATGGGCGGGGTTTGAGATAATGAGGCAGCAGTACAGCAATGTGAACTAGCCTGTTAGTATTAATTAGTATTAAACAGTCTTGAGTTATATGAGAAGTCACCCCGTCCCGCCCATAAGAGTGACAGACAGGCAGACTGGCAGACTGGCAGACAGACAGACTGGCAGACAGACAGACAGACAGGTGGGCGTTTGACCACAACGCTAAACCTGTGTGAAAACTATATTCACTCTTGTAATGTAATGTAATCTAATGTATTATTTTTTATATAGCGCCTCTTAATTTAACTTACACTCTAAAGGTCACTAAGAAGCGCTCGCGCTGCCGTTAGCGCTGTAGACATGCTAAGCAACCGAATTGGCTTCTATAGGCAATCACCGAAGTATAGGTGGTATAGGCCTGTAAAAGCCATTAACACCAGTGTTTATTCTAGCCACCTTGACATTGGGGGGGGAGTTTGAAATGTTTGGGGAGAGGCTTTGTTTGCAAAAAACCTTGACAAGCAAAAAAACAAAAGGTCGCCCGTATAAAAAATTTCTCCCGTCCGTAACTTCAGACAACGTTACGAACAACAATGGTAGACAAAACAATGCCATAATCGCGATAATTTTACCTGGATGGCTTGTGATTGACTTTGGTCGTTCTCATCCGATGTTGCTGCTCCTGCTGATGCTTTGTACTTGACGCCGACGTAAGATGCAATTAGACCTAGGCTGCTACTGCTTTTGGATTGATTGATTGATTGATTGATGAAGTTTATTTATATCAAAGGCGATTTTTAGTCCAAAGCGCCGCTGCTGAAAAACCAAGTCGTTAGCCTAGCAAGGAAAGATAGTCTAGTGCTAGAGGTGTCACGGAGCTCTGTTGGAAGAGAATTCCATATCTTTGGACCTTGAACACGGAACGAACGATCTCCAAACAGATTGCAATTTCGAGGAACGACCAGTAATTTAGTGTCATTTGATCTAAGCCCAGCTGGTCTATTTAGATTTCGAACAAACTTAATGTCGGATACAATATAATCTGGAGCTTACCTGCGTAAGCATTTGTCAACAAGAGATATAATCTTAAAATCAATTCGTGCCCTGACAGGAAGCCAGTGTAAATCCTTCAGTATTGGCTTGATGTGGTCTCTTAGTCGCGTATGGGTTATTAGACGAACTGCTGCTGCTGCTTGCTTCCATAAGAACAGAATTCTTAGAATACGGCAATTCCAACGATATTTGCTTTCGATCAGCAGAGCTCCAGATATGAAAAAGTTCCGGTCCTTGCGTCTGTAATAGTTCGTCGGAACTTCGGAAGCCCCTAAGAGGAACAGAGGCCGACGCCGTCACCTTTAGGTTCTTATAGTCTTTGATCGCTACCCTTAATCCGTCAGGGTCGTGTTCTTCGCGCTTCTCGGGGTCCGCGTATATATATATATATATATATATATATATATATATATATATATATATATATATACCGTAAATGCTACCCTGCAAGTTAAGGTATCTCGATTTGGTTTATTAAGGCAGACGTCTTGCGACGGAAGAGTTCTTTCCGACCCCCCCGCTGCTGTTGTAAAGGGGTAAAGGTAAGGAGGAGCTACATTAGCGAACCTTTGTAATATGACACCCGGAGAGGCGCAGGGGTGTGAAGTGGACGGGTTAACGGCGTCTTTACTTCGGTTATTCGCCTCTGATGTTCAAATTTTATTTTAGTCGATATGTTTACAAGATCTGAGATCGCGTGAGTGACGTACGGTATAAGGAAGGCGAGATGAACATTTCCTCCTCGATGGGTGCATGTCCAAATAAACGACCAACAATTAAAAACCGTAGCCCTGTAATCGGATTTGGCATAAGCATTTAATGTACGCACCGAATACAAAATAAGCGTACTTACTGCTCTTTGAAAAAGTGGTAATTTTCCTCCAGAATTTATTTTATTCTTTTTAGCATTTAAATTAGTTTAATCAATGTACGGGTTATAAAATTAAACGCCACTTTAGGCCTATTTGAATGTGCAGTATAGGTATAATCCGCGCTTTAATTGGCCTATAGTTTAAACCACAACTAGCTATAACAAGCCGTGGTGTATGAATACTAATTATTAATTATTATTAATTCTGACAATTTCATATAGCGCAATACGCATAGCGAAGGCTAATGTCAAGAGCGCATTACAAGGGTCCTTAATAGGAAATGTTAAATAAATATGTTTTAAGGTTCCTGGCGAACAGTGCAGGAGATATCGCCCTAGTCACGTCCGCCGGCAGCGAGTTCCAAAGCAAAGGGTTGCCCCTCGAAACAAACCGAGCCCCAAATTTCGCTGTCATAGACCAGTGTTTATTCTAGCCACCTTGACGTTTGAGGGGATTTTGAAATGTTTTGGGGGACAAGGTCTAAGTCTCCCACCAGTGGCGTCATTTCACACTTTTCTTGGGGGGGGCGAGAAATTTTTCCATTTTTTCCATTTTTTAATTTTAAATTTTTGCTTGTTTTTGACCTGACGAGTTTGCAAAAAAGCTGACGACCTTTTTTTGGCTTGTCAGTACTTTTTTTACGACGATTAGTTACTTCAGATTACTCGACATCAAGCACTCCTTTAAGGCTTTAGGGGTTCCTGACCTTTTTTGCCCCCAAATGCACAAATGCAAATGACGTCCCTGTTTTTTGCACATTAATACATTATAAATTAATATTTTCATTTCCTTGGGGGGCGTGGCCTCCCCAGCCCCCCAAATGACGCCTCTGTCTCCCACACTTTTTGGGGAAAATGTTCATTCCCAGCCAACATATTAAATTTTGGGGGGCATTTTTAAACTTGGGGGTGTGATTCCCCCCAGAGAAGGCCTAGAATAAACACTGGTCATAGACGGGGTGGAACCACCAATTGAGAACGGCTGCTTGATCGGAGCTGTGAGCGCCGATCGGACGACTTGGGCTTAAGACTTAAGACTTAAAACATAATATAACATTAAACTGTTAGATGAGTATAGGCCTATGCCTTATCGGTGACTTTTCTAGAATAAAAATACTGCAGGGAACCACAATACACTGAAGATTTTGATTCATTATATTAAAAAAACATAGGCCTATAGCTTGTATAGCATTATAACTCCATATAGGCCTAGTGTCAATTTAGTAGTCCCAAAAACAAGACTAGACGATTATAAGATTCGAAACATGAACGTTCCGTAGGTCTAATCAGTGTTTAGTCTAGGCTGTTTCCGGGGAAATTGCCCTTTCCCGGAAATTTCAAATTCCCGGAAAATGTTGGCATACTACATGGACTAACAGCAGCCCTCTAGCAAAATCCCCCGGCTTTGTCGGTTCCCCCCGGAGTCCAATAGTCTAGATTAAACACTGGTTCTAATCGTCAGCATTGAGCGCAAATTGCAGTGCATATGCGCTCTTGTTTGCCGAACAATTGCTTTGACATTTTATTTGCCAAAATAAGTGTAATTTGACACCTTTGCATTTTTAAAAACGATTTCTCGGTATTCTTAAAAAGTTCTTTATAGGCCTAGTTATGTTCCCCAGGCTGGTTACGTGTTGTACTGCGCGGAGGTCGCTTCTTGATCGCTAATAGGATTGGGTTGGAGATTTGATGGGGCGGGTTCGATTGGGTTCTAAAATGGACCCATGGCCTGGCCATCTATGCTTACCTTATTACACCTATTAAAGAACTTGGAATTAGAGACTATTACATGCATGTAAACCCTTAATACTGCTGTCGATTGTCATCGGGCCGTAAAATGTTTTGTATTTGAAATACATTTCTGAAAATGTATTTTGTATTTTGCTCTCCTCCTGAAAGTATTTGACAAAAAGTATTTGAAATACAATTTTAAAATGTATTTTGTATTTGAAATACTTTTAAGAAGTATTTTAAACAACACTGATTTTGAGTCATTATTATCATTATCGTCAGATTGCACCTGGGGCTGAGCAGTCTGAGGTCAAGTGTATTTTCCCGAATAACTGATGACCTTCAACAAGTTAGGCTGGCTGCTGTGATAGGCCCAGGTGTGAAATTCTGTGCGTGACCCTTCAGCGTGCCAACAACCTATCAATCCTATATTTTTATATATTGTATTAAATAAATAAGGCTATAAGCCTTTTTATAAGTCTTATGAGCACACGTGTATACATCCAGTAATATTTTACTGAACGGTAAAGAAAATTAGAACTAAAATGAAAGGAATCCGTGAACGAAAACGAGAATTGAAAGTAGGAATTTTTAAAAGAACAGTAACTGTGATAGAAATGAAATTGCCCAATCAAAATAAAAATTGGAGCTGAAATAGAAATATTTTATGAACTGAATTTAGCTACCGGTACTCGTCATAACCCGGCCTATTTGGCGTTGTGCGACCGGTTCTCGTCAGAACACCGAAGTTATGCAACGTCGAGCGCGGTTAGTATTTGGATGGGTGACCATCCCGGGATCAAATCGTGGTGCCGGCGGCCAACCAAGCCGTTCATCGCTTAGGCGTCGATAAATTGGTAGCAGCGCAATGAGACATTTAGAGGTTGCTCAAACACTAGAAAGTGTCCTTAACTAGATGTTCATTGCTCACTGTTCAGTTTGAATGCATTGCCAAATCCTCATTTTGACCCATTAACAAACGTTTGAGGGCCTGTGGGTATTGTTTTTGACTCTCAGCTATGACCTGTAGTACTGTAGGTACTGCAGCTGTTCTTCATCCATAGTCAGACTGCCAGAGAACTGCTGAATCAACGCCTCGCTCTGCGTGGTCATTTGTGACTGCAATTTTTCGATCGGTTGAAACAACTGCATTGTACTCATCGTTACTTTACCACTCTGAAGTTGGTAGGCTCAGGAAGGTCTGAGTTAATTTGAACTTAGAGAAAAATGACCTTGCGTTTTTCATCAAGAAGTCAGCAAATGACTTGTTTTTCAATGCAGGCAGTGTCATTTTGATGAGTTTGACGCGTTTGCATGGAGAATCTTCACCATCAACTTGACACATAGCTGTAACCATGTTATTCTTGACATCATTTGGTACATTGCTGTCAAAGAAGGCCAAAACGACCAACTTCTCTGAGAGGTACCACAAGTGATCTGCGAGCTTCCGTGAGATTGGTCGAGAAATAGCTGGATTGACTGATTGGTATGTCAAGAGTGACTTCATAAATGTAAGGTCATTAAGAGGGCTGCAACAGTGAACGGTGCCATGACCCAAGCTTTTTGCATATAGCACGGCATAAAATATACACAGGTCATGCAGACCTTTCTTCTCTCGACCAGTGTGAGCGAACAGTGACCTAAGCAGCCATATACCTTGAAGGCGTAGATGACTTTTGCCATCCAGCGTGACTTGTGCATTAGGCCTACACCAGGTGTGCGGAAATGTCATTCATGAAGTGGTGAAACACAGAGAAAAATGAGTTATTTCCATCATTTCATGGTAATCATCACGTGGTTGAGCCTCCATCAGAGCTGATAATAAGAAACTCACTAATTTGTCTTTGCTGCTGGATATAGGGCCTATGAGACGCAGCTACCACATCAGTCGACGAATCCTCAAATCGATCTTCATTAATGTGGAACCAATTGGATTGAAATCTCTTAAAAAGAATGATTTCAGGTGCTTAAGATGAACCCATTGCCTCAATGAAAGCAGCGCCAGTGTCCAGTTCCAGTGTATGGTGTCGACTTGCTAAGTGCAGAAGATCACGCCCAAGCAACTGTTCTAGTATTGTACAAGTTCCTAATTCAAGACCAGTGTTGCTGCTTGTCGTATCAAGGCATATTCCTTGCACGTTGTCAACAATTTGCCACGAATTGAGTGCTTCAAAGACAGCATTTGCTTGTGCAACTCCAGTTCCTGCAGGAATCTTTGGCACTGCCATTTTTAGATCTTGTAGAAACTCAGGGATTAACAATATGGGAAATCTGTTTGCAATAAGAGAAAATATAGCTACTGGACAGTTTAGAGAATAAGTTACAACTGTGAAATAAAGCGAAAGGTTCCCTATTGATAGCTAAACATTGAATATCAGGAAAGGAGTAATTTTTTCTTCCATTTTTGTGACTCTGCGGTGAGGACACTTTTTCCAAAAGACAAAGTCTTATTCTTGTTTTAGAAAATACTACTAGTAGTGAATAAGTCCAGAAAGTTTCAGCCCCCTAGCTATGATATTTCTGAAGTTATACAGGTCTGAAGTTGTGAGAAATTTAAGTGGCTGCCGCAAAACGCCAAAACGGCCCACCTGCAGGTGCTATAAAAGTTGAATATCTAAAAATTACTAAAGAGAGCAGGCTAAAATTTTGATATCTTTCAGATGGATGTTTGCGGAGCATTTGTGGTAAATTTCATAATTTTTGAGATGGTCATTGGTTGAATTGACACGGAATGACTCCAGATTTAATGTTTCATGCAAACTTTGACCCATTTGAGCTACCTGTAAAAGTGAAATGTTTTCTTCTAATTTTTACTCAATGTTTTTGATCAGAATGGAACTATTTTCAAAGGTCAGACCTGCTTTTTTAAAAGTTGGTTTTTAAGGACACCCTAATATATATATATATATATATATATATATATATATATATATATATATATATATATATATATATATATATATATACCTGCAGCATATCGCTCTGTGGTCTTTCTCGCTCAATTTCCTCTCTCTCTCTCTCTCTCTCTCTCTCTCTCTCTCTCTCTCTATATATATATATATATATATATATATATATATATATATATATGCAGCTTGAAATGCCCATACATTTCCGAACTGAACTTTAGCTGACCTAGTTATACAAGGGTTGCTCTTAGGCTGGACCCTAGGCAGATGGACCCTTGCCCGCGGGTGATAACCCTGCCCAGCACCACTGGATGCGTCTGCTCGCGGTGACTTGCCGGTAGGAGAAGGAGATGCCGGCAGCTCTGGTCCCTCTGCGACGCTGAGATATGTTAATGTAACTTCATCACCACCACCACCACCATCATCATCATCATCATCATCTCCACCACCACCACCACCACCACCACCACCACCATCATCATCATCATCATCATCATCATCATCATCATCATCATCATCATCATCATCATCATGCTTTCTGCCAACTCATTAGTGGCAATAGCTAATCACAAAACATATCCAGGCCATTTTGCCAGAAGTTAGTTTTCTTCCTTCTGCAATCTTTTATTTTGTCTATCCATTTATTTCTGGTCCTGGAATGGATGTATGAACGGAGGTCGGTCGCGATATTGTGAGAAGTCAGACAGAAACAGAATCGTCAGACAGACAGACAGGCAGACAGACAGACAGAGGGTGTGTTTAGTTTGGTAGACAAATAGAAGATAGTAGATAGATAGATAGATAGATAGATAGATAGATAGATAGATAGATAGATAGATAGATAGATAGATAGATAGATAGATAGATAGATAGATGATAGATAATTATTATAGATAGATAGATTAGATAGATAGATAGATAGATAATAGATTATTATTATCAGACAATTTGCTATAGTAGAGCGAATGGCACAAAACAAGGGTGGATAGATAGATAGATAGATAGATAGATAGATAGATAGATAGATAGATAGATAGATAGATAGATAGATAGATAGATAGATAGATAGATAGATAGATAGACCCAGAAATAAAGCCAGGACAAATGAACTCACGTAAAATTTCCCGCCGGCGGTAAAGTTGACATTTGAGGGTCAAGGGTCATTGTGGATTTCCTGCTCTACTGGGCTATTACTTAAGCAGTATACAGGTCAGAATTAGGTCGGAAATTACTGCTCTCAATTTGAACCTTACCACAAAATATCTTTATGTAATGTGATGTAATGTAAAGTAGCATTTACATAGCCGCTATAGCGTCTCTTATATAAAAACAGTCGATACAGCTAATGGGTATGATAATGAGAGATTGATTGATTGATTGACTAACTGGCTGACTGACTGATTGGTCGATTGATTATGCCAATACAAGCAAACTAAAAATTAAAATTTTTTGACAATGGAAAGTCTGTTTATTTACTCCTTGTTCCTTCATGAGGTGACAGCGTGAACTGTCTTTGTTCAGGAATGTCTCTTCTGTGTATTCCTGACTGATGCTGACATTAGCAGTCATGTCCTCGTCGTCGTCCTCCTCCTCCCTCTTTTTAAAACTGCCCGTAAATACATTATTTTAAATCGTCAATTCGTCATTCATAGAAGCCTGAATTAAATAAGCACATGGAAGGTCAACAACGGGTAGAGAATTTGAGAATTTGACAAACTTCTGCAATGGTTTACAACTTTCCATAGCTTTGGAATCTACTCAGTCTGCATGATGCGTTCCTGCCTGCTAAGGGCTAATGACTTTATAGCCTCCCGCGCCATTTCGGCGGAAGACTTCCTAGAGCAATATTAAAATAGCAATGTCCACTAGCCTAGGGTAGTGCCATTATCCCTGCTATGGTATCCTTATCTCAAGTCTTAAAATGGATAATAATTGTTCGGCACAGACAGACAGACAGCAGCAGGCCGGGCTATTATATTTGTATTTTGTGACGACTGACGAAATAGTAGAAAGTCGTGCACGTGAAAATTACAATAAAAATCAAAAGTTTAAGATTTCTTAAATACATCCAACATTTCTATGGGTATTTAAATACTATTTAAATACTTAATTTTGATGGGTATTTCAATACTTTCTAAATACTGACAAAGTATTTAAACAGTATTTAAATACTAAAGTATTTAAATACTTTACAACGCTGATGACTACTAGACAGATAAAACCATTATAAGCAGATCATGATATCAATAATCTTGTTATTTCAAATGAAACGTTTACACTCTGCAACTGAAAAATTACAATGATAGTAATTTGTATAAATTACAATGATAGTATTTTGTATATCAAGTAATATTAATATATAGTCCTATTTAATTTATTAAAGGTATTACGGTAATACATAAGTTTATATAGTGTTTATCAATTACGATATAATGACGTCAGCCCAAGGACAGATTATTGACAGGAAAGTATATTCTCAGTAGTCAGTACCTGTACTACAGTCTACAGAGAAAGCGCAAAACATGGCAAATGTTAACGCAGATCACAGTGCGTCTGCATTGTCACTTCTGAAATTGGGCAGGGATTTCGAGTTTTTTTGAATTTTGAAGTTTTGTGGAGCAAAGTCTCCCCTAGCAGGCCTGGATAAAGCACTCTAGCTGTCTTCCGAAGACAGACGAAGACAGAGACAGAAACAGAATCGCCAGTAACTGAAAAGACGAGTTTTTGTATGGGCCGGCGCATGCAGACAGATAGAGAGTGACAGATAGACACTAGACAGACAGACAGACAGAGAGAAAGGAAAGTTTGTGCTGCAGATTGCAGAAAGAGATAGTGATATAGACCAATAAATAAACGTATTGAGAGAGCTAGATGGATGGATGGAGGGATGGATGGAGGTATGGAGGTATGGATGGATGGATGTATATATGTATGTACTCGTATGTATGTATGGATGGATGGATGAATATATGGTACATGATTAATGCATTTTTTCTGGAAATTCAACGGGAGGCAGTCTCTGGCCATATACAACATATATAAATCATATAGGTCTACGTATCATGGAAAAACCTTATATAACTTTGTCAACGTCAGCGAACCGGTTGTTATCAAGTGGCATTACACCTCTGAGTGGCATCCTATCGTGGCTCGTGCAGTTTTCTCTTGCAGACTGTCTTCATTCTGGTCCATCGGTGTGGTGAATAATAATAATAATAATAATAATAATAATAATAATCATGAACTGATTATGGTGGCATATCGTACAAGTACTACTAGGACACCTCACAACTAAAAAAACAAACAGTATATCCTACAACGATCAATGTTCTGGATAACTACGAACAAAGAGAGCAGTTTTAAGTTCTCGTTTGAATGCATCTACTGTCTTTGCCATAGTTGTTGATGATGGCAGGCTATTCCAATGAGAATGTGAATGAGAGAAGAACATGAACACGCCATTGCCAGTTTCAAAGAACGTGAGGAAACTGGGGTAAACCTCAGCGACGTGCTGAGCAGCAATGTTTAGTGAATGGCTGTCGCTTATATACGTTAATATATGTTAATATATAATATAAATATGTTAATGCACACAGTTTTGGTCGCCAGCGAAATGCAGTGAGCCCAAAGATACTAGTACGGCGTATATTATATTATAATGATATATATGTATATTCACTTATATGCACCTCAGCAACGTGATCCGGGTGTGCTATCGGAGATGAATAGACCAGAGATGAATAGACCAGAGATGAATAGTCCGGAGATGAATAGCCCGGAGATGAATCGTCCGGAGATGAATCGTCCGGAGATGAATAGTCCGGAGATGAATAGTCCGGAGATGAATCGTCCGGAGATGAAACGTCCGGAGATGAAACGTCCGGAGATGAATAGTCCGGAGATGAATCGTCCGGAAATGATCGTCCAGATATGAATAGTCCAAAGTCCGAAGATGAATAGGCGTAGATGAATAATAGATAAATAGTCCGTAGATCAATAGTCCGATACAACAGCTTGGAGATCAATAGCCCGGATATGGATAGTCCGAAGATGAGAAAAGCAAAAAATATTCGCCCAAAGAAGAATATATATATATATATTTTTTAGTAGAAAATTCCAAAAAGTGCAGATCTGCACCCCCAGCCTCGTCTTCCACCCCCTACTTTTCTAGAGGGTGAAGCTGCACCCTCTGCACCCCCATTTCGTACGGGCCTGTCTAGATCTGTCTATGTCTGTCTCTCGTTGTCTGTCTCTCTCTCTGTCTTGGCTGCGCTCTCCTCCCTCTCTCCATCCCTCTCTCAATCTATCTCTCCATCCCTCTCCATCCCTCTCCATCCCTCTCTCCATCTCCCTCTCTCTATCTCTCTATCTCTATCTATCTATCTATCTCTATCTATCTATCTATCTATCTATCTATCTATCTATCTATCTGTCTGTCTCCTCCTTCTGTCTGTCTACCATCGAGACCAAGACCAAGACCGAGGCAAATATAGGCATAATATAGGGTTAGGGTTGAAACTGGCAATGGCGTGTTCATGTTCTTTTCTCTCATTCACCACACCGATGGACCAGAATGAAGACAGTCTGCAAGAGAAAACTGCACGAGCCACGAGAGGATGCCACTCAGAGGTGTGATGCCACTTGATAACAACCGGTTTGCTGACGTTGACAAAGTTATATAAGGTTTTTCCCTAACCCTAACCCTAACCTAAACATTTGTTGGCTTTTTGTGCAGGCTTTTTGGGGAGGTGCTGACGTGTTTTTTTGCTTCTCAGGTTTTTCGGAGACTTGATAAGTTTTTTCAAGGAATTGCAACCCTCCCAAGACAAATTCCTAGCTACGCCTCTGGACCTGGCTCATACTACCCCTCCCATCCCACAAATCAAAATTTATCTTCGGATTTGCACGATTTGCTCTTGTGTCCCTGCCCGAGGCTGGGTGGGTCCGGACCCGCGGACCCACACCTTAGCGCCGCCCCTGATTACGATTTTATTATTGAAATCGGATTTCCAACAGGAGACAAGATATCATGAAATTTTGGTATTTCAAACCATGTTACAGCTGTATATAATTAACCAAAATATTTTAAGACCCGATTTATCCGTCGACCTATCAATCACTCCACCAGGTAAGCAGATACGGGTCCAGGACTTTCAATTGTCGTCCTTCATTCTCGCACAATCATTGGCACTAGTTGTTTCTCGGTGTGTGGCCCTATAGGCTCTAGAATTCACTACCAATATAAATTTGTATAACTAACTCTTTATCATCTTTCAGATCCGGACCTAAAACGAACCTGTTTGGCTTGGCTTATCTCCCTTCGATTGCCCACCCGCTGTTCTGCTGACTGATCTTTCCGGATTGACGTGGCTCTAATTCAATTTTGTATTTGGTGCGTCATTCGCTGATGCCTGAGCACTATGAAAGTGGCGCTATAAAAGTTTATTAATTGGTTGATATATGATCATACTCTCTTTCTTTCCTCCTCTCTGTCTGTCTGTCTGTCTGTCTGTCTGTCTGTCTGTCTCTGTCTGTCTGTCTCTGTCTCTCTGTCTCATCTCTCTCTCTCTTCTCTTTCTCTGTCTCTGTCTCTGTCTGTCTCTGTGTGTCTGTCTGTCTGTCTGTCTGTCTGTCTGTCTGTCTGTCTCTCTCTCTCTCTCTCTCTCTCTCTCTCTCTCTCTCTCTCTGAGTTTGGAAGCACATAATAGACCTATAGACCTACAACAAGAATAAATACGAATTGCTAAATAGGCTTATATTATACAGTATATTATATATATATATATATATATATATATATATATATATATATATATATATATATATGATCAACAATTCAACATTTTATCAAAAGTCAAAGTCAGAGGCGGAAACTTAGGTCGACTCAGCCTTTTTTGCATCAGTGGCGGCTCCACCGGGGGGTCATGGGAGCCCGTGCCCCCTACTGAGATCCTATCCCCCACTGGCCCCCTGTTGAGACCCTATACTTAACATTTATAATGTATTAATGTGCAAAATATCGCAAATATTGCCAAAAATTTACCAAGGAAAATATTCAAAATTGCTAATTTGCCAAAATTTGCCCAAAATTTGCCAAAATTTTTAAAAAGTTACCAAAATGGACTAAAATTTGCAAAAATTGCCCTAAAATTTGCAACGATTTCTTAAAATTTGCACAAATTGTCTAGAATTTGCCTAAAATTTGGCAAAATTTTTCTCGCCCTCTAAGAAAAGTGTGAAATGACGCTACTGTACTTAATACTACATACCTAACAACAAATGGTTGGCCCCATGATTAGAGGTTGCCACCCAAACGCCCCCTCCCACTTGCCAAATCCTAGAGCCCGCCACTGTTTCGCATGCAATGGTCAAAATCTTTGTCATTAGTCATTTGGGTTGCCAGGTGTCCGGTATTTAACAAGGTTGCGAAAAAGTTGACGGCCCTTTTTTCCTTGTCAGTAATTTTTTTGCGATTTAGCGATTTAGTTACTCAGAATTCTTCCACAACAGGCCTCCTTTGGGAGTTGATTACCTTTTTTCTTTTCTTCGTTTCTTTACAGGGGAGTGCAAAGCAAGGTTTTGTGACGAAAGAAAGTAAGTAAGTAAAGTCAAGTAAAATCTCGTTGATTTCTATAGCGCCTTGACAAGCAGCACAACAGTAGCTGCTTATTCTTAGGTGCTCAGCCTATCTTGAAATAGTTATGGGAAAGGTATCTGGTCAGCCAGGCAATAGTCAACATCCAAAGGGCAGTGAGGCTAGGTTGTTACAGCTATGGAGAAAATGATTTTAGAAAAAAAAGGACTTAAGCTTAGACCTGAAGACTTGAGGAGATAATGCAGAAATTATAGGAAATGAGGATTCAGATTGTATGGCTTGAAAGTGTTAAAGTCTAGGGAGGAAAGCTAGGATCAAGTTCTAAAGTTCAGGTGATTCAGGTGTTCAGGTGATATGAGAAGGCACGGTTGCAAATTTTCAGGGATGACTGATTGAGTGGGCGTGACAGAGTGAGGTAAGATGATGAACGTGTGGGTCGAGGAGGCTGAGGGTTTATAAGTGATCTAAGGTAGACAGGTTTCGATGACTGAAGTGAGCTGTAAGTAAGAAATAATTTTAACTGACATTTCTTTACACAAAAATTCGGTTGTGGCGAATCGTGTCAAATACATTATCAAGTATTAAAAAGAGTATTTAAACCTAATTGGCCAGTATTTAAATACTTACCTGGTATTTAGGTATTTATATACTATTTAAATACTACCTGAGAACCAAGTATTTATGAAAGTATTTAAATACTTCAGGGCAAGTATTTATTACAACACTGCTAATAACCTTTTGTAGTTTTCTTTCAGTATCTGCCATTAGTGTGGACTGTGGTGTCATCTGCGTATCGTAGATTATTTAAATTTCTTCCTCCTATCTTTATCCCTTCCAATCATTCTGTTTCCTTCATAATCTCTTCCCCATATTCATTGGAAAAATCTGGTGATAAACTACAACCCTGCCTTGTTCCTTTTAAAATTTGTATCCATTGACCTATTTTTCCTTCAGTTCTTATCACTGCTTCTTGAGATTCCAATACAGATTTTGAAATATCCCTCATGTCCTTTCCATCGAGTGCTATGTTTTCCAAGCATTTGAACAGTTCTTCGTTTTACACTATCAAAAATCTTCTCATAATCTATGAAACATAGGTACGGATCTTTTGCATCTCTATACATCTTTCGCTAATCATCCTTAGAATAAGTAGTGCATTTCTACATCCGTTACCTTCCTTGAACCCGTATTTTTCTTCTGAAACTCTCTCCTCATTTTAATTTTTCCCTGTTCAAAAGTACTTTTAATAAAAGCTTCATTACATGACTTATGAGGCTTATTGTTTTGTGTTCTTCACATTCCATTGTTCCTGGGTTTTTCGGTATTACAATGAATATTGACCTACTTCAGAGGCAGGCCTAGGGTTTCCGGCGCCTGGGGACAAAGCATGCTGATGGCGCCCCTGGATTCTGACAAGCAAAAAGGTCGTCAGATCGTTTTGGGCGCCCCTCAGCTCTTACAGCGCCCTCTTCATAATAGTACTGACGAGCAAATAAAGGTCGCTTCTTTATTATGCGCTTACTCAGTGGCGTCATTTCACACTTTTCTTTGGGGGCGAAAAAAGTTTCTGCCAAGTTTTTTCAAATTCTAGGCAATTTTTTTCAAATTTTAGGCAATTCTTGCAAATTTTAGGCATTTTTTGCACATTTTAGGCATTTTGCAAATTTTAGGCAATTTTTTCAAATTATTATTATTGTCATTTCCTTGGGGACCACGGGCCCCAGCCCCAAATGACGCCCCTGGCCTTACTTACTCAAATACCCCATTTTGGCGCCCCCACCTCGGCAGCCCGAGGACATATGTACCAATCTGCACACCCTAGCCCCTCCTCTGACCTACACAATTCTTTTGGGATTCTTCCTGTTTCGTATATTTCATTTGCTATTATTGTTACCCTCTGTAATCCTGCTTCCTCTGCTGCTATTAGCATCTCTGTAGTTATTTCGTCTGGTCCCGGGGCTTTGTTTTTCTTCATTTTTCTTAATGCGGCTGTTTCTTCTTCTTTTTGTTATTGGAGGCCATCATTAGTCCTCATTATTGGTTTAACCCCTCGATTATCTTTATATATTTATTATTTATTTTTATAGCGAACATCAGTATGGCATAATAGACATGAATATTTGGAATCCATTGCTTCTCAGATCTTTGAAAGAAGTCAATATTTAAGTGGTCAGGATTTTATAAAGTTCACAACTTGAATAGATTGGTCTGGAACAGACAGCAAGGCAATTCCTCTCAGCCGGTACACAGGGGTTGCTGTTAATTGCCTTCCTGTCGCCGCATACGAGGCGGACAATTGCAATTAAACTGTCACCTCCTCTTCTCCTAGCGAATGCCTATCGGCGAGGTAGGATCGTTAGTTTCCCCAATAGAATTGGGTACTCACCCATTAAACTGTCACTGATTTAATGTATGTCGGTCGGTGTGTTTTCATAAAGGATAAAGGCCGCGAGGATGACAGTCGTCATGAAATTCGGACGGGGGAGAGATAGAGAAGAGAGAAGAGAGAAAGAGAGAGAGAGAGAGATCGTCCATAAATTACGTTACGCGATTTTGGCACTTTTGACCACCTCCCTAACCTTCCCCTACGTAAGGCGACGTAATAAAACATCAGATCTCCTAAAATATGACGTAACAAGAGGCTGAACCCGCCATTTTCGTCCTCCAAAAAGTCTTGACAGGCAAACAAGTCCAAAACAGGTCATCCTTGTATTTTTACTCTCAAAAAACACTGACAAGCAAATAAGAGGTCATCCTTGTATTTTTTCCTTTCGAAAAACCCTTACAAGAAAAATATGTGAATAAAAGTGGTGGGACGCTTAGTTCTCTAGCCCTTATTAGAAAGCTATATTTCGCAAACGCAGTAAAATTTCGCATTCGGTCATTATACAGTAACCTACACCCATCGAGCTATCTATAGGGGTGGAGGGGTCCGGATCACCGGAGGACTGCCACGAAGCGATAATCGAGTAGAAAGTCTTTCTCACGCCTGAGGTGAGAAAGACCTTAACACTCATTAGAACTTTGGGGGTGCAAACACACCCCAGCGTGCACATAATGCCTTTAAAACATTGTAAAGCATGCGAATTTTGGGGAATGGTTTCATGACAATGTTCGTATACATTCAGCGCCTAATACAGTGTGCATGATGTATGTTGGGGTGGGTTAGGGTTAGGTACCCTAACCCAACTGTCAGTAGTTATGACAAAAGTGATTCTGTTTAGCAGATCCTTAGATATCTTGAACAGCTGACAGGAGTCTGGATAAAACACTGATAGAGGGAGTTACAATAATCTAATTCGGAGTGGACTATTGAGGTGGCAATTGTGGAGGCAGTTTTGGTATCTAGGCAAGGACGTAGGCGGCAAAGGTCACGAATATGAACATAGCAGGCTTTTGAAACTTGGGAGATTTGTGATTCGAAGTTTAGAAAAGAATCAAATTTGAATCCGAGATTTCTTGCAGTTGGAACAGGGATTATTGTGGTGTCTGGAGCCAAAACTAGTTTAGAATTGTCAATTTTTGGAGTTGTTAAGGTAGTCCAATTAAAAGAAACTCCGTCTTAGATGTCTACAAGGGAGCAAATTAGCAGAGGGAATTTGTAATTTTGGGGGGATTTGTATTTTTGTGGGGGGATTTATAATTGGTAATGGGGGAATGAGCCCGGCTGCAAGGGGGATAGAAGCCACTGCCCAAATTCCGGGGCCTGTCTCTTTAGTTTGTTGGCTTTATTTCATCAAAACCTAAAGATATCAGCATGAAATTTGAGAATTACGTTAGAAACATTGCCAGGTATATGGTCTCTATAAATTTCATTGAAGTAGCTACACACACACGGTCGAGATATTAAATATCATAAAGGGGCCAGTTTTTATGTGTTCACCCTGTATAAGCGACGGTGCCTCCTAATTCTCGGATCCTGGCTCTCCCCGATACACACACACATACGCACACTAACACACGCACGCACACACACAGGCCCATTCAGAGGGGCCATGTGGGCCATTTGACCAGGGCCTCTATCTGTTGGGGCAACCCCTTTCTTCCTTGTCTAGAATTGTGGGAGAGCTAGAAAGCTAGATAGCTACTACTAGGAGGGGCCTCAAAATTTAGTGATGACCTTTTTTTTCTTGTCGACAATTTTGGGATTTCAGGAAAGCTAAAAAGGTACGGTGCGGTCCTCAAAATTGGTAATTATCTTTTTCCTTGTCAACATTTTAATTTTTGTCAAGGCTGGGAGAGACCTCAAAATTCCAACTGGCCCTCCTTCTTCTGCCTCTGAAGGGGCCTGTACACACACACACACACACACACACACACACACACACACACACACATATATATATATATATATATATTATATATATATATATATAGTGAGTTAGACAGATAATTTATACAGCTCAGTATTCAAAGCAAAAAACTAAAGTCAAGAGCGCTTTACGTTTCACACTCGAACGAGATGTTAAATAAGAATATATATATATATATATATATATATATATATATATATATATATATATATATATATATGACTGCCTTATATATATATCATATATGACCACATATATGTATACACACATATGCACACATGATACATATATATGTCTGCCCTATAAATATAATTATATTTTTAGATATACATACCTTATCATATATATATATATATATATATATATATATATAGATCCTTCATATATATATATATATATATATATATATATATATATATATTAATAGTTCTAGTCTGCGTCACTAATTCACCATTATAAGTTTTTATAGCGATGTCCGAAAGCTTGGCGCAGTGCACCAGCTAGTTCAACAGCGCTCGTATATTTATATAGCGCTTTGAAAAGAAGCACAACAGTAGCTGCTTATCCTTAGGCGCCAAGCCTCTCTTAAAATAGCTAGGTAGTTGTGGTGGTGACAGTAATAGTAGTAGTAGTAGCAGTAGTATAGTAGTAGTAGTAGTAGTAGTAGTAGTAGTAGTAGTAGTAGTTTATAGTAGTAGTAGTGTTAGTAGTAGTGTTGTTGTTGTTGTTGTTGTTGTAGTTCTTCCTGTTTCGTATATTTCATTTTTATTATTGTTACCCTCTGTTTTCGATCGCTATCATGAGACTACCCAGAATCACCAGTCCCCAGATAATGACAGGTAACAAATCCCTATCACCCGTTGACCACCACCACAATCAATTTACCGCTACCAGTGAAGCCAGTCAACTTTTGAAAAAGCCCAGATGGCGTCTTTAAAAGGCCCCAGAAAAGCCCAGATTTTCAAAACGGGCTCTAAAGTTCTAATCTTTCGTCACTGGGACTCACTGTTATATAAAAATCATTAAAAATGTACTGTCGGTCTATGTATTCATTTAGCATTCAAAATTATAGACTCAATTAAACTGAAATATTCGAATAACAGCGTAATATAATCATATGAGGGCGGAAGATGGCAGAGTGGGTTACGTTATGAAGCGTCAGGCTGACGGAGCGGGTTCAAGCCCCGTTAGTGCCCCTAGTGGCTTTCGCGCAGGCAATAATGCCTCCTAAGCCACTTTAAATCATGCTAAGTTTAAATCATGCCAAGTTATATGAGAACGTTAGAAACGAACTCTGAAAATTGAAAAAGTTAAGTCCTGATCATTTCCCGCCTCGTCCCTGTCTACGCCCCACCCCTGAAATAGAGTCGGTACTCGGTAGCAGTGACGGCTCCAGGATTTGGAAAGTGGGGTGAGTTGGGGTGGCAACTTCATCACCACCACCACCACCACCACCATCATCATCATCATCATCATCGTCATAATCATCATCATCATCATCATCATCATCATCATCATCATCATCATCATCAATAAAAACGTGGGCTCAGCGCCCGTTGGTGTCTGATGCAATCATTACAGTTTTGTCCCAAAGACCTCGTCAATCTGAGCCAGAGATGATCCTGTTTTGTCAGACTTTTCAGCAGGTGACAATATGTGCTGAGCCGTGGATGACCTTTTTTGCTTGTGAGACTTTTTTGGCAGGGATTCAGAACCTCAGAATATACCGACCCCCCCCAATTGATAATCTGCCCTGAATCGCATTTATAGAGGAACACGGCCCTTTTCCTATGCCCTTGCCTATACTAACATGTTTTCGATAAATGCACGATAAAAAGAACCTGCCGGCGGCCCTCTTATGGGGTATGTATGGTGAAAAAATATAATAATAACACTATACCATTGTTATACAGGAAGAATAGATACACACTTATTACTATATTTAAAGACATATATATACAGTATATCATCATCATCATCATCATCATCATCATCATCATCATCATCATCATCATCATCATCATCACAATCTAACATCATCACAATATACTAACATGTTTTCGATAAATGCATGATGATAAAGGGCCTGCCGGCGGCCCTCTTATGGGGTATGTATGGTGAAAAAATATAATAATAACACTATACCATTGTTATACAGGAAGAATAGATACACACTTATTACTATATTTAAAGACATATATATATATATAGTATATCATCATCATCATCATCATCATCATCATCATCATCATCACAATCTAACATCATCACAATATACAACATGTTTTCGATAAATACACATAAAAGGGCCTGCCGGCGGCCCTCTTATAACAACACTATACCATTGTTATACAGGAAGAATAGATACTAACATGTTTTCGATAAATGCACGATAAATAGGGCCTATCATCATCATAAATATGTATCATCAAAAATATAATAATAACATCATACCATTACATTTACACGGGAAGAATAATATAACATAACGATAAATGCACGATAAACGGGACATCTGGGTATATAACGGTATGTATGGTGAAAAAATATAATAATAACACTATCTACCATTGTTATACAGGAAGAATAGATACACACTTATTACTATATTTAAAGACATATATGCATATACAGTATATCATCATCATCATCATCATCATCATCATCATCATCACAATCTAACATCATCACAATATACTAACATGTTTTCGATAAATGCACGATAAAAGAGCATAGGGTATGTATGGTGAAAAATATAATAATAACACTATACCATTGTTATACAGGAAGAATAGATACATTATTACTATATTTAAAGACATATATATATATACATATATCATAATCATCATCATCATCATCATCATCATCATCATCATCATCATCATCACAATCTAACATCATCACAATATACTAACATGTTTTCGATAAATGCACGATAAAAAAATCGCCCTCTTATAGAGTATGTATGGTGAAAAATATAATAATAACAGTATACCATTGTTATACAGGAAGAATAGATACACACTTATTACTATATTTAAAGACATATATATATATACAGTATATCATCATCATCATCATCATCATCATCATCATCATCATCATCATCATCATCATCATCATCAATAACCGTGGGCTCAGCGCCCGTTGGTGTCTGATGCAATCATTACAGTTTTGTCTCAATCTTTTCTGTTGGTAGCAACATGAAATAGTTCTTGCAGACATTTTCCACACCAATCACAAATGTCATCACACCATTCTTTGTGTGGCCTTCCTTTCTTGTTGGAACCGTCCATTATTCCCAGCAATATAGTCTTAACCTTTCTATCTTCTTTCATCTATGTCTATATATATATATATATATATATATATATATATATATATATATATATATATCATCATTTGATATTATATATATATATAATTCGCATATATATGCCGATATTATTTTTGATGTATATATATGGCAGCATATATAATGATATACACAGGAATACCAAAACTGGAGCAAAATTTAATCTGTAACTTATACTGGAATGAATACGCCACCATAAGAATAAAAGAGGAGGAATCTGGAGAAGATACAAATAAAAATGGAGTCAGACAAGGATGCATACTATCCCCTTTACTATTTAACCTATATACAGAGCTATTAATAAAGGAAGCATTAGAACAAACTCCTGGAATGAAAATCAATGGAACAATCTATAACATACTCAGATATGCAGATGATACGGTAATCTTTGCAGAAAAAGAGGAAGACCTCCAACTCATAATTAACAAGCTAAACGACAAAAGCAAGGAATACGGGATGGAAATTAACAGAAAGAAAACAAAAACGATGATAGTAAGCAAACACAAAAATGAGAAACACAACATCCTAATTGATAACACTAAGTTGGAACAAGTAAAAGAATACAAATATCTGGGCAGTTTCATAACAGAAAACGGACGATGCACAAGAGACATAAACGCCAGAATTGCTATGGCCAAAGAAGCCTTTTGGAAACAGAAAAGAACTACTAAGAAGAAACCTAGACCTAGCACTAAAACTACGAATCCTGAGATGCTATGTATACTCGGTTATCACATTCTCCTGCGAATGCTGGACTCTAACAAAGCAGTTGAAAAATAAAATACAGGCCTTTAAAATGTGGTGCTTCAGAAGAATCTTGAAAATTAGCTGGCAAGAGAGAATAACAAAAATGAAGAGGTACTAAAGAAAATTGGAGAAAAGAGACAACTCCTGACAGAAATTATAAACAGGAAAACTCAGTATGCTGGACACATAATGCGGGGTTCAAGCACAGAACAAGCAGAAGTCCTATTAGAGGGCAGATATGAGGGAAACAGGGCCAGAGGAAGACCTAGAAGAGACTGGCTGGACGACGTTAAGCAACACATACAGGAAAAGAACTACGGAAGACTAAAAAGGATTGCTGAAGACAGAACAAAGTGGAAACAACTCATGACCGTCAACCTTCAGATATGAAGATGACACATGATGATGATGATAATGATATATTGATGACATATAAGTAAGTAAGTAAGGGAACGTCAAGATTAGAGTGGTAACTCGTCAAAATGACTGCGCGAACACTTTAAACAGAATTAACCGAATAGCTAGTCTTAAAATGCCAGGACTTCAATCGATTCCTAAAGATATCCAACGACGGTGACTCTCGTATGTCGGCGGGGGAGCGATTTCAAGTACGCGCGGCAGCCACCGGGAAGGCACGATCTCCGACGGTGACGACGCGTTCTCGGAACGATGAGCAACGATGTCGTTGACGATCTGAGACGCTTACGGCCAGCGAGGTCGGAAACGCTGTGAAACTCAGATGCAAGATAGTTCGGACCCAACCCGTGAAGACAGCGATATACAAGGGTTGATAGCTTGATCGTAATGCGCTCAGGCGCCGACAGCCAATGAAGATCCATGAGAAGCGGGATGACATGATATCATATCGGGAAGAACGAAAGATGAGACGAGCGGCACTATTCAAAACTGACTGCAAACGGGCGAAAGAATAGGCGGGTGACCCTGCAAGAACAGCATTGCCGTAGTCCAACCTAGTCAGTACCAGAGCGACAACCAACGTCTTAAGGACAGCTTGAGAGACAGACCGACGCAGACTCCTAATCAACCGAAGTGAAGAGAAGCAGCTAGCGATAGTCTTGGATACATGAAGCTTCATGGTCGCCGCACTATCAAGGTCAATGCCTAAGTTGCGCACCGATGCAGCCTGGGTGAAGCTCGAGATCGTGGATTTTGACACATTCACGCGGCAGCAGGTGTTGTTGCCTCTCCGTCGCAAACCAGAGCATGCACCTCAGACTTAGAGACGTCAAGCTGAAGCCTATTAGACAAGCCAGACTGACATCTCATCCAAGACATATATATATATACAGAATATAATATATATATATATATATGCTGATATGCTGAAAACATAAATGATAAATGCCGATCAAATATATTTATAAGTTATATATACATTATATTTTTGTACTTTGAAAACATTTTACAAATGATTGAATTTATTATATATATATATATCTGAAAACCATTATATATGTATATATTATGCGCATATATATGTATGCCGATGATATATATGACAAGATATATAATATTTGTTTATATATGATTATGAAATATATGATTATATTTGTGACATACATTTATATATATGACGATATATATATATATATATGAATTTGTTGATTTAAGACATGTACATTAAAGCATATATACTATATATAATCATATATAATCAGATATATGCTGTTTGATGTTTACTTGAAAGGATATAGGATTATGTTATACATATATATCTTTTGCAACATATAAATATATCTGATGAAATATGCATTACCGTATAAATTATATATACTGTCTATAATCATATATGCTGGTAATATATGGTAATATATGATATGCTGAATACATATATTATAATTGCTGATCAAATAAATATTTCGGTATACATATAATAGGCTAACGATCTATGATTATATATATATATATATATATATGTGTGTGTGTGTGTGTGTGTGTGTGTGTGTGTGTGTGTGTGTGTGGACGTTAGCATAGTTTTTACAATACTAGACCAATAGTGCCAGTAGGTCGCGGGTTCGATACCCGCAGGAGCCTTAAATACGACTCGCCCTTATTCACTATAGGGCGGTGGTAGACTGAAGAACATCGTTAAGCTGCTGATGGTTAAATGTTACGTGGTCTGGGAAAGTAATGGCAACCCGTTACTGATTAATTGATTTTTACAATATATATATATATATATATATATATCATATAGACCAATGCTTTCATAAATGTCATAATAATACTATAGTGGATAATATGCCATAATAATATTATTATATATTATACATGCTGTCAAATATGTTATTTTGCATATACAATATAAATATGTATAAATAATTATATATAAATATGTCAAATTATGATCATAATAGTATATAATATATAGACCTATATCTAATAACTGCTTATTTATTCTTCCTGTACGATGTAGCTAAAGTATAATTTCCTCAATTCATACGCTATTAGAGGGCCGGCCCTTTTATCAGGCAATCGTCGAAAACATTTTGGTATAGGAAAATGCAGAGTAAAAGGCGGCCCTTTTATCGCGCTTGTATGGTATAATTTTCGATAAAAGGGCCGAGCTTTTTGTTATACTATGTGTTTTAAATAATTTTTCAAAATCGCTTCGTCCATAGTCTTAAAGTACCTTTCTAAGCATTAGAGCCAAATATTGATGAAATACGAATGATGCATCGCTCGTGTATGATGATTTATTAATACGGCCCTTTTTACTCAGTGATTTCTTGTAAGGCCCTTTAATCGGGAGGAATAGCGTTATTATTAT
>CM030854.1:9349140-9549140 GCA_018105865.1 Metaphire vulgaris
GTGGCCAGCAGTTTGCCTTGCAATCCTAATTGAATAAACATCCAAGACCCTTTTCTATAAAGAAGCGCCGGTTCAAATGCTGTATTTGCATGTGAAACATGCTTTGAATGACAGGGAAAGATTTGATTTGAAGGAAAATTTTGAGCTTTAAAAATTCTGCCATTTGAATCGCGTATATAAAACTGTAATCCTTTTGCTTTCAGCAGAGATTGTGAATTTTGACACCGTCCTTCTGATTTCCGAATTTGTGAGAAGGGGCAGAAGAAGTAGAAGATACATTTTTATTGTTTTCATAAACACACACTTAACTAATAAAGATGGCGACAAACAATTCTTCACTTTCTTATGATGTAATGGCTGTATACTTCTAACTATGACAAATGTTGACTTTTCACATGCTAAAAACACTGCCCCAGTCCTGTGGCACGACAATAATTCTAGAGACTTTTGGTATACCGATAATACTACAACATCGATCATATACAATAACAATAAAACTACAACATCTGGGTAATAATAATAATAATGTGATTTTAAGTGGTTTAGGAGGCTAAGTAAGCCTGTGTGAAAACCACTGATGTAACCATCTGCATTCAATAACCTAGTTTATCTAGATAGCCTTTGAATCCGTTCACTGTTTCAACTGTCACTCCCACCTCGTCCAAACTGTTCCATTTGTCCACAACCCTTGCACTAAAAAGTTTTTCTTTCTTGGGCCAACCTCTGCTTAAACAATTTGCACTTGTGGCCTCTTGTGCTGCTATAGTGTGCCAATGTAAAGAATCGATCATATGGCACATCTACTTTCCCAGTCATTATTTTGTATGTTTCTATCAAATCCCCTCTCTCTCTTCTCCTTTCTAATGTTGTCAGTCCACAATATTGAAGTCTTTTTTTGTAGCTTAAATTATGGCACCCATTGACCATCTTTGTTGCTCGTCTTTGCACTTTTTCTAAAAGTTCTATATCTTTTTCAAGAATGGATTCCAAGCCTGAACACAGTATTCCAGATGAGGCCTTACTAATGACTTATAAAGTTTAATGATTATCTCTTTGTCACGACTCACAATTGTCCTTTTCACCATTCCCAACATTTGGTTTCCTTTTTGCTGCCTCCATGCATTGGTGAGATGGATTCATACTTCTATGGGTGATTATCCCCAAGTCTCTTTCTTTTCTGTTGTGGTTAGAACCTTCCCCTAAAGAATATTCATTACCATTATTAGACTTCCCAACATGCATTACAGAACATTTATCAATATTGAAAAGCATCTGCCAGTCCACAGACCACTGAAACAATTTCCTTAGATCTTCTTGTAAAATTTTTGCATCATCCTCCGAGTCTATATTTCTGCATAACTTTGTGTCATCGGCAAACTTTGAAATTTTGGACAGTAATCCTTCATCGATATCATTTATATATATTAGAAAAGTAATGGCCCAAGCACTGAGCCCTGAGGCACTCCACTGATAACTCTTGCCCATTGCGAATGGCCTCCCCCCTAATGCCAACCTTCTGTCTTCTTCCCTTCAACCAATTTTCAATCCATCTGAGAATATTGCCCCTTATTCCACAGGACTTCAGTTTGGCAGCCAGCCTTATATGGGGTACTTTATCAAAAGCTTTGGCAAAATCTAAATATATTATGTCTACTCCTTGCCCTTGTCTAGATTATCAAAAACCTCCTCTAGAAAGTCCAACAGGTTGGTCAGGCATGAACGCCCCTTTGTAAATCCATGCTGACTATCTTTAACAATTTTATGCCTAGTCAAATGTTCCAAAATGCTTTCTTTCAGTATTTTTTCCATAACTTTACCGATTACAGATGTTAGGCTCACTGGTCTGTAATTGCTTGGTTCACTTCGTTTTCCCTTCTTGAACAGTGGGCTAACTAATGCGTCTCTCCAGTCTTGCGGTACTACTCCAGTTCTGAGTGATTCATTGATTATCAAAGCAATTGCATGTCCTATTTCATTTCGAACCTCGTAAAGAAACTTTGGATGTAAGCCATCTAATCCTGGGCTCTTGTCTGTCTTTAAATTGGTCAAAACCTTGATAACACATTCTTTTGTACACACTATATCTGTTAGCATTTCTTCTTCATTTCCATCAAACACAATTTTGGCTTCTGGCATAGTATTTGTATTTTCCTCTGTAAATACTGAACAAAAATAGTTATTTAGAATCTGTGCAGTTTCTACATCGTCTGTTATTGCACATCCTGCGCTGTCAAGAGGGGACCGACTGTGTCCTTTCGTCTCAACTTTCTATTACAATATTTGTAGAAACTTTTACTGTTCTGTTTTATATTTTTTGCTAATCTACCTTCAAAATTTGCAATAGCCATCTTGTTAGTAACTGCTGATGCTTTTCTTTTCTGAGTATACTGTTCCTCCAAGATCTTAAGTCTGTGCTGATTCTGCTCATTTCCTTTACTTGCTAATCTGAGTTTACTTAGTTTCCTCCACGCTTTGTTTTTCGCCCTTCTTTTTCGTTGCACCTCTCTTGTTATCCAAGGAAGTTTGTTATTAATTTTCTTCTGTTTGGGAATGGTCAATTCTATGACTTTGGACATACATTTGGTAAATATGCTCCAGCCTTCCTCGGTGTCTTTTCCTGTTATCTCCCTCTCCAAATCCATTTCTGTAATCATCTTCCTTGCCAGGTCATATTCTCCCTTAAAAAAGTTACGTCTATCCAGAAACTGCTTTTGTTGACCTATCCCAAAGTTAATAGTAAAACTGACCATTTGGTGATCACTTGTTGCAAAATTCTGCCCAACCTCCACGTTGGAAACTATATTCTCCTCTCTTGTTAGAACCAGGTCTAATATGTTGTTGCCTCTTGTTGGCCTTGTCACATGCTGAAACAGAAAATTATCATTGACACAGTCCAGAAATTTCCTATCACATGATCTCTCTGTATCCAGCGTTTCCCAGTCTACATGATAATTAAAGTCACCCATTATAACAACATTTTCTCTTGATACCCTGTTCAATAAAGCAAACATTCCATTATCTGATTCTTCCATAGCACTTGGTGTTCTGTAACAAACCCCTACCAATATTTTCTCTCGGTGACTTCTGATTTCACACCATATATGCTCCTTGAAGTGATCATTTTCTATGTCTGTTCGCTCCATGGCATGCAAGCCTTCTTTAATGTAAAGTAGTACCCCTCCTGCTCCATGACCTTTGCTGCTCTGGTTTTCCCTATCTTTTCTAAACATAGCATATCCCTGTAAATTTAGTTTGTAATGTAAATATACATCAGCGTCTTCTTTTTTTAGGCATGAGTACCATAATAGTGAGTTTAATGATATATCACGCATCTACATAGGTACAGTGTATATCGCCTTATGAACTAATACTTCATAAGGCGAGGTGCACTGGGGGGCGATAGCTCTCCACGCATTGAAGGACATTTTTTTGGTCAACGCCCGCAGGCTTGACTCTATAACATGGCCAACGTGGAGGTTGGGCAGAATTTTGCAACAAGTGATCACCAAATGGTCAGTTTTACTATTAACTTTGGGATAGGTCAACAAAAGCAGTTTCTGGATAGACGTAACTTTTTTAAGGGAGAATATGTTAGTATGTTAGTTAGTTATATGTTAGTTAGTAATGTAAATTTAGGATTAGGCTCGAGTGGGTTAGGGTTATTGTTATAATTATTGTCAGGGTTAGGTTTAGGGTTATGGCTAGGATTTGGTGTAGGGTATCGTAGTAGACCTATCGTCAGTAGACCTAAAGTCTGTAGGCGAATTGTCGTAGACGAAAAGTCTGAAGAGTGTAGACGAATTGTCATGGAACTCCGCAGTCCGCAGTCCACCCCATATTTGACCTAGACTCATAGAGCGCTTCAAATCCTAAAGCACTGTGAATCCTCGGTGCTCACAATAGTTGATTTTTTTGTACAGTACAATTTTGCATACCAGAAATTACCAGAAATACCAGAAATTTCATACGCACGCTGACTACAAAATGTTATAGAGTCAAGCCTGCGGGCGTTGACCAAAAAAATGTCCTTCAATGCGTGGAGAGCTATCGCCCCCCAGTGCACCTCGCCTTATGAAGTATTAGTTCATAAGGCGATATACACTGTACCTATGTAGATGCGTGATATATCATTAAACTCACTATTATGGTACTCATGCCTAAAAAAAGAAGACGCTGATGTCAAATTCAGCGATCACTCATATTTGACAAAGCTATGGACCACATTTTGACTGTTGAATACACAACTAAGGCAATTTTTCTATACTTTATTAAGGTTCCATCCATATAGTACGCACGCATTGAGGGGGAGGAGGGGTTCCAATTTTGGAGACTGTTATTATGTACGCTATGTGCAACGGGGATGGGTAAAATATCACTTTTTACCTATGCCTCATTACCTCATTTTCACCTCAACTCTTAACTCCTAATTTAATTAGGCTCTAACTAAGGATTCTTTACTTGTATGCACTGTATTTCATAACTTACTCCAATTTCGCCACACTAAGATGCTTCAATTTAAAAAAACACTCGATTACCAAAACTTGATCCAGCTGTTTTTCGTAATATATTAATAAGAAATCAATACCTGATAACTTTCCAATAATATTTCCAGCACTGTGATCTGTGGCAATGAATTCAAAATCAAATTGTTTATTTGGTGCTCTCAAATATTCATCGTTTTCTTTCTTTAATTCTTTTGCTCTTGCGATCAAACTGTCCACACTGCCACAGACTTCACTCGGAGATCCTTTCGATTTCAATTCAGTGCAGAATGTCACAAAACTCTCTTGAACTGTCAGCTTTCTTTCAATTTCTTCAATTTCTGCATCCATTTTCTTAATCTGCTGTTGCTTTAGCACTGAAAGTTCATTCAATAACTCTTCCGTATGTTGATCGATCAAAGCTTTTAATTGTTGATTTTTCGTTCTAATGACACTCTCTGTTTCCAAGAATTTTGCGAGAAAATGTCTCTTCTTTCTTTCCAAATCAGATTTCCGTGGCAACATATTATCCTTATATTCAGACATTTCTGTGGAACTTTGCTGAATTCTTAGCCGAAATTCCTTATCAACTGTTGTCACATCTTTGCATTTGTGTGTTTGATGTTCTTCAACAAAGCACGAGACGCAAACAACTGTCTTGCAATCGGAACAATAGTAGTCCAACACTTTATCTGAATGCCTCACACATTTTCTGATTGGAAACATACTTCTTATCTCTTCCTCGTTAAAATCAATGTTTAATTCAACAATTTTGTGATCTTTTGAGCCTTTAAGTGTCTTGTGTATCTTTGAACATCGAAGACAATAATTTTCACAACAATTCAAACATCTCATAGTGGCTTCGGCAACATCTTTCACTTCTTCATCAGCGCTACACATTTCACAAGGTCTGGATTTATTTTCTAAATTAAAAGCGCTTGTTACCTCCATAAGACTTTTGATGAAGAAATTTCTCTGAAGCCCTTTCATTCCATCTGCAGGGATTAGAAACTCTTTCCTGCATAATGGACACGGTAAGCCATCTCCAGGTTTCTTCCCATTCTTCAGCTGGATGTCTTCGAAGCATTTTAGACAGGCGGTGTGGAAGCATGACAACAATCTGGGATCTGTGTAGATCGTCAAGCAGATGCAACATTCTGACAACGAGCGAAGTCGTTTCATTGCTTCATTTTCAGTTGACGCCATTTCGACAGCTATTATGAACTAAATCATTAATGAAAACAATGATATTTGTTTATTGACCTTACTTTATCCATGATAAAATCACGCAAATATCGCTCCTTAAAACTAAATCATACACAAAAACAGAGGTTTTTATTCAGATATCTCAACATGTGCGCAACAGGTTTTACATTACAGAAAGGAAATCTTGTACTGTAAGTCTTATACATGACGAATTATGCAAATATCGCCCCATTATAATATGCATAAAACATTGAGTTCGCTGTCACTTAAGTCAGAATTACCCTTCTAACAAAATAGAAGTAAATTTTACCTTTATATTGCCTGTGTTTTGATTTTCGTTGCAGTTTTCACGTACGAAATATTATTTTACATTTACTTAGTTCCTAATAGTCTATTCCACTTTCGCTTTCAACCTAAATATAGATCGCTGCAAGAAAATTTTCCTGCATTGACAGTTTATCTTTCGACTTCAAATTACGAGCGATGTTTTGAGCGGGAATTTTGCGGCATATTATAGCAAAAATATCTTCTAAAAATAATCGCATAGAATGAATTTCTTTTGGCAGGTTACTACACAAATTTATGGAAAGACTGTCAATATAGAAGGTCACAATATCACTTTGACAGTAGTTGACAATTTAGAATAAATTTGCGTTTCTACGGTTTTGAGTGAAATTACATAAATTATTCTAATTGTAATCTAAGTCTTCGTCGTCTTCCTCTTCATCCTCTTCTTCTTCCCAGAGGCGTAGCGATCGGGGCAGGGAATATGCCCCCGGGCGCCGAGGTGAGGGGGCGAAACATCGGGTATTTGACAGTGTTGTTTTTAATTGGCGCTTTTGATAATTAATTTTAATTAGGATTAGCCAGTCCTTTCAGTTAATTAATTAGAATTAGAATTAGGTACATTGAATATCTAATTACTTAGAATTAGTAAATTTTGATCTAATTAAGTTAATTAGCAACTTAATTAGATCAGGAATGACGATGCTTACGAATTGTCAAATGACAAATGACAATTAATGCAGTCACGTTATAAACAGTTTAAGTTTAAAATGACAAATAATGCAGCCGAGTTATAAAGTTCTTAAGTCAGACGGCAATGTTAATCAACTTGTCTCTGTTGCACTAGTGTGGCAATGACAAACAACTCTTTCCTTTTTTTGTATTTTATGCATCAAAAGTTTTGTACTTGTAGGTTGTACATAGCTTTGCATGACTTATAAAATTCAACGTCACCCTTATTGGTTTCCAATCGCCAGTAATCCTCTTCTTGCATGTCTTGCAGGATCCAGAAATGCACGTTCTATTGCCTATTTGACTGACTGCAAAGGCCCATTAAAATTTTTCCAGATTGTCAGGTATTTCTTCCAATAATTCGCCATGATCACCAACAATTTACAAATAGATATAATCAGGTCATTAATATTATCATTTAGACATTGACAATAAAAGGAAATAGTCTTTAGGACGGCAATCTAAGTAAGTAAGCAATCACTTTATTCTCAAAAAGTTAGATTATTCAGATTATAAAAGTATTTCGATTTAATTAGAAATATTTCTAATCAATTAGAATTAACTTTAAAAATCTAATAATTTACAATTGCAATAACCTAAACTATTTTTCTAATTAATTAGAATTATAATTAGCACATATTCTAATTAATTAGCTAATTATGCTTAATTAGCTAATTAACAATACAACACTGTTGTTCCCAATGCTCATTTGCTTTCACGTAGGCCTATATAAATTAGTAGAGATATAGCAAGGAATCCTAATGCGAAAATACATTTCACATAAACTGTACGGTGAAAGCATTTTGTGGATATTCGCTAGGTGGCGAGCTTGCGATAACGCTGTTGTATTGCGTCTGCAGTAGCGTTGATAAGTTAATCTGGTTGTAAGAAAAGAGAATTCCCTAGTACTGATAGTTAATTAAGGCGACCCCTATCATCTTTGTTACACTTCGCATACAACTAACGTTATTCGTGTCCTGTAGAGACTGAAAGCCTAACATAAATGATAAGTAATTCCAACATCGAAATGTTGCATCTTATGGAAATAAAGGCGCCGAGCGAACAGAAAGAATTGAAAGGCGGAATTATTTAGCTCTAATTAATTTCTAAGTTATTTGTCATTTCGTGTAGAAAGTGCAATAGAATTTTAATCATCATCACCATCACCACCACCATCATCAGCAGCAGCAGCAGAAACATCATCATTAGCAGCAGCATCATCAATAACCGTGGGCTCAGCGCCCGTTGGTTGCATGTTTGCATCGTCATCAGATTCATTCGCGTTTTCTTCACGGTCACGCATCGACACTCATCTGATAAACGTTCCCCTTTTATTCGGGCATGAGACCGGCAAACGAATAGGCTGTCTTGCGTATTCAATTGGCCCAGATGTCCAGCAGTTGCATATCAGTTGCATTAATATCTCGCTTCTTCAGTTTGCCTATCAACAATAGAGTGAAAGAGAAAGAAATCCGCATAGTTTTTGATTTTGACCTGACGTTTAAACGAGTCTTAGCTTTTATAGGACGTGGGTTATGATTTTTGCGGGTGTTTTGTCGCGTATTATAGTTGCGAAACTGTTGAAGCATCAAATAGACCAACTTGTTTAAACTTCACACTTTTTTCACAGAATAAAATATTAGAAATATGACCTGTTTTAAACCAATAAATGCATCTGGCAATGCTGGGAAAGAGATCAAATTCTGTAATGAAAAATGTTCTGGCTATATTCACTAGGTGGCGCTATTACGACAACAATGTTGCTAGTCAGAAGAATTTCTCGAGAGCTATCTTAGGCAATAATAATAATGTACTGCAAAGTAATGTGATGGAGCATTTATACAGCGCCTCTTTTTTCTACTCAGAGGCGTTCGTAGTAGAAGCAGTAGAAGCAATAGTACTACTACTACTACTAGGGGCCTCCTCCTCCTCCTCCTTCTCCTCCTCCTCCTCCTCCTACTACTACTACTACTACTACTACTACTACTACTACTACTACAAGTTGCTGCTAAAGCGGGTGTTTTATTTGAGAAATTTACACAGGAAGAAACAGTTTGTTGATAATCCATACAAGATTTTAATAATGCTCTTTGGTACAGCATTTAATTTATATTAGCAGAAATATTGCAAGATATTTCAACACGTAAATGCGAAGTGCATCACTGATTATATGCATCGCCTAAATTAACTCTCAGGAAATTATCTTTTCCCACAATCAGATTAACTTATCAACTCCACTGCAGACGCAATGCAACAGCGTTAACTCAGTAATTTTATCATTTACTGTTAATTTCGTTTAATAAATGATGAAGCATTTTGCCTATTACAGTGAGTGCGATTGAAGGAGTGACTGTGTGCAATACGACATCACTTTCTAGTAACCCGACATTTAAGCGAATCGTATTCGTTTATAAACTATTATGAAAGGCTTAAACGGGTGTTTTACGCGAGAATATTAGTTACGAAATATTATTGTTTATGGAAAAATTAAGCAAGATTGTTCAAAAAGCCCTTTTGCTTTCAGGTACACAGGCTAAATTAGTAGAGATATGGCAAGGCATTCCAATGCGAAAAAGGCTTTTCACACAATGTTTTCTGTAAAAGCATTCTAAAGATATTCGCTAGGTGGCGTGCTTGCGATAACGCTGTATTTGATAATTTTCCAATAAGGATCTTCAGATGTTGTTTAGGGAGGACATGGCTGTTGAGGCGAAGGAGGAAAATGCGCCGTCTTTCTTCCAGGAGTCCTTCAGATCGAAAGTTGCGGCGGTGGAACTGAAGTCGGAGAGAGATATTTGGCGGCGCCAGCTTTAGGAGGCAGAACGAGGGCATTGTCATCGGTGTAGACCAGGACCGACAAGTAATAGGGGCGGCGTTAATTCCTGGAGCAGATGACATATGGTTCAGGATCCAATCGACGGTGATTCAGAACAGACTGGGATCAAGGATACACCTCTGTCGGAGATGACAATAGTTCCTGTGATGCTGAGGGAGGTGGAGAAAACACAGACCAATGCAGCACATCTATTGATGGCAGCAATTAAATTTTGATTTCTTACTTTTCAAATGACTGAACGTTTTCTTATCACACAATATACTGAGTTCTGTAAGTGATATCGAAGCATTTTGCCTATTTTTGCTTGTAACACGTGCAAAGAAACTACATATGATTAGGCGCATCTTGTCTAATTAATTATATGAGGAGAGGAAAGCGTCTAAAGTTGGTGTCTTATGAAGAAAATCCTAGTGACGTAAATTTCTTTAATGTTCTGTAAAAGCGTTTCTGCTTTAAAATAATTTGGCTCAATTATTAGCTATGGCAAGTTCTTAAATGCAATAAAGTGTATCTATTTCCTCAAGTAATAGGTTTAATATTTCCAATATTTCCAATATCATACATATAATTTATAACAAAACATGAAGTTATAATAAAAGAATAACAATTGATTTAGCTAATAAAAATAATAATACATATTTCATTTCCGGTTTATTAAGTAAGTCTCCTATCTAGATAAGTTTTCCATTCAACATTCTCAGTTTCAATTAATGTCGTTAACTAGTTTTCCGTTTGTTTCTGCAGCCTATTCTTTTACACAGGTCATAGGGTATTGTAATTTTCCCAATACTAATAGATGCTCAGAGTTGGTGATTGGCAATTTCGCGTAATGTCTCCATTCAGTAAATTCATCGTTCAAGAAGTTGGCAACTGGAATCCATCTGACTTCGTCTTTCTTAGCTCCACATCCGATGACAAATAATTTTCCGTCATTAACAATCACACCAGAATAGACATTTTCCAACCTGAATTTGTCTCTCAATTTCCAGGTTTGAGTGTCAAAATTGTATATAAAGCATCCATTCTTATCAACTAAAATGACAGAATTTTTCCACAATTCACCACGGAGCCAAGTACATGCTCTGGGCATTTGCTTTGTGAGCAAAGTGCAAGTATTTGACTTCGTGTCATACACTTGTACACTACGGAGAGCTTTTAAGACTGTTTGATCATCATATCCACCAAAGATATAGAGAGACGTCTGAAATGACACACAATTACCAGAGCAAATGACAGCGTGGACTAGCCTTCCAACCTTAGAACAATGATTACCATATGTATCGTATGTTTCGACAACATCGAGTGGTTTGCAAAGAGAACTCGGGCGTCCACCGCATATATACAAAACATGGCCAACAAATGCTACACTGTGAAATCGTTTACCTTCAGTCAAAGAAGCACATTTGCTCCATTTAGAAGATGAAGCATCTATTCTCCAAATGTCTTCATTTATGTTTCCCAATCCACATACGAAGATTGAATTGCGATATACAGCTGCTGCTGCTCCATAATCAATTTTATCCGGCAATGGCTCAATGACAGTAACATCGTCCGGTCGATTTAAACTCACTGCTGTAGCGACGTTGTAATTTGCAATGACTACGGAGCACTGTTTGAATTCCTTCCTTAATTCTAAAACCAAAGAGAAGAGGCAATGCGATACTTTCGAATGAATAACGCGCAGAGAACGCTTAAGGTGATCAGCACCTGTCGGTCATAACAGCTGACTAGGAATGCCATAGGCTACGTTGACGCTCTCTTGCAAATAAACGAATGACTAAAATTCTATCGGAATGCACGAAATCAATCATCACTCTTATTGTAAATGCAGAGGATTCAACCACGCGAAAGAAATGAATGCTAAGGATGCAAAAGATACGTCCCGTATATAAATTCAACAGCTTGATTTGCTCGACGCCATAGGCCATAGCTAGCTCATATGGTGTCTTCGCATGTGATACGTGTTCGAGGAACAGAAAAAATTGATTTGAAGGGAAATTTTGAGCTCTAAAATTTCTGCCATTTGAATTATGTAAAGAGAACTTTTCTAGAACCGATTTCCGAAATTGTGAACCTTCACAGTTGTTCAACAGAGATTGTGAATTTCGACTTTCGAGCAATAATTGTATTTTTCAAAACAATATATTAATTTAAACGATGACATGACAGCTATTGCAGCGAAATGGGCAGCGACTCTGCTCTAGTCACCTTGATTCACTTCTTTCATTTCACGATGGCCCAGTTCTCCTCTTTCAGTGTGAGTTGACTGACAAAGCAGCACGACATCTGTCTGTCTATGCGTGGTGAGCTATCCCATCTTGGTACATCAACTTATGAAATGATGTACGACTTTCTACCGCGAAGTACCAAGAGGACAGGGCAAACATGACCCCTGTCCTCGTGTCCTGGCACGAATATCGTTCAGTGTGAATTTACTGATAAAGCAGCACGACATCTGTCTGTCTATGCGTGGTCAGCTATCCCATCTTGGTACATCGACTTATGAAATGATGTACGACTTTCTACCGCGAAGTACCAAGAGGGCAGGGCGCAAACATGACCCGTGTCCTCGTGTCCTGACATGGGTATTTTTTGCGAAGGTCGTGTCTCTGTGGGTGAGGACACGGTTGTGTTTTTATTAGGTTTTTCACTTCACTACGTTGATTAAAACAATTGTAAAAAATCCGATTTTCAAAAATTCACGCAGCGGTTTTTCGTAATAAGTTAATAATAAATCCATACCTGATAACTTTCCAATGATATTTCCTGCATTGTGTAGTGCATTGTGATCTGTGGCAATTAATTCAAAATCAAAAGGTCTACTTGGTGCTCTCAAATATTCATCGTTTTCTTTCTTTAATTCCTTGGCTCTTGCGATCAAACTGTCCACACTGCCACAGACTTCACTCGGAGATCCTTTAGATATTAATTCAGTGCAGTATGTCACAAAACTCTCCCAAACTGTCAGCTTTCTCTCAATCTCCTCAATTTCTGCATCCATTTTCTTCTCCTGATGTCGTTTTAGCAACGTAAGTTCATTCAATAGCTCTTCCGTATGTTGATCGATCAAAGCTTTTAGTTGCTGATTTTTCTTTCTAATGGAACTCTCTGTTTTCAAGATTTTTGCCACGAAATCTCTCTTCTTTCTTTCCAAATCAGATTTCGTTGACAATATATCTTCCTTATGGTCAACCATTTCTGTGAAACTTTGCTTAATTCTTTGACGAAATTCCTTATCAACTGTTGTCACATCTTTGCATGTGTGTGTTTGATGATCTTCAACAAAGCACGAGACGCAAACAACTGTCTTGCAATCGGAACAATAGTAGTCCAACATTTTATCTGAATGTCTCACACATTTCCTGATTGGAAACATATTTCTTATCTCTTCCTCTTTACAGTCAATGTTTAATTCAACAATTTTGTGATCGTTTGAGCCTTTAAGTGTCTTGTGTATCTTTGAACATCGAAGACAATAATTTTCACAGCAATTTAGACATCTCAGCGTTGCTTTAGCAACGTTATTGGCATATTCAATCATGCCACACATTGTACAAAGTGTAGATTTTTTTGTATTAAAATCGCTGGTTACCTCCATAAGACTTTTGATAAAGAAATTTCTCTGAAGTCCTTTCATTCCATCTGCAGGGATCGAAAACTCGTTCCTGCATAATGGACATGGCAAGACATCTCCAGGTTTCTTCCCATTCTTCAGCTGGATGTTTTCGAAGCATTTTAGACAGGCGGTGTGGAAGCAAGGCAACATTCTGGGATCTGTGTAGGTCGTCAAGCAGATGCAACATTCTGACAACGAGCGAAGTCGTTTCATTGCTTCTTTTCCAGATGACGCCATTTCGACGCAAACAATGACTTTTTGATATCTAAAATTTTTTGAAAGAATATCAACTAGAATTTTAATATGCACTGTAGTCTGTAGTCGGTAATTTCTTATGAATCTGCGTGGCTTCGATTTGGTTTCTAATGTAGAGATATGCCTTGAAAAAGAGCCAGCTCATGGTAACCTACATAAAATGAAGAGTCGGTTACCCATTGTGCGGCTATGTATCTTAGTTAGTTGAGCTTCAGTTCAACGCTTTCACGGTCCATTGACCCAAGTTCCAGTGTAGCTACTCAACACTAGTGCAGCCAACAACGAGGGTACACAGGGGCGTCGGCTCCTATTTGAGCCTCGACAGGGCTTGTGATTTTTTTGCAGTTGATGGCGGCGAGTGTCGATGTGTTCTCGCGTAAGTGTTAAAGGCTAATATACGCCGTAGCATTAGTCTATTAACGACCACATTAATCTGGGTTTGACAGGATAACTATAGAACATCTATTGTATGCACACCCAATTGTATTACCTTGTACAGTATAATTTATTTGTTTAATCTAATGTTGAAAGCAGGATATGTGCCAAAAGGTTTTGGTAATGGTATCATGATCCCTTTGCTAAAAAAATTGCACAGCAGACCCTACAAGGTGTGATAATTATAGGGGCATATATAGGGGCATAACCCTGAGTCCAGTAGCGTCTAAGATTTTTGAGCATGTATTACTGGGGAAATTTGAGAACTTTTGGTGAGCTCTGACCTGCAGTTTGGCTTCAAAACTGGGGTAGGATGTTCAGATGCCTTATATACGCTGAGGGGGTAATAAGTCACGTCAATAGTAATTCATGCACAACTGTCATTACTGCTCTTAACATTTCGAAAGCTTTTGACAAAATTAGTCACTATGGGCTGTTTTTGAAGCTGATACAAAGGAAAACCCCTTGGTATTTCATGAAGTTTTACTCAACTGGTATTCCAAATGTAATGTTATGGTTAGATGGGGTAATGCCTTATCAGAATCTTTTACTGTAGTGGCTGCGGTACGACAAGGAGGGGTTCTTTCGCCTTTGCTATTTGCTGTTTATACTGATGATGTAATTTTAAAGTTGCAACATTCTGGATATGGCTGCTATATCAATGATTTGTTATTTGTTTGTTGGATGTTTATTGTATGCTGATGATATCTTATTGGTGTCACACTCTATATCCGGCATGCAGCACACGCTGGATATTTGCACCAATGACTTTGTGGATTTGGATTTGAAATTTAATGTTAATAAATCTATGGTCATGAGGATTGGGACACATTGCAATATCGCATGTGCTGCATTGGTCCTGGATGGTGTTGCCTTGCCATTTGTGGAGGAAATTAGGTATCTTGGGGTGACACTGAAAAAGGGCAGGCACTTCGGGTTATCTATTTCGGAAGTTAAATTATTTTTTTTGTACGTTTAACTGTTTGTTGCTGCCGCTTCTGAACTGATATGCATTAACCTGGTAAAGAGCTACTGTCTACCTATTGTATTGTATGGCATGGAAACCACATGTCCAAACAAAAGTAGGCTACTCTTAATGCTCTTGATAGATTGATTGAAGTAGTTGTTTGTAAAAAGTTTAAAACATGTGAAGCAGATAATGTGGATTATATTAGAGCTTTGACTGGTTTGGAAAGTATGCATGTTGTTGTTAAAAAGCGACAAGCATCATTCGTTAATAAATATGTGAAGAAGCCACTGTACTTTGCTGAGTGCATTACTAGAACCTGTCTGAGGGCAGAAGCTGTACTGTGTAAAGTTTGAGCTTAGTTTATTCCTTCATTAGTTTATTATTAGTCTATTGTATTGAGTTTTGTTCAATTGATTTGTGTTATCATTGGTTGTGTTCTAACATTTTTTGATGCTGTGCTTGGCACGAATAAAGATTATTATTAATATTCAGAATGAAGCCATTTTCAGATTCATTTAGCGTGATATTTTTATCTCTGCTTAATTGCCGTGAATTTTATTCTTGAGCTGCAAAAGAGTTAAATGAAGAAATTATATGCGAAGTACTTTCGAAATACCAATGTCTGATTATATATCAAATTTAATTTCTATTATTTCTAGATATACCATTCTGATTTGTAAGTTTTCTTCGACTTTTGATCTTAAAGGCGCAAATTGATCACTGGCGAATTTTCTCGTAAGACGTACGATTAACCAACGGACAGTGTTTTTTGAAGTAGCCAAATGTCATTAGCTGCTCCCAATGTATTGATTAGGCTAAATATTGTCTTATCGTGATCACCACTTTGCCCCCTGAGTTATGCGCTTTCTACGGCTTGATTACAGTTTTTATTTGCTAAACCTACAATTTAATAATGATGACAATGGCGGGACTTGCTCACTAGGATCTGTCCTGTGTGAGAACCACTGTGCTGCATGTGGCCCTTCATTCAAATTATGGCTTTTCCCATGCTTTCTCGTTCTTTGTCAGAATGACGTTTAGTCATAAAAAAGACAGTATCCATTGTTGTAAGCAATGTTACTACATCTTTTGTTTAATTACAGGCTTTTACATTTACAGCAGGCCAATCACTTCTTCTTAAATATTTTCAATAAGCTTACAGGTACCAAGGGCGTATCCAGTTGTCTTCTTGAATGCCAAGTACGCCATCCAAAAGTACAGCTTTCGCGTTAAAGGGATGACTATAATTTCGGCATTTTCGCATTCACGATTCAATTTGCTTTAAAATTAAAAGTCAAGAAAATACCGCATCTATGAATCGTTAAACCCACTGAAACATTTCAAATTAACCATCCCACGACTAAACAATTCTGGCTACCCCTCAGACTGTGTCGTCATATTAATAGCAGGCTCCGCCGTGAAAATGACTGTCTTTTCTGAACGCCCAGATTTTCTATGAGAAATTTTTACAATTTTGTGAAGAATAATAACGGATTTCAAAACTAAAGCCATACTTTGGTCACCGTCTCTTTGAGGCAAAGCAATATTAAACTACTCAGACCGCTTTTGGCAACAGACAGCCAAGAGTCCTCCAACCGCTTCGGCGGTTGAGTCTTCCAGTTATCCACGGGATTCCACGCCTTGGACTCTCTACCGCCTCAAGCATAGGACACAGCCAACTGGCGACTAATAGCGGAGACGACTACGCTGTAGTCTGCAGAAAGGACTCGCCATAAATACTAACTAATATACTCAAAGCAAATTTTGATGGCTTGAATAGCAACCTATGCTGCTAGACTGAATAATTTTAAATTCTTAAGGAACTAGTTTCTGGTATTCACTCACTCACTCAATCCCAGATTAATGGATTATACCGCCTACGTCGCTGATTGCCCAGGCCGAAGATAAGCGCCGGAACCCAACGCTCGAGCTCGAGTACGAGGCCTACCTTTTTTGGTATTAAAATACAATCAATATGTTTGCTAAAATGGACGAAAGAATATGCTTGGTTAATGTCAGCACCTGATAGTGGTAATCACTGTTGAAATTGCTTACTTTCTGAAATTAATGGTTGCATAATGTTATGACGTTTGTTTTATAATAAACTGTTTCTGAGCTAGGAATATTCATTCCCCTCCAGCTAAGTCCATCCCCCTCCCAAAGACCTGGAGTCTGGATGAAGCACCGGATGAAGACATCAACCATGACAGGTGCAGACAGCCGAAGGAGAATGAAAATTCTATCTAGCGGAAGTTCGGAATGGGTAATGTGGAAAGATAAGACGCTTCTCTAAACCTTTAAAAAAGAGGATATTTTCTTCTATTATGACAATCGATCCGATTTTTTAATTCGAATTTCATTTCTCGTTTATTAAGTATAGAGATAAGTTTTCCGTTCAACATTCTCAGCTTCAATTAATCTAGTTAGTAAGTTTTCCACTAGATTTCGCAGCCTAGCCTTTTACACAGAGTATTCTAATTTTCCCAAGGCAAATGTCGCTTTAAAGTAAATATTTGGTAATGTCGCGTAATGTCTCCATTCGATCAATTCGCCGTTTAAGATATTCTCAATTGGAATCCATCTCACTTCGTCACTGTTAGCTCCGAATCCAATGACAAATAACTTGTCGTCATTAACAATCACACTAGAACAGTAACTTTCTAACTTGAATCTATATCTCTTCTTCCAGATCTGTGTGTCAATATCGTATATAAAGCATCCATCGTAACCAAGTAAAATAACGGAATTTTCCCACAATTCACCACGTAGCCAAGCACATGCTCTGGGCATTTGCTTTCTGAGCAAAGTGCAAGTATTTAACTTTGTATCATACACTTGCACGGTGCTGATATTTCCATCATGGGCGTTTAATCCACCAAAGATATAGAGTGAAGCTTTAACTGACACACAATTGCCAGAACATTTAACAGCGTAGGCCAGTTTTCCAACCTTAGAACACCTGCCATCATATGTATTGTAAGTTTCGACATCATCAAGTGGTTTCCGAGAAGAATTCAACCTTCCACCGCAGATATACAAAACATGATCAACAAACGCTATGCTGTGAAATAGTCTGCCTTGAATCAAAGAAGCACATTTGCTCCATTTAGAAGATATTGCATCTAATCTCCAAATTTCTTCATGTTTGCTTCTCAGTCCACACATGAATATTGAATTGCGATAAACAGCTGCTGCTCCAAACTCAAATATATCGGGTAATGGCTCAATGGCAGTAACATCTTCCGGTCGATTCAAACTCATTATAACAGCGGTATTGCGATTTGCAATTACAACGGCGCACCGATTAAATTCTTTCGTGGTTTCTACAAATGACAACAAGACGAGTGAATAAGATGATACTTCCAGAATTCCGATTGAATAACGCGCACAGATGTGTTATCGTCATTGTTGACGTAAATGCAGAATAATCAACCACGCGAACACATGAATGCTAAGGATGCAAAAGGTACGCCCCGACTATAAATTCAACAATAGATTTCTTTGCAAACATATTTGAAATGGCATCCAGCGTTTTTATTCCTCTTTCTAACCATCCGTCAAAAACAAATAAATGTGGGGGTAGGGTCCACTCTACGGCCTAAAATAAAAGCCCTCCAGAAAAAGATTTCGAAGATCCGTAACCAACATTTTGCAGCGGTAACCCCACTTTGGTCAGCGGCAAAGTTGTAGGGGAATTTCAGTAGAATAAAATAAACCAAAGAGTTTGAAAATCGGTCAACATTTGGTAAATATAGATCAAATCTAACCCGAAAAAGTCGAATTCTGGAAGTTATTAGTCTGTCCCTCACTCTAAGGAATATATATTCTCTCTTTCTAGGATCCGATATAGCTGAAAAATGGGTGCTATCTAGTGAATGGATGGATACTAAAGCGATTTGCAGTATAAAACGTCCCTGATACATCACGTGCGTCTAACGAAATGCCTCTAAACTTACATGACGAGCACGGCTCGGGGATCCCAAATAAGGAAAGATGACGTTGGACGAGCTGAGCTCGAAGATCCCGGTGAAGGGTTTAACAACAAATTTCATTAGATATTTCCTAACTCACTCCTATTTCGCCACACTAAGTTGTTTCAAAATGTAAAAGAATTCTCGAGTCTCAAAACTTCACCGAGATGTTTTTCGTAATAAAGTAATAACAAAATCATTACTTGATAATTTTCCAATGATGTTTCCTGCATTTTGAAGTGCATTGCGATCTGTTGTAATGAATTCAAAATCAAATTTTTTACTTCGTGCTCTCAAATATTCACCGTTTTCTTTCCTTAATTCGTTGGCTCTTGCGATCAAACTGTCCACACTGCCACAAACTTCACTCGGAGATCCTTTCGATTTCAATTCAGTGCAAAATGTCAGAAAACTCTCCTGAACTGTCAGCTTTCTTTCAATTTCTTCAACTTCTGCGTCCATTTTCTTTTTCTGATGTCGCTTCAACAATGAAAGTTCATTCAATAGCTCTTTCGTTTGTTTATCGATCAAGGCTTTTAGTTGCTGATTTTTCTTTCTAATAGAACTCTCTGTTACCAAGATTTTTGCCAAGAAATCCCTCTTGTTTCTTTCCAATTCACATTTCTTCGACAACATCTTATCTTTACTGTCCTGCATTTCTGTGAAACTTTGCTCAATTCTTTGACGAAATTCCTTATCAACTGTTGTCACATCTTTGCATATGTGTGTTTGATGATCTTCCACAAAGCATGAGACGCACACAACTGTCTTGCAATCAGAACAATAGTAGTCTAACGCTTTATCTGAATGTCTCACACATTTCCTGACTGGAAACATATTTCTGATCTCTTCTTCGTTAATCTCAATGTTTAATTCAACAACTTTATGGTCTTTTGTAGCTTTGAGAGATTTATGTATCTTTGAGCATCGGATACAATAATTTTCATAACAATTCAAACATCTCATAGCGGCTTCCTTAACATCTTTCACTTCTTCGTCTACACTGCACAATTCGCATGGTCTGGATTTATTTTCTATATAAAATGCGTTTGCTACCTCCATAAGACTTTTGATGAAGAAATTCATCTGAAGTCCTTCCATTCCATCTGGAGGGATTTGGAACTTCTTCCTGCATAATGGACATGGTAAGCCATCTCCAGGTTTCTTCCCATTCTTCAGTTGGATGTCTTCGAAGCATTTTAGACAGGCGGTGTGGAAGCATGGTAACATTCTGGGATCTGTGTAGGTCGTCAAGCAGATGCAACATTCTGACAACGCACGAAGTCGTTTCATTGTTTCATTTTCAGTTGACGCCATTTCGACAGTTGCTGCGATCTATTATGAACTAAATCATAAATGAAAACAGCGGATTGAATTTAGATATTTCAAATGTTATGCAGCAGGTTTTACCTGCCTTTTCATGTCTTTACATGTCCGTTACCTGACAGACACGAACGCTTTACCTTAGGCTTACTGTATCCATGATGAAATTATGCAAACATCGCTATCTTATAATATCTATAATTCATGCATTAACTGCCATTTAAATAAGAAATGTCCTAATGAAATGGAAGTATATTTTACCTTTATACTGCCTGTGCTTTGGTTAACTCTGACAGTTTTCACCGATGAAATCTATTTCTTTTTGCCGTTGGCCTATAGGCATAGGCCTTCTTCTATCTTTCACTTTCGATTTTAAATTATTTAAAGTTTGTGGTAGCATAACATTATTGTGCACGTCATGGAATTGGCGATTAACCCGCGTAATGGATTTAATTTTAGAATTTCTGAATGAATTAATTTGTCAATAAATAATTTTCGTCTATCGTTAGCCTTTCTATTGACTAAAATTACGAGCAATGTTTTGAACGGGGAATTTTACGTCTATTTATACAACATCACGTGCTCACGTAGACATTGTTATTGAATGTTTTTGATATAAAGTCTTGAACTCAGGTTGTAAATTGAGAACAAAGTTCGGATATGATTGTTATCACAAATCCGAGTCGACTTAGTCGCAATGTTATCTACTATTCTTAGGATGTAGATTTACATATTATCATCATCTTCATCTTGTTCTTTCATGAACTGAAGTTAAGGTGACAGCATGAATTTCTTTCTTCCAACCATGTCGATCCTCTGTCTTCTTGACTGCTGCTGACATTTTCATTCCTGTCCACTCTTCCACGTCATCCGCCCATCGTCTCCCTGGTCGCCCTCTTCTTCTAGTTCCCGGCATCATTCCTTGTTGGACTGTCCTCTCCAATGTTGACCTAGTGTCGTTGTTCCGCTGTATGTGTCCGAAGTAGGCTATTGCAGCTTCCTTCTTTTGCACATGTTGAGGAACCGTCTTTCCGTGCCTGACAATTTCAAAACCTCTTCATTGGTTTTCCTATCTCTCCAACTTAGGGCCTATGCCTTGCATGGCACGTAACGAGCACATTTCAACAGCTTCTATTCTTTGTATTTTTCTTTTCAGAGTCCAACTTTCACATCCATATGATGCTGTACTCCATGCAACACTCTCGATTATCCTCTTCTTTGTTCTCATGCTGATATTATTGTCTTTCCAAATGTTCTTCATTTTTCTGATGGCAACCCTTCCTTTTGTCAATCTGGCCTTTATTTCTTCATATAGGGAGCAGTCTTCTGATATAATTGCGCCAAGATATGTAAACTTTCCCACTTGTTCCATTACCTCCTGATCTACCCTGATGTTACATATACGAGTTTTATATCTGTTTTTCTCGAATTGATATAGGCTTATGCCAATTCTATTTGGGCTGGTGCTGTGGTAGTCCTATATACTGCTTAAACTGTGCATTAACAACCATGGGCGTCCGCATAAATTTTTCCAGGAGGGGGTTGCAAAACAAGGTTTTGTGACGAAAGAAACAAGTAATTTTACTTGTTTCATAATTCCATAATTTTCCAGGGGGTGCAATTGTACCCATTTGCACCCCTCCGAAAGCCCGTGGTTACAACAGCGCGTATAGCCTACTAATCACTGTCATTTCTTTTAGGATATTATAGAGAGAAATCACCATTGCTATCAAAGTTATTCAGTTTAACTTAGAAATCCGCTAGACCTGTGAGTAGGCCTACTATCATTGTTGAGAAACGTAAGTCAGCGAGCTTCTGAATGGCTGGGTTTAATCGAGTTTGTGTCATTTTAGTAACAATTTCGTGTTTTTCAAGAGGTTAATGAAGCTAATTAACTTGTGTGAAAATCATTATAATTACTCTCAACATTTAATAACGCAGTTCTCCTAGATATGCCCTAATTATAATATTTGAGTCAATTTATTGTTTCAACTGTTAGGCCTACTGCCTTTAGTCCAAACTGTTCCATTTTTATCCACAACCCATTAATTAAACACATTTTCTTACTTGGCTCCATCTTTCTTTTGATCAAATTATTCTGGGGTCTCTTGTGCTGCTATCGTGTGGCAACGTAAAGATTTGGTTGCAGAGAGTGGGTTGAGAGATAGAAATATATAGTTTTGCAGGCAGTTGGCCATTATTTCAGCAATTTAAATCAAGTCAATTATTGAGAAGGTTTAGAAGCCAAGAATTCAGCAAATATCTAAATATCTAGAATTATTGTTTAGAATTATTGTTCTATTATTATTATTATTATTATTATTATTATTATTATTATTATTATTATTATTATTATCTGATAATTTATAGAGCCCTATAACCAGGCATAAGCCTAAATCAAGCGTGCTTTACAATAATGAGTTAGCAATCATACGACAAACTAAACAAATGTGTCTTAAGATTCTTCTTGAACTGTTCAATAGATTTCGAATTAGTGACGAAGTCCTGGAGGGAATTCCACAGAAGTGGGTTCCCTCTGGTGACCGATCTTTCACCTAGAATCGTTGTTTGCGAAGGTGGTGGGATAATTAGGGAGACCTTGTTACTAGAGCGAAGCTGTCGGTTACTGGCAGGCGTAGTGTGTCTTCGAATCAGTGTAGCCAGATAATCAGGACAGGTTTGATCATTTAACTTATCAGACATCTCTTGTATATTAAAATATTTAAAAACTGGTCTGGCTATGCTTTAGTTTTAGTTTATACGCTAAAATGCATTAAATTTAATTTTGAATGCCAGACTAAAAGCTGGAATCAGATGGGATAAGTTAACCTGATTATGAGAAGAGAGAATTCCTTGAAATTGATCGTAGACGATGATTTTAGACTGTCTTATTCTTCACATACAACGAACGTTATTCGTATCCTGTAAAGACTACGAACACGATTAAAAATGCTTCAGGTCCAGAGGGAGAAACTATTAATTATTAGTCCTATAATCATGGTCGCCCGCACATTAGAGTAAGAGGGGGCACTTGCCCATCATCCCTGGAAAATGTAAATGTCAATAATTTCACAGCGAAATTTGAAAGCCATGCTACAATATAAACTGTGACCATTGTGTTGTGGCCTATAATAAAGAAGTTCAACATCGAAATGAAGCATCATTTGGATATTCCGGTTTCATTATAATGAATCACTCAATCCCATATTATTATTATTATTATTATTATTATTATTATTATTATTAAAATTATATATTATGATAGAAATAATAATAATAATAATAATTATTATTATTATTATTATTATTATTATTATTATTATTATTATTATTATTATTATTATTATTATTATTATTATCATCATCATCGTCGTCGTCGTCGTCGTCGTTGTTGTTGTTGTTGTTGTTGTTGTTGTTAGGGAATCACTTAAACCCTTTAGTTAGCAGATTGGTAACAGCAGAAAGTCGTTGGTGTGATTCCCGAGGGAGCCCTAAGGTCGACTCAGCCTTACTCGCTGGAGGGCGGTGGTAAAATAAGGAGAAGCGTTAAGCTGCGAGGTGAAACGTGGATCTGAGAAAAGTAATTACAACCTAGCCCAGATCAATGGCTCAAAGGCCTACCACCTACGTCGCTGATATACCCAGGCCGGAGATAAGCGTCGGAACCTAATGCTCGGACTCGAGTACGGGACCTACCTTTACATTTACCTTCTACCTCTGTATATAATATTTATTAATGTTTCTGAGAGAATCTCAACTAGTTTTAGCTTGATTTGGGACTGGGCTATAACTGATGCTCCTCGTATGACTGAGCTAACGGAGAAACAATTTTCTACCAATTTTCCACAATGATTAATTTCGTTTTAAAATACTAAAGCATCTTGCTTATTTCAGGGCGAGTGATTGAAAGAAAATACCAACCGACGACCTCACTGTTCAATGAATCGTGTCCATTTATAGAGTTTTGCAAATTGCTAAAGCGGGTGTTTTATTCGAGAAATATATTTAAAGAAACTGTTGGGCGAACAAATTGAAGTTGTCTTTTACGTATTGTAGATAGCAATTTTCTTTGTGTACCTGGCATTTCGAGTACTAATTCATTCGTTTTCTTTTCAGTCCAAGATATTCTCAACATTTTCTTGAGAACCACGTCTCTGTAGCCTTTTCTTCCTAAGATAGCAACTCTAGTCACCTAATATGAAAAAAATCCGCGAGGTCTTTTCGTTTTGGTTCATAGCGCAAAATAGGCAAAATGCTTCAATATTTGTCACTTAAAGAGCGTTAGAGACATCTTCTGCCATCAGCATTTCAAATACATTTGCGTATCGTTGCCGAAAGAATGACAGTGCAAAGGCAGAGAGAATGATTATGATTCATTTGTGAATGAGATCTTATTATGGCTAAATAGATCGCAAACAGCAGATCATCGCCACCTAGCGAACATGGCCCAAACGCTGAAATAAACTTACCTCGAGCATTTTTGCAATAAATATATTTTATTAAATCTAAGATATTCCCATGACCCTGATAAATTAGCCGAATTATACGAAGGTAGAAAGGCTTTATGCTAGACTGTTAAAGAAATTTGCGTCATTAGCGTTTTCTTCATAAGACACCCACTTTAGTCACCTAATATTCTCAATAACAAAGCAAAATCCGCTTAACCTTGAGGTTATACAACATCTTTCCTATAGTTCGTACTTCAATCGCAAAATGTATCACGACAATTCGTCTACAGAGTTTGGTTGACCGACAATAGGTCTACTACGACAATTGGTCTACCAACAATATGTCTATCGCGCAATTGGTCGACCGACACTTGGTCTACCGACATCGAATATTCGATATACTGTATTAGGTGGTCTACCTTAGCACTCCGACATCGGAAATAGTTTGTGTACCTCTTCTGTGTTCTGGAGCACCTTTACACTAGAAAACGAAATTATGAATCTGATAGGAGGCTTCTATTTGTCTTGTCCATTAATTACGCCAACGATTTTTGGGCGATTTTTGACCCCCTCGCCCTTGCAAACAACTGTCAGACTTTCAGTGACCCCGTAAGATCAATGACAGGTCCTCTAAGAAAAATGTGCGCGGATATGATATATGTATTTCCGGGTAAAATATTTATAGCGCCTCTATTTCCTTTGGGTGCACTTTTATAGCACATTCTTCTTCAGGTATTATTTCCAGAGACATGTTCCATATACTGCATTATTTTATATCTAAAGTTCATCGTGTGAGGGATGCTACAGCTGGGTCGCAGCAATTATTTGAATATACATATCCTATAAGATCTCTTATATGAGTAGGCGAGACGTCTGACCCGCTAATAGCATGGAGCGTTAATGCAAAATGCTTCAACAGTTCGGAAATTTCATGCAAATTTTGGAAATTTCAGAAATTTCCAAATGACTGTGAGAGACGCCATTGGCAACGATGCATGGCGCTGTATTATCATCATCGTGAATTTAGGCCTATGCAGTTTAATTCAGGAGTGATCTTAGTCTAATTCAGATTTTTATCCAGGGCCACATTGCTGATTTCTGAATACTCGACCAATAAGGATACCATTAACACGCCCTGCACCTAAAATTGTGTAAAACTGGCTTCAATTTTAGATGCCACAGACTCTATCTAGTGGAGTAAAAATGTATTTATTTTCTATGTCTCAGATACAAGAGACTCTATATCAGTGTTGGATACTTGTAGTTGTGAAATTTGAGCTGGGGGAGGGGTTGAGGACTACAATTCAATGAATGACAGAATCTGCATGTACCTGATATGCAATTTTTGGGATGGTTGCAAAGTTAGCTGCGGGTTCAACCCCCGGGCAACTCCAACACTGCTCTATATTTTGTTTCGATGACACAGACTACGCAGAGCAGTGGCATACGAAAACCTCACTCCAATGCACTAGATATGCGCTAGCATCACAGACATTGTAAACATAGCTACCAGTTGTTATATGCATTGGCCAGATGCACAATTGTACAGCAAAGTGAACCAGACGACAATCAAAGAAATGGTGTCTTTGTGGCTGCTCATTGCGTGACGACCAGATTAGCGCAGAATGAGATTTTAATTAATATGGTTAAATAAATCGCAAATATCACATCATCGCCACCTAGCGAACATCTTCAAAACGCTTTTATAATTAAATAAATTTATTTCGTACATTCTTGCAATCTTCTTCTTTAGGTGCTGTGTATTTCTACGTTAGCGACCATGGATTTCCACTTTGTTCTTTCTTGACATCCTCTTATTAGTTCGATGTTATTCATTATTCCCTCAATTCCTTCTCGTAGGCAGTCTACATAGGTGTTTCTCTGCCTTCCTCTGGCTCTTTTTACCTCCACTTTTCTGGTTATTGTCAAATGCTCCAGTCCTTCCATCTTCATTACATGTCCGAAGATGGAAAGCTGCCTTTCTTGATGGTTGCCATCATACTTCTTTCTATTCCAATTTCATTCAAAATCACTTCATTGGTTTTCTTTTCCGTCCATGAAATCTTCAGCATCCTCCGCAGAAACCACATTTCTGTGGCTTCCAATTTCTTCTGCATGGCCTTGGATATAGTCCATGTCTCTGCTCCATACAAGAATACTGACCAAATATAGCATTTGAGCACTCTTAATCGTGTCTCGTAGGAGATGTGCCTATCTTAAGTATCGTTTTAATTTCCCAGAATGCTGCCTTGGCCAATCCTATTCTTGATGTTATGTCTTTCTAACATCCCATCGCTGGTTATCATACTGCCTAAGTATTTGAAGTGTGTCACTTGTTTGATTTCATTGCCGTTTAATCTTATTTTGCATGTGGGTATTACTTTGTTCTTGGTAATCACCATGCAGAAGGTCTTTTTATATTGATCTTTAAACCTTTCCTTTCGCCTTCTATTGCTAATCTATCATATTAAAATCGTTATCTGTATGTCTGTTACCTTCAAGCGTTCTGATTGGTTGACTATTGGTAGACGGTTTAGACCGTTTAGTCCTTACGTCGCGATGCGTTGGTGGGCGAGCGTTGACTATTGGTAGACGGTTTAGACCGTTTAGTCCTTACGTCGCGATGCGTTGGTGGGCGAGCGTTGACTATTGGTAGACGGTTTAGACCGTTTAGTCCTTACGTCGCGATGCGTTGGTGGACGATGTTCGAAGACGACGTTGCTATTGGTAACAATTGTTCGTAGAACCGGTTTAGTCGAGTCATTGCAGCATCAGAGGGCTGGGCGTGCGACGACGTTGCTATTGGTAACAATTGTTCGCAGCAATTTTAACGTACATTTTAGCGTACACAAAAAATACGTGTACAGCGTCACAAATGGCCACAGTTGCGTGATTTTAACGTACATAGGCCTAATTATTACGTGGCGCAGAGCTTGGCTAGGTGGCGATCATTGAAATGTTGTTCAGCATGAATTCAATGATTGGGTATTAGGTATAGGTATTGGATTAGTATTATCCTGCACTGCGAGCGAAGCGAGCGCGAGCGAAGCGAGCCTCTTTCTAGTTTATTTATAAGTTCCTGCAGTTTCTCCTCTGAATCAGCTATTAGAGTTGCATCGTCTGCAAATCTAAGATTATTTATGTTTCTTCCTCCAAGTTTGACACCTTCTAGATCTTCAATTGCTTTTAGGACTTCCTCTCCATATAAGTTGAAAAAGTCTGGCGACGTTCCACGTCCCTGTTTTGCCCCTTTCCCTATCTGTATCCATTTTCTTGTAGTTCCGTTAATCCTGATTGCAGCTTCCTGTTTCCATTACAAATCCTGCAGATGCCTTCTTAAGTCTTTCCCATCAATTCCTGAATTCTCCAAGACTGTAAATAGAGTTTCATGAATCACGCTATCAAATGCTTTTTCATAATCAATAAAATATAGATACAAATCTTTTTGCATCTCAATGCATCTTTCCCCAAACATTCTTAGTACAAAAATTGCATTTCGGCATCCAGAATCTTTTTTGAAGCCATATTGTTCTTCTGCTATTGCATTTCTAGTCCTGCTCTTTGGTCTTTCAAGCAGCACTTTTAAAACTATCTTCTTTATATGACTTATAAGACTTATCGTTCTGTGATCTCCACACTCTGTTGCTCCTGGTTTTTTGGGTATTGCAATGAATATTGACTGGCACATTTCCAGCGGCAAGTACCCTGTTTCATACATGATGTTAGCCATTTCTGTCAATTTCTTTGTTCCTATCTCCTCATCTGTAAGTACCATCTCAGTTACTATGTTGTCTGGACCCACTGACTTGTTTTTCTTCATCTTCTTCAAAGTCCCTACAACTTCTTCTTCTAATATTGGAGCTCCATCTACCTCTTTGGCAATAGGCTTGTTCCCTCTTTTGCCATTGTACAGTTCTGTAATATATTCATGCCATCTGTCTAATATCTGGTTTTCCTCCATCACTATTTCTCCAGTTTTTGTCTTGATGCTTTGATTGCTACTAGGTTTCCTTTTGCCAGATACTGTAGTTCCCGCATTTTAATCATGCATCTTTCCCGTGTTTCTTTGTTCTTCGATTTATTTGCATTTTTCTTTCAACCACTACTCCTTTGTCTCGTGAATTTCTTTTTTATATTTCTATTCAAGTTGCAGTACTTATCTTTGTCAATGTTTTTTTATCTTTCTTCCACCATGTCTAGTATTCCTTTTTTCACCCAGGGTTGTTTCCTATTCTTCTCTTTCTTAAGCATGACTTCTTCTGTAGAATTGATTAGCGCCTCTCTAAACTCTTTCCATATTTTGTCCACATCTTGTGTCTCACTCAGTACCTGAAATCTATTTTGAATCTTTAATTGATAGGGGAGAGTCACTAAAGATGCCCATGGTAGCTAAGACGCCCACCCCCTAGATCTCGTAATATATGTATAAAACTCTATGTTTTATAACATTATGTTGTCATGCGACCTCTAGCGAATATTTGCAAACCATTTTAATGATCAGTATTTTTTGATTTATTTAAAATTCCGTTATTATTACTTTTTCGACTATTTTGAGTAAGCCGTGCACTTTGAAATGTATTTAATTGTAGACTAAATCACGTAATGCTGCTTGTAGAAGTTATTTAAACTTGGAATATATTGTGTTAGGGTAAAATCGAAGCATATCAAACGTTTGTGATATCAACGTGCTTTGTCGCAAATGGTCACTGTCTATGTGCTAGTGAAATTTTTAAGATGCCCATGGGCATTTTGGGCACCCTGCGCGTCTTGGATGACAACTCTGGATATTATAAACTTTGCTGTTTAAGAATATATTTTATAAGCTTATCGTTAACCTAATTACTGTTTATTATTTTGTAGCTTATTATTTTAAAGCTTTGCTACATATCACATTACTTGTGATTACTATAGGTCTAATTCTTTTATTGTTTAACAGCTACTGTCATGGGTTATAAGTATTCTAGAAAATCAGCACGCGGTCATTATGGAGTTGAGAATCTCAAAGAAGCCCTGCATAAAGTCAAGAATGGAGAAATTAGTAAGAGGAAGGCTGAATTGGTTTATGGAGTACCTCGAAAAACATTATCGCGACACCTAAATGGCCAAGTTGCAAAGTTTGGAAGCCTGGGTCGTTACGATAGTGTCTTTGGAAAAGAAGTCGAGCAGTTGTTGTTGGATCATGTGCTGAAGATGCAGCTTATGTTCTTCGGCCTATCCCTTTTCAATTGAGAAAGGTGGCATATGAATTTGCAGAAAAATTAAAAATTGAGCATCCATTTAAACACCAGTGTGCCGGGAAAGAATTGGTTACGAGGATTTTTGGCACGACATCCAGAGTTAAGCATACGTACTCCTGAACCAACATGTCTCAGTAGGGCTGTAGGTTTCAACAAGCCAAGCGTTAAAAAATTCTTTGATATATACAAGACAGAACTTGACAAGGAGTTGTATAAACCAGATTGCATATTTAATATGGATGAGTCAGGTTTGACAGTAGTACATAGACCTGGAAAAGTGCTGTCGAATAAAGGACAGAAACAAATTGGAAAAGTAACAAGTGGCGAGAAGGGACAAACAGTTACAGTGATATGTGCTGTTAATGCTACTGGGGTTTATGTACCCCTATGCTAATTTTCAAGAGGAAACGTCTTACAGAACGCCTTCAAGGATAGCCCACCAGGCACTGTTGGAGCATGTAGCGAAAATGGATGGATTGACAATGACTTGTTTTTGAAGTGGCTTCATCATTTCATTGATGCTGTCAAACCATCACAAGCAAACAAGGTTGTTTTAATTGTTGATGGCCATGGCTCACACAAAACATTGGCAGCAATTGAACTAGCCAGAAGCAACGGCATCGTAATGGTTTGTTTGCCGCCACACACAACGCATAGATTGCAGCCTTTGGACCGCACAATTTTTGGACCACTCAAAGCACATTACAACAGCGAATGTGACAAATGGATGTTGTCACACCCGGGTCAAAGGATTACTCAATATGATTTGGCAGGGTTATTTGGCTCAGCCTATATGAAGACCTGCACAATGGAGAAAGCTGTCTCTGGTTTTCGATGTACAGGGATTTGGCCTTACAACCCAGAAATTTTTAGCGATGATGACTTCTTGCCGAGCCTTGTTACTGACGAATCTGAACCTAGAGCTGATGCTAAGAATGCACTTGTAAGTATGATGTAAAGTTTCTATTAATTGAATAAAATTTTTTAGTACAGTCTCTACTCTATCCCTACTGTTTCATTATGTTTCATGCTAAGTAAATGTTTACAACTAAAAATCATTAAATTTAGTTTGCTTGTGAATAACTTACATATAACTTTTTTTTAGCAAATAATATGAATTATTACTTTAGGCCTAGCTAAGCTATTTGATCAGATATTGCTTAGCAATGCATGTCATTTTAGTTGAAATTAATGTTATAAGTACAGAGTAATTAAATTGTGTTTTTTTTCGTCAGGTTACTCATGATGCAGGTTCTATTGATCCAGAAGCTGCCTCCACATCATTTGCTGACAAGTCTGATAGTCCTACAGGCATCAATCATACATCTTCTTGTGATCCATTGTCTTCTTTGGAGAATGGCATTTCAACAAACATGCCATTGGATGTTGTAGACTATGTAGAAACCATCAATACCATCTCTCCCATTCCAAAGAGTAAAATAGAAAGAAAAAGAAAGACAAAAGTTGAAGGGTCTTCCCTCTTAACTGGATCTCCCTTCAAGAACCATCTGTTAGAGCAGGCAGCTAGAAAGGTTTCAGGTCAGCTGAAGATAAGTAAATCTACACAATCAAAAAAGAAAATGAAGACAGAAAAGAGAAAAGCAATTCAATAAAAGATCCAGTGTTGCAGGGTAAGGAAGAGAAGACAAACAAGAAGAAATTGACTTGTAGACTAGATAAACCCAGGAGACAAGCTTCAGCAAAGTGAAGTCAAGAGGAGACATAAATTTACAGAGGAGCAAATATGATAGTAATCATAACACAGATGCTGAATGTATAATCTGTGGTGAAACTTTTGTGTTCAGTAAGCCACATGAACAATGGATCCAATGTAAAAAATGTAAAGAATGGTGTCATGTCGAGTGCAGTGGTGGTGAAACCAGCACTGGATTTGTCTGCGACTTTTGTTGCTAGGCCGACTATTAGACCCAAGTTCTACTGTGTGTAGGTCTATGGTTGTTTGATAAGTTATATAAGTATGATAAGTCTTAGTTGCTGAGATCCAGTGATCAACAGTCATCAATTAGACTTGTTGTTTTGCAATTCATTTGTTTAACAACATTTGATTTATGCTTAGAGTAAGCCACGTGCTCATTTAAAGTGTCTTCGCCCTCCAAGATATAGCAACTTTCACGGATTCATTGCTTCTTAACTTTTGCTAACCATCTCTACTTGTAGCCCTATAGATTATGATTAGTTGATTTTGACATTAATGCATTAGGGACTGTTTTTGGACAAGTTATACAAGTTATTAACTAGCCTACTGTGTCTGGTACTTAAGATGCCCAGTCGATGGGCATCTTGTGGTATGGGGTTCACAAGATGGCCACTTTGGGTCACTCATTAGAAATTGATTTTTCTAAAGAATTTCTTTGTTGGTTATTAATTCTTTTATGTAAAATAGTGCATTGATGTCTATATTCACTGTGTAGCATGAAATATTACTTCACTCTTCAAACAAGATCTTTAGGGAGGCCATCTCCCTTAGCATGGGCATCTTGGGTAACTCTCCCCTACTCTTTCATTAGGTTTTGGTTTTGTTCCACTTCTTTCAAGTCGTACCTATCTACTTTTGCCTTTCTTTTTAACTTTTTCAGTTTTATTTTAATATCTGCTATAACTGGCACATGATCAACTATCAGCATCTGCCTCTGGAAAAGTTTTGGTTTGAGTTAGCGCATTTCTGAATCTCTGGCTCACTGCAAAATAATCTATTTCATTCTTATATCTGTCACCTGGGCTCCTCCAGGTCCATAGTCTTCTGTTGTGATTCTTGTAATAAACAAACTATGTTAAATTTCAGATTTTGTCTCTACTATAATAAATAAGCCTAATAATTGTTCGATGGTAGTAAAACCCCTCTTGTTACGAGTATTAAAGAAATTTACAAGATTAACGTTTCATTCAACAGACACCAACTTTAGCCGTTTTATAAGCTCTATAAAAATGCAAAAATCCACTTATCCCGCAAATCCACTTAACCGCAACGTCAACTCCTCCATAGCCGGTGGCAAGCCCTGGTTGAGAAAGGAGGAGCCAAACACACATAAAGACACACATAGACGCCCATCGTCTTTGATATGGACGCGTCTATAAACAAACACAATATAGTACACACACAACCGCAACGTCATTCTCTTAGTTGACAAATCCTTCAATCGCAAAATTAGACAAAATGCCTCAATAATATATTGCCTCTTAAAGAACTCATATTGAGTGAAACGTAAACGTTCACTCATTTAAAATGTAAGAAATCAAAATTTAGATGTGGAGCATTGGTCAATGTTTTCTGCTTGGTCTGTGTTTCTTCCATCGCTCTCAGCACCACAAGAGCTATTGTCATTTTCCTCATCGTGAGAACAGATGACTCATGACCATCTCCTCTTATGGAATATCATGAAACTTTCAGCACATCCATTAGATTTACGACCCTATGTTGGAGAAGTGAAAAAGACTTCAATTCCTCCAGTCTTACGTCTCTGCTACCATGATCGTCCAGTTCACAGGTGTCATCCCGAGAGTTTCGTCTTGCAGCACGTTTATCGCTACAAAAGCAGAAGCTAGATGGAGACATTAACTTTGACAAGTACAAAAACTGTAGAGTAAAGTCATCTGTAGGAGAATGAAAATTATATCTGGAGGAGGTTCGGAGTGGGTGAGGTATTAAAGGTGACGTGATAAAACGTTGTACTAAACCTCAGCAGAAAAGAGGATAATTTATTCTATTACGACTTTCTATCTGATTTTATATTCAAATTTCATTTCAAGTTTTCAGTTGTACATTCTCGGTTTCAATTAATCTCGTTTCCACAGCCTAGCGTTTTACAGAGGGTACTCCAATTTTCCCATGACAAATCCATTTTTAGATTTAGAGATTGGGAATTTCGCATAATGTTTATATTCAATCAATTCGTCGTTCAAGAAATTCGCAAGTGGAATCCATCTGACTTCGTCTTCTTTAGTTCCCCATCCGATGACAAATAATTTTCCGTCATTAGCAATCACACCAGAATAAGGATTTTCCAACTTGAATTTATCTCTCACGCTCCATGTTTGTGTATAAAAATCAAATATAAAGCCTCCGTCGTTGCCACATAAAATAACTGAATTCTCCCACAATTCACCACTGAGCATATGACATGCTCTGGGCATTTTCTGTGTGAGCAAAGTGCAAGTGTTTAACTTCGTGTCATACATTTGTACAGTGCTGACTTTTTTAAAATGTGCGTCATATCCACCAAAGATATATAGTGAAGTCTGAAATGGCACGCAATGACCAGACCCAAAAACAGCGTGTGTCAGCTTTCCAACTTTAGAAAACCGATCACCAAATATATCATATGCTTCGACATCATCAAGTGCTTTCCAAGGAGAATTCATCCATCCACCGCATATATACAAAACATGATCAACAAACGCTACGCTGTGACGTTGTCTGCCTTGATTCAAAGAAGCACATTTGTTCCATTTAGAAGATGAAGCATCTAATGTCCAAATTTCTTCATTTTTGTTTCCTAATCCGCATACAAAGATTGAATTGCGATACACAGCTGCTGCTGCTGCTTCAATATGAAATGTATAAGGCAATGGCTCAATGGCAGTTACATCCTCCGGGCGATCTAAACTCAATTTAATAGCGGCGTCGCAATTTGCAATGACAACGGCGCACCAATTGGATTCTTTCGTTGATTCTACAAGCAAAGAGCAGACAGAATACGATACGTATTAATGAACAACGCTCATGGAACGTTTAAGATAATCAGAGTCTGTCGGTCATAACAGCTGACTAAGATTGTCATACGTGGATGCTCTCTTGCGAATAAAGGAATAGCTACAATTCTATCGGGATTAATGTGTGCCTAAATGTAGAGAAATCACGAATGCTAAGGATGCAAAAATATGCGAATAAACTAGGCTAATTATCTTCAATTCTATCGGAATTCAAAAATCAATTAACACTGTTATCGTAAATGAAGAGATATCAACCACGCGACAGACTTGAATGCTAAGGATGCAAAAGATACGCTCCTGCTATTAATTCAGTGGTAGATTGCTTTTCAAACCAATTAAATTTATTAATTCAACAGTTTGAGCCACTCTTCACAATTGCTTGACTAGCAGATTGCTTTGCAAGTCCATTTGAATAAACATCCAAGACCCTTTTCTGCAAATAGGAGATGGGTCAAATAGTGTATTTTGCATGTGAATCATATCTTCAAGAACAGATAAAGATTTGATTTGTAGGGAAATTTTGATCTTTAAGTATTCTGTCATATTAGTCGGGTTAAAAAAAACTTTCGCAGAATTGATTTCCGAATTTGTGAACATTCAAAGTTATTCAACAAAGATTGGGAATTTCAAATTTCGAGCAATAGTTGTTTAGTAATTTAATTGATGACAGCTATTTTCGCGAAATGGGCCGCGAGTCTACTGTAGCCACCATGATTAGGGTTGCCAACCGTCCTTTATTTCAAAGGACAGTCCTTTAATGCACCTCTGAGTCCTTGTCCTTTATCGCTTTTATAAAGGACCATGGTTTGTCATTTATTTCAAAAATCAAGTCATGAAATCACACATTTCAATTGAAATTTTTTTGCTTGTCACCCCATTTCAGGAGGGAGATGACCTTTTTTTGCTTGACATCGTATTTCAAGGGAGATGACCTTTTTTGCTTGTCATCGCACCTCAGAAGGGAGTTAACCCTTTTTTCCACGCACCGGGTGACACCAAGGTTTTTCCGCACCGGGTGTCCTTTATTGCAATTTGTCAAAGTTGGCAACCCAAACCATGATTCACTTCTTTCAATTCACGATGCCTCACGTCCAGTTTATCTGCGTGATTTGACTGACAGAAAGGCACGAAGTACATGTATTTCCGCCTATGCTATGCGTGGTGAGATAATATATTAGTTTTTGCCTATCTCTCATTACCTCGATTTCACCTTAACTCCGAATTTAATTAAATATGGATTTTTACTTGTGTACACTGTTTACAGTGTACACAAGAATATAAATAAATATAAATATAAATATATATATATATATATATATATATATATATATATATATATATATATTCCATAACTTAATCTTATTTCGCCACATTAAGATGCTTCATTTGTAAAAAAAAACTCCTTTATCACAACTTCATCCAGCTGTTCTTTGAAATATGTTAATGATAAATCAATACCTGATAACTTTCCAATGATATTTCCAGCATTGTGATCTGTAGCAATGAATTCAAAATCAAATAGTTTACTTGGTTCTCTCAAATATTCATCCTCCTCTTCTCTTAATTCTTTGGCTCTTGCGATCAAACTGTCCACGTTGCCACAGACTTCACTCGGAGATCCTTTCGATTTCAATTCAGTGCAGTATGTCACAAAACTCTCCTGAACTGTCAACTTTCTTTCAATTTCTTCAATTTCTGTGTCCATTTTCTTCACCTGCTGTTGCTTTAGCAATGAAAGTTCCTTCAACAACTCTTCCGTATGTTGATTGATCAAAGCTTTTAGTTGCTGATTTTTCTTCCTAATGGCACTTTCTGTTTCCCAGACTTTTGTCAACAAATTTCCCTTCTTTCTTTCCAAATCAGATTTCCTTGACATTATATCTTCCCTATGGTCATACATTTCTGTGTAACTTTGCTCAATTCTTTGACGAAATTCCTTATCAACTGTTGTCACATCTTTGCATTTGTGTGTTTGATGTTCCTCAACAAAGCATGAGACGCAAACAACTGTCTTGCAATCGGAACAATAGTAGTCCAACACTTTATCTGAATGTCTCAAACATTTTCTGATTGGAAACGTATTTCTGATCTGTTCTTCGTTAACCTCAATGTTTATTTCAACAATTTTGTGGTCTTTTGTAGATTTGAGAGCTCTATGTATCTTTGAGCATCGGATACAATAATTTTCACGGCAGTTAAAACATCTCATAACGGCTTCCGGAACATCTTTGACTTCTTCGTCCACGCTGCACGTTTCACATGGTATGGATTTATTTTCTAATTTAAATGCGTTTGCTACCTCCATAAGACTTTCGATGAAGAAATTTCTCTGAAGTCCTTTCATTCCATCTGCAGGGATTTGGAACTCTTTCCTGCATAATGGACACGGTAAGAAATCTCCAGGTTTCTTCCCATTCTTCAGCTGGATGTCTTCGAAGCATTTTAGACAGGCGGTGTGGAAGCATGGCAACATTCTGGGATCGGTGTAGGTCGTCAAACAGATACAACATTCTGACAACGCACGAAGTCGTTTCATCGCTTCATTTCCAGATGACGCCATTTCGACAGTTGCTGCTGAGATCTGTTACACACTAAATCACAAATGCAAACAAGGGTTTGAAGTTAGATATTTCAAGTGTTTTGCAACAGATTTTAGCTGGCAGAAACGAAAGCTTAACTTATGCCTGCTCTATCCATGATGTATCCTAATTATGCAAGTAGGCCTATCGCTCCGTTAAAATATGTATAAAAATAAGCTATTTAAATAAGAGATGTCATTTTAACGAATTGGAATTATTTTTTACCTTTATAGGCCCCTATTGCCTGTGTTTCGATTTGCTTTGCAGTTTTCACCGACGAAATATTTTATATTTTCTCTGTCTGTGGCCTTATAGGAATTCTCATACCTTTCGCTTTCGGTTTTAATTTTTTTCAAAGTCTGTGGTAGCATAAAATTATTGCGTAAGTCTGGGAATGTATGATTAACCCGCAAAATAGAATTAATTTTAGAATTTCCGATCGAATGAATTATTCAATAATTTTTCGTCTATCGTTAGCTTGTATATCGACTACTGTATAGGTCTAATTACGAGCAATATTTTGAACGGGGAATTTTACGTCTAATGATAGTAAGACTACCTTCTAATAATAATTTGCTATTGTCGGTACGAATATATGTAGGCCTAATTTTGAGAAATCTATAAGATCAATGTAGGCCTACTCATTTTTCAGTAGATGACAATTTAGAATTATTTTACGTGGCTTTGGTTTGGTTTTGAGCGACACTCAAAAAACAAAAAAATAATCTCATTATAAATTGATGTTTTTAGTAATTAGATAACATTTAGCTTCTCTGTCAAAATCACGTGTTGACGCAAACAGTGATTGAATATCTTTTTATAGAAATTTCGACATGATTGTTATATATATATATATATATATATATATATATATATATATATATATATAAATTATATATATATGGGTTAGGCTTTGACATTTAGAGCGTTTTTTTCTGACCTGATATATATATATATATATATATATATATGTGTGTGTGTGTGTGTGTGTGTGTGCGTGTGCGTGTGCTTGTGTGTGTGTGTGTGTGTGAGTGTGTGTGTGCGTGTGCTTGTGTGTGTGTGTGCGGATCAGGACAACTGGGTACCACCGATTGGGCCCCGGACAAATGGGCCCTGCATTTTGGTAACGGGACATTCCGGTAACGGGACATCTGGGTACTGGCCATCTCGGCCCAGCACCATCGAACTGAGGGTTCGTTGCATAATTTCAGGCGGTTTCTTTAAGCCCTGACATTAAGAAATTGCGTGGCTAACTCTCGTCTGGTTCGAGGTCTGGAAAAGTTCCTCGAAAAGCGATGGCTTTGAATCGCTGCAGAGTGACAGACAATCTCCGGATTGCCGAGTAAGACGACGACCAATCGTTGAAAAACCAGAGGGCGTCTTGATTCATGGGGCCGAGCGTCTCAAGTGAGATTGGGCAATAATGTGTGCATGGGAGGGGTCAGGCTTTGATATTTAGCTGTCTTTCTGACAGCAGCGGCTTCAGCGGCGGATCCTGCTGCGAGAGAAGTGGATGGTAAGTAAGTGGCGGCGACTGTGTCCGCCACGGTTGCAGTTAATATATATATATATAATTATATATATTATATATATATATAATGAAATGCATCAACACCATAACAATATTCTCTCTTTCTCTATTGTTTGGGGCCGAGGTGTCCAGGATAATAGTACTTGAAGTCAGGCCCTCCGAGAGAAATTCCGGGCCCCTGTGCAGAATGGTCGACGGGCCCTTGAGAAGTAATAATTTTCTGACGACCTTTTTTTTGCTCGTCAGCCGTCCCGGGCCCCCTTCTGCTCGCCGGGCCCCTCTGCTCGACTGACATTTTAACCATTCTTTAGTGTTATTATTCATTTTATTGTTAATTATACGTATTCATTATCGGCCTGGGCCCCCTCCAGGCCGCCGGGCCCCTGTGCAGTTGCCCCTCTTGCCCCCTCTCGGAGGGCCTGCTTGAAGTTAGAATGGCTTTCTTGTTAGAGTATTAAATAAATATTCGCCACTAGCGTTTTCTTCTTCAGACACCAACTATAGCCGCTTTTATGTTCTATAACAAAGCAAAATCCGCTTAACCGTTAGGCTACGGCGGAGAAAGATTCGTACTTAAATCTCAAAAATGGCAAAATGCTTCAATATGTATAACTTAATTAAAGGATTTAGTACATTACGCGAAAAGTAAACGTTCAGTCATTTAAAATGAAAGAATTTAAAATTTTATTGCTGCCCAACAACAGATGTGCTGAATTTGTCAATGTTTTCTCCATCGCAGTAGCCATATTCACGAACAACTTGATCACGCAAGAAGGAACATTAAAGCCTTTCCATGCAACGTTGACTCGTGAGGACAAGGCATGTCATTGGTACGCCCACATTTAAAGCATTGTGTTCAAGCATGGTGTCCATTCCTGAAGAAAGACATAGAGACTTTTGAAATTGTACAAAACGGCAACAAAGATGATGAAAGGGTTTCAGAGACTAACCTATGAGGAATGGCTAAAACACCGTGGATTGAAACGTTGGAAAAAGGAGAAAGAGGGGGGTTAATTGAGGCATATAAAATGAGAAAACACGAAACTGTTGAAGAAGCGGTATAGGAGAAACAAAAAAGCACCTTTTTAGTGCAAGAGTTGTGGACAGATGGAATGAATTGGATGAAAAGATAGTCATGGCTACGAGTGTGAATGATTTCAAATACACCTCAGTACTATAGGATAAGGATGGAAGGGGGCAGCAGTGTTTCTCACACAGGGCAAACCCTCCTGAACCACTTTAAACCTTGTTAATTATTATTTATTGACTAATGGTGTAAGCAACAATCATGCGTCGCTGCTTTCCAAATACACGAAGGTCAGAGCCGGACCTTAGGTTCGTTCGAGTATGGGACCAATTTACTCTTACGCCTAGAGACCATGTCTAATTAACTCTAAACTTCGATTATTTCGAAAGTTTTAGATAAATGTTAGATTTGCCGGCATTATCGGGAGAACTGATTTTTCCCTTGCGCTGATTGCTTGAAGGTAGGCCTATAGGTGATGGAACACCTCTTCACTGTCATCCTTCCCCTCAGGCCTAATATAGAGTACACTAATATTGGTCGTTACTAGACCCATGCAGTGACGCACATTAGCATACACAACACCACTTGTCATGACAGCACATCGACACTCTTCTCCTACAACGGAGAAATCCTTTCGTCGGTTTTTGCAAAAATCTCAATCCCAGAAGAGACTCGAATAGAAGCCGACGCCCCTGTGTCCTCTCGTGGCTGGCTGCACTGCTGTAGTGTTGAGTAGCAAACTGGGGCCTGGACCAATGGACCGTGCCAGCGTTGTCCTCAGGCTATATCAACTAAGCTACCTAGCCAAGCAGTGAGTCGTCGGTATGTAGGGCAACACCTATAAATAGTGTTTATAAGTTGGCTCTTTCTCAAAGCCTATATTTCGACCAAAATCGAAGCCAGACAGATTAGTTCTAGATTGCCGACTACAGACGAAATCACACATTGACCTTATAGCTTGATATTCTTTGAATACATTTTGGATATAAAGAAAAAAGTCATTGTTTTGCGTTACAGTTTATTTGACATGGCAGAAAAGATCGCAGCAACTGTCGATATGGCGTCAGCTGGAAACGAAGCAATGAAACGACTTCTCTCGTTGTCAGAATGTTGCATCTGCTCGACGACCTACACAGATCCCAGAATGTTGCCATGCTTCCACACCGCCTGTCCAAAATGCTTCGAAGACATCCAGCTGAAGAGTGGGAAGAAACCTGGAGATGTCTTACCATGTCCATTATGCACGAAAGAGTTTCCGATTCCTGCACATGGAATGAAAGGACCTCGGAGAAATTTCTTCATCGAAAGTCTTACGGATTTAACAAACGCGTTTAATTTAGAAAACAAATCCACATCTTGCACAATGTGTAGTATGATTGAAAATGCCAATAACGTTGTTGAAGCCAAGATGAGATGTTTGAATTGCTGTGAAAATTATTGTCTTCGATGTTCAAAGATACACAAGACACTTAAAGGCTCAAAAGATCACAATATTGTTGAACTAAACATTGAGTTTAAAGAAGAAGAGATCAGAAATATGTGTCCAATCAGGAAATGTGTGAGACATTCAGATAAGGTGTTGGAATTCTATTGCTCCGATTGCAAGACAGTTGTTTGCGCCTCATGCTTTGTCGAAGAACATCAAGCACACAAATGCAGAGATGCGAAAACATTTTATAAGGAATTTCTTCAAAGAATTGAACAAAGTTTCACGAAAATGCATGACCATAAGGAAGACATATTGACAAGGAAATCTGATTTGGAAAGAAAGAAGATAGAATTTTTGGCAAAAGTCTTGGAAACAGAGAGTGCCATTAGAAAGAAAAATCAGCAACTGAAAGCTTTGATCAATCAACATACGGAAGAGCTTTTGAATGAACTTTCATTGCTAAAGCAATATCAGGAGATGAAAATGGACGCAGAAGTTGAAGAAATTGAAAGAAAGCTGACAGTCATTGAGAATTTCGTGGAGTATGTCACTGAATTGAAATCGAAAGGATCTCCGAGTGAAGTCTGTGACAGTGCGGACAGTTTGATCGAAAGAGCCAACGAATTAAAGAAAGAAAACGATGAATATTTGAGAGCACCAAGTAAATCATTTGATTTTAAATTCATTGCTACAGATCACTGTGCACTACAAAATGCAGGAAATATCATTGGAAAGTTATCAGGTATTGATTTATTATAGTTATTAACTGTGATTAAATAAATTTTAAAATCACAATTAACTTATTACGAAAAATAGTTGCGTAAATTTGTGAGAATCAAGAATTTTTTTACAATTTGAAGCAACTTAGTGTAGAGAAATGTTAGGAAATAGGGTACGTAAGTAAAAAAAATCAATGGATAATAAAATTTGTAGTTAAGGCGAAAGAGGTAATGAGACATTAATAATGCATAGAAAAATTGCCTTAGTTGATTATGCAATAGTCAAAAGGTGGCACATCGATTTATCAAACTATGAAGGATCGCGGAGTTTGACAGCTTCTTCTTCTTCTTCCTTACGTGCTCTGTGTCACTATACGTTGGCCAGCAAGGACCTCCACACACAGCAAGGACCTCCTGTCGTTTGTAGATTGTATTATTTCCACTGCTGATGTTATATCTTTCATGGCACATAACAAGCTTTTTATTAAAGTTGTTCTTTGCTTACCTCTTGCTCTTTACCCTCCACCCTTCCAGTTGTGGTTAGTCTTTCTAGACCTCTTTTCGCATTTTGTGTCCGACGAATTCGTGTTGTCTTCTATAGTTTGCATCAGTTTTCGGCGAGTATTTGCCCATACCATGATTTCTTGGTTAGATTTTTTCACTGTGTATGTTATCTTCAACATCCTCCTCAAGAACCATATTTCCACAGCTTCCAATAGTTTCTTCATTGATTTTGAAATAGTCCATGTCTCTGCTCCGTATAACAAGACTGGCCAGACATATGTTTCCAAGACTAGTATTTTATTTTCCATTGAGATTTGCCTGAATGTTAATATTAGTTTTCCATCTGGAAAAAACTGATTTTCCATGGCTATTCTTGGTATTGTATCTTTGTCACTTTTCCCATCGCTCAATCAATAAACTTCTATGGCGCCACTATCATGATGCCCAGGGCATCAGCCAATGGCGAGCCAAATTCAAATCGAATAAGATCCATGGCAATCCGGAAAGATCAGTCAGATCCATATTCCTAGGTACTTGAAAGCATTTACTCGATGTATGAGTCGGCGTTTTATGTATATTTGGCATTTTTGGTGCTTTCATTTCCTTGGAAGTTACCATGATGTATGTTTTCTTTGTGTCTATTTTCGGTTATTTGCTTTCTCCTTCTTTAGTTACTTCATCGACTAATTTCTGCAATTCTGTTGTGAATATGCCATTATTGCTACATCAAACGCGAATCACACAGATTGTTTATATTTTGTCCTTAGGGGCTGTCCATTAATTACGTCAACAAATTAGAAGGGAGGTTTGAAAAAGTTTGACAGTTGTTGTCAGGGGAGGGGTCAAGAGAAGTTGACGTCAACAATTTAATTTTTCTACAAATGAAAAAGAAGGAAATTTCATGGAATACTATTTATTACAACGGAAAAAGCCTGACAAGCAAAATGGTCATCACCACCACATTATGACACTTGATGAACAAAAAAGGGGGAAAGATCTCATCGCTGCAATAATAATAACCTTCTAAACGTTTTAGGGGGACCCGTCATTGGTCTTAGTGGTGGGGGGTCAAACGTTTTTGACATTATTATAGGGTGGTCACTGAAAGTTGACGGCTGTTGACAAGGGTGGAGGGGATCAATAATTGCCCTAAAATTGTTGACATAATTAATGGACAGCCCCTTACATCTTGATTACGATTCTATCTAAATGTTCTGTGTTTTCATAATTTTCTCTTCATATGCATTACAAAATCTCTGGCGATAGTCCACACCCCTGCCTTACCCTTTTTTGTATTTAACCCATTTGACATCAACACAGTTTTCTAAACAGGGAAAGATTGGCATAACGGCTAGTCGTTGACATGCCCTTTTGCCGAGTATCACAGGAGTTATTGTATGTGTTATTTTGGGACATACTGGTTTGACTTCTGCAAATAATTAGTGACGTGAAATGGGGAGAGAAGAGGAGGCAGGTTTGGTTGCGCCGCTCTTGAGAGTTGGTTGCGCGGGTTGACTGAAAATGACGGACAAAGTAGTAGAGGTATAGCGTCATTTTCCTGTCCTTCATTCTCCAGTTATTGATATTTTGATTGTCCGTCATTATCTTGTCCTGCATTTTCAGCGCTGCCGGTTGCGCGAAGGAAGATCAAAGCAGGCGTTTGAAGATAGCCGGCTTGTAGACAGGAACGCTGTGACGCTCGTCTTACGAAAGACATGCTTATGAGCGAGCAGGTTCCGACAAGATGAACGGTGACAGATTATATGAGATAACTGCAGCTCATCGTGAGGCTAATGCGCATTTCTTTTACTTAGACTGCGTTGTGGCCTCCTGTAAATATGAGCTATTTGTCGCAAGTGAGGACAGCTCTTCGCAAGAGGCGGCATTCTTAGAGTTCACAATCTATCAGTCACGTCGCGAGAAGGCAACACAACGTTCACCGAGTCTAATAAATTTACCTAAAAGCAGACAACGCTGTGACAGAGGCGACACATCCCTGAGAATAGGAGGCATGCTGAGCAAGAGTAGCATAATAGTGAGTTTTGATATATATATATATATATATATATATATATATATATATATATATATATATATGCCCTCGGTACTTAGTTTCCGAGGACTTATTACAAAAAGTGTCCGGAGACAGAAAATATATAGGCCTACTCTTCAGCTATCGTCTTGACCCGGATCAGAAGCAGAGAAAGTCCCTTGAAGGCGATCGCCTTGGATCGCCTTCCAATATATATATATATATATATATATATATATATATAATCCTCTTATTCTTCGCCTTATGAACTAGGCCTATTGTATTAGTTCATAAGGCGAAGCATCAAGAAGCGATAACTCACCAAGCATGGCTAACATTTCGGGCGCTGTATGACCCCTTTTGCCCTAGCTACTTATCGGGCCTGGTCATCAAGTCTACGGCGGTCGACCGGCGATCGCGGCTTCGCTCAAGCAACTGTCGTCAATTGGTGGTTCCTCCTCCGTCCAAGACGGCTGTCTTCGGTGACAGATCATTCCGGAGGGGCAATCCGAGTCTGTGGAACTCTCTGCCGAAGAACGTGACAATTGTGACCTCCCCTGATTTGTTTATCAAGTGCCTTAAGACGCATATGTTTAATATATCTTATAATGTTCATTGTTAAGCGCTTTTGACTTTAGTCTTCACTATGCTTACTGCGCTCTATAAATTGTCTTAATAATAATAATAATAATACATAGCCGGACATACCTCGTTTCTCTTTGTTAGAAAGCCTGGATGTAAGTCATCGTGAATTGAAAGAGATGTGAATCAAGGTGAATATAGAGTAGGGTCTTAAACTTAAACTTAGCATGATTTAAAGTGGCTTAGAAAGCATTACTGCCTGTGTGAAAGCCACTAGGGGCACTAACGGTGTTTGAACCCGCTCCGTCAGCCTGACGCTCCAGCACGTAACCCACTCTGCCATCTTCCGTCCATCGCGGCCCATTTCGCTACAATAGGTGCCATCATTTAAATTTCAACATTGTGTTGGAAAGCAATTATTACTATTCACTATCTCTGTTGAACAGCATTGTCAGTGGCGGCTCCAGGATTTGGCAAGTGGGGGCCTTTGGCGTGGCCACTTCTAATCATGGGGGCCAACCATTTGTTGTTAGGTATGTAGTACTAAGTATAGGGTCCCAACAGGAGGGCCACGGGGGCCAGGCACTCAATAGGGAGAGGGGGCATGGGCCCCACAGGCCCCTCTGTGGAACCGCCACTGAGCATTGTATGTTCATAAATTAGGAGATCAAATAGACAAAAGTTCTATTTATGGAATTCGAATGGCAGACTTTTTAACGCTCAAAACTTTCCTTAAAATAAAATCTGTCTCTATTCTTCAAAACATGTTTCACTTGCTAATAATACACCATCTGAGCCAGCCCATATTTACAGAAAATTATGTGAGTGTATTTGTGTGTATGTGCGTTTGTGTGTGTGTGGGGATGCTTGATAATAGACGCGTCCGTATCAAGGACGATGGGCGTCTGTGTGTTTGTGTGTGTATACGCAGGGCGCTATTTGCAGGGAAAGGGGAATCTTCTCCCACTGCCCAACTGCACCCCTACTGCTACATATCCCACCACTACATCCTCCACTGCTGCATTTCCCAACAACTACATCCCCCAAGCTCGACATACCCCCCCAACTGCTCCAGGTCACAAATCGCACCCTGTGTATACGTATGACTCCTGCTTTCTCAACCAGGACTTGCCACCGGCTATGGCGGAGTTTTGCCGTGTATAGACCATAATATATGAGCCAGCCTTTCTTTACAGAGAACGGTCTTAGATTTATATCAAAGTATTCTGTTAGCCAAGCAATTGACGCAAACTGTTGAACTTTATAGCCAGGGCGAACCTTTTCATGTCTCCCGCGTGGTTGATTCCTGTGTATTTGCAATAACAGTCATAATTCATTTTTGCATTCCGATAAAATTGTAGCTATTCGTTTATTCGCAGGAGTGCATCCACGCATGCTATCCAGTGGCGGCTCCACAGGTGAGGGCGGAGGGCCAGTGCCTCACTATTGAGTGTCTGGCCCCCCAGTGGTCCCCTGTTGGGACCCTATACTTAACACTACTTACTTAACAACAAATGGTTGGCTCCCAAGATTAGAAGTTGCCACCCCAAGGACCCCCACTTGCCAAATCCTGGAGCCGCCACTGATGCTATCTCTAGCCCGCTGTTATGACCGACAGACGCTGATTATCTTAAACGTTCCGTGAGCGTTAATCACTGGAAATTACCGTTTTGTTTCTGCTCTTTGTTTGTAGAATCAACGAAAGAATTAAATAGGCGCGACTTTGTCATTGCAAATTTCGAAGCAATTATTAGAATGAGTTTAAAGCGACCGGATGATGTTGCTGCCATTGAGCCATTGGCTTCTAGATTTCAAATTGGATCATCGGCAGCAGCAGCTGTCTATCACAATTCAATCATCGTGTGTGGATTGGGAGACAAAAATGAAGATATTTGGAGATTAGATACAACATCTCTTAAATGGAGCAAATGTGCTTCTTTGTTTCAAGGCAAACGTTATCACAGCGTAGCGTTTGTTGGCCATGTTTTGTATATATGCGGTGGATGCCAGAGTTCTCATTGGAAGCCACTTAATGATGTCGAAGCATACAACATGTATGATGATAAGTGTTCTAAGGTTGGAAAGCTGGCCTACGCTGTTTATTCTTCAGGCAATTGTGTGCCATATAAGGCTTCACTCTATATCTTTGGTGGATATGACTCATCTGCGAAAGCTATCAGCGAAGTACAAGTGTATGACACAAAGTTAAATACTTGCACTTTGCTGACAAAGCAAATGCCCAGAGCATGTGCTTGGCTCCGTGGTGAATTGTGGACAAATTCTGTTATTTTAGTTGATAAATATGGGTGCCTTATATACGATATTGACAAGCAAATCTGGAAATTGAGACATAAATTCAGGTTGGAAAACTTCTATTCAGGTGTGATTGTTAATGACGGAAAATTATTTGTCATCGGATGCGGAGCTAAGAAAGACGACGTCAGATGGATTCCAATTGCGAATATCTTAAACGACCAATCCGTTGAATGGAGACATTGTACCAACCCTCCTCTACCCCCAATCTTTTCGTTTCCATTCTTCTTCCTCTCGATCAAAAAAGGGTCTTGCCTTCCATCAGTGCGCTAATCGAGGACTTATAATTAATTTATATTGATTATTAGCGGTTCCCGGTGACGCGTCACTCTCACAGGTTCGGCTCTCCAGCGTAAGCAACTGCAAACGGCCTCTCCCTCTCTCTAGCCCTCCTGCCGTTTGCCGCCACCCCTGTTCCAATATCTCCTATCACAAGCCCTCCTCCCCGCCCCATTCACCTCTCATTTCAAAAAAAATCAGATTTCCCGTACCTCAACAAAACAACACTCGTCGCCCGCTGTTCCCAATCCCTCTCACACTTTTCCTTACGAACATAGCCTAGGATTTGCAGGAATAACCCATTAAGCTGCTTACCATAGAAAATATCGCCTAATTAACACTAACGAGGACGGGTTAGCCCTTTCCAATTCATTAGTTGTTAGCTTTCATTGTTTAAGCAATTGAAATCATGATTGTAGAGTAATTGCATGGCTACTGAAATCTATCTCTTCATCGAATCTACTGTTCTACTCAATCTACTGGTTTCTATGAGGTTTATCAAGAGCGATATTAAACTGCTCCGTTTTTCCATTTAAATGATTCTTCAGCAATTCTCATTTGTATAAATCGATTTCTGACAATTAATACTGTTTTCTAACATTTAGAGTTCATTTTTAATTCCATTTATTTTTTATTAAGTTTGAAACTGTTTTAATAGCATGGTCTTCTTAGCGATTTGTCGAGTGTATGCATTTCTAATCCTGTTGTTTTTGCAATCGCTTGCTTAAATTCAAACGCAGGTGAATCTAAATATTATTGTATTTTGACAAAAGCGTGTGCATGATATACACCAGAGGTGCACAACCTTTTGAGGACGAAGGGCCACATTTTCCGGTCCCAAGACTCCGCGGGCCACATGCGCTTTTTCTAATGTAGAAGTGGTACGTTGACAGTAAACGTTGATAGCAATATTTAATATGGTTATGGATAAAATATATGTCGACAGGACTAATGGAATTAATAGAATTTCTGATGAATACAATCAATACAGTAGGAACAAATGAAATAAAAAAGATTAGTACTGTAACTTTAATGTAGAATTGAAGGTTAAGGCCTTGTTAATCAAAAAATACTATGACCATGTTCAATTATTAATTCATAAAATTTAAACCCCAAAGGTCAATCGCCTTTTTTATAGCCAATGGAGTTGTTGAAACTGAACGTCTTTAACAACCGTATTCATATTTTGTGGCCGTTCACTTGTTGCAACTTTCAAAACCGAGCACTCAACCGGAACCTAAGAACATGTTTGTTCAATTTCATTACAGAATATGTTTGTTCATACAAGTATGTGCTTCCAAATAGTCGCGAAGGCTTTAAAGTGGCCTCGACGGCTTTCTTGCTTTCATATTAGCGCTACAAAAGAAGTCATTCGTTCTAAGGATCTAAGTCGCCATCAATTCAAGTTATTTATAGAAGAGACTTTAGCCTCTTACCATGAGATACCATATTATACAGATGTGAGAGAGCAGAGGACGAATTTTAGAATGCTTTGTTGAACTGATAGCAGAAATTCGTGAATTTCTTAACAGCAAGGGCACAATAATAATAAAATTAATGATAATAACAAAGTTTAAAGTGTAGCGCTAATATAAAAACAAGAAAACCTTCGGGGCCACTTTAAAGCCTTCAGGCCACTTTCTTTTGAAATCCTGGAAACGTCCGCGGGCCACAAAAATCGTCGCGGTTGTGCACCCCTGATATACACCATCTCGTTATCGAACGAATAGGTTTGTACAATTTTTAGAAGCAACTGTTTAAGAACTTTTGAAGATTAACCATTATGTACATACAAACATTCACTTTTATTAATCAAGTTTCAAATTAATACCCGTATCTCAATTGCCTTCGTCGTCATCATTATTAATCGTTATTCCATTTGGCTTGCATCTGTTTATATGTGTTAATGTTCTATTCTGGTACCTACATTATAATCGTGACGAATAGATTTCTTGCACACACACACACACACACACCCACGCACACACACACACACACACACACACACATATATATATATATATATATATATAAAGGTAAAGTTATTTTCGTACTCGACTGAGCGTAGGGCCTGACGCTGATATCCGGTTACTTAGGCAAGCAGCGACGCAGGTGGTGCTCGCCATTAAGTTAATCTAGTCGCTTGCCATTATTTTCTCTAGAACCGCAGCAATGAACACGCGACGGCAGGGTGTTTCTTAACATGTAAATTACAGCCCCCTAGTTGTTTTCTTGGTCCCGCAGTAATTATGGCGGCTCCCTTTCATAAAAAATGCCCCTAGAGGTTATTCCTAGTTTTTCTCTATTGGGCTAACACTGTTTAGCATATATTTTTGCTTTTGTAATGACTTCTTGTGTTAGTCTAACTTAGGAATGAACGATACGCAGATGACATCACAGTGACCACACTAATGGCAGATACAGAAAGAAAACTACAAAGGTTATATTAGACAGAGTGACAGAAGAGAGAGAAAAGAAAGGACTAAGAATATATACAAAAAGACGTACTGTATGGTAATAGTGAAAATAATAAATTCCTATAGGTGAAGACTACAATATATAGGGGTATAGAAATAAAGCAGGTACAACGTTCAAATATCTAGGAATCATTTTCACAAGCGATGGGAGAAGTGAAAAGGACGTTGAAACCAGAATAGGAATGGCGAAGACAGCCTTCACACAACTTTAAAAGATCCTCACAAATAAAAACATCACAACAACACGGGTCAGAATTCTTCAAAGCTATGTTCGGGCAGTTCTGATGTATGGGTCAGAAACATGGATGCTGACAAAATCAACGGAAAGGAAACTGGAAGCTGCAGAAATGTGGTTTCTTAGACGTATGCAACAAATTTTATGGACAGAAAAATAACCGATGAGGAAGTATTAAAGCCTTTGGTGTAAAAAGAAAATTGCTACAAACCATAAGAAAGCGATAGTTGGAATTTTTCGACATCTAATAAGAAAAGTCAGATTGGAAAGTCTAGTTATAACAGAAAGATAGAGGAGAAAAGAGCAAGAGGAAGACAGCGAATAAAGTGTGCAGACAAGCGTAAGAGAAGCAACAAGAGCTACAGACAACATCGAACTGATAAGGAAAACCAGAAACAGAGAAGAGTAGAAATCTATGGTCGCCAGCGTAGCAATACATGGCACATGAAGAAGAAAGAAGAAGGAATGAACCTAAATTACTACTTTACATTATGTACTAAATGTATACTAGAGCTCAGTAGTGGCGTAGCTAGGCAAAGTGCCCCCTGGGACGAAAATAAAAGTTACGCCTTTTTGCGGTGGAAAGAACATGACACACAACTTCCAAAAAATCTTGGCAAGCAAAAAGGTCGTCGCATTTTTAAACAGAAAATGATGCTTTATTAAACCCGAAAATGCCGCCCTGACACGATGCTGCCGCCTTCATTCAAATTCTCAAAAATCTTGACGGGCAAAAAAGGTCGTCGCATTTTTATCAAAGTCCCGTTGATCACCGTGTATGTCAGCACATGTGTGGAAAAATACCCGAAAATGCCGCCCCTAGAGCAAGTGCCACCTGAAGCGGTTCGCCCCCGCTGCCCCCTCGCAACTTCACTGGATCTCAGTATTCTGGATTGTTACCAACGGTAAATGTATGTATGTCATAAGTTGAGTTGAAATAAACAAATTTCAATCAATCAATCAATTAATAAACTAAAATCGGGAAGTGCCTCATCCTTTAGTATCTCTATATCCTTTATATCTATATCACCACAGAGCTTGATCCTCCAAGGCTTACGTCATCTAGATATCCGATCACTAATTGTGATTTCAGACGCATTAGCGGTTGCTGTAATGGCAAACAGAATAAAAGGGGGTCGCCTTGCTGCGCACCCTTTTGGGAAACGATTGAAAAGTCCCCGAATTTGAGAATCGACGGCTTGCTATAGGCCAAGTGGACATAGAAAACTATGTTATTAAAGTTCATACTCATCATCGTCATCATCATCAGTTACGCATAGCCGGAGTGGTCGTCGCGATTGCTCTCCATAATTTTCTGCCCTGAACGCACTGGAGTGCTTCGGTGCAGGGTTATTTCTAGGATTATCATTTCTATTTTTTAGGATTGACAATTTTATTTAGCCTTTCAAGGTCATCAAGTCTCACAATTTTAACAATCTATTTTAGTCAAGCCTATTAAGTATTTTTAATTACTGCAAACCTCAATACTGCTGTAAATAAGACAAAATCGCTTAAGCGCTAGGTCATCGATGCATCGAGCAGAAATTCATACACAAAATAGTCAGTCAAAATTCAAAATCAAACTTCAGTAATCAGATAAGATGGACAAGGGTGGCAGTAGGGCGTGCACAGGCAGTGAGGGGTCAGAGGGGTCAGGGGGGCGGTGGCCCCCCGGGCGCCGACACATGGGGCGCCAAAATTGACTCAGCAACATTTTTTCTTGTTTGCCTTTTTCTTGCTAGTCAAACAATTTTTATCGACTTGTCCCCTGGCGCCCACTCTCTGCACACCACTGAAGTGGGGCACTTTCTATTTTATTTTCGTCACATGCGACACTTTTCCTCGCTACTTCACTCTTCAAAGCCCACATTTACATACTACATACTGTACGCTTAATAAACTTTCGTTGTACACATAATAGTAATAATAATAATAATAAATAATAATAATACAGCTGTTATTATTATTATTATTATTATTATTATTATTATTATTATTATTATTATTATTATTATTATTATTATATTAATGATATTACAATTATTACAATTATATTAATATCTACTACTATAATACTTCTTTCTTTCCTTCCGTCGTTCCTGTTGGGTTAATACTACTTAAAGTCAATTAATATTAATATTAATATTCGCTATCTGGTGAGCATCGGAAGTACAACCTCTTTAATTTTTGAGAAAAAAACAACCGTAAAACCAACATTTAAGGATTTCAATTAAAAATCTCACCATTATTTAGGATTAACAAGAAAGCAATCATCCTTTGCAAATTAAAAAGATGAGAGAAGAGTAACGGTTTTTTAACTTCCTAGTATTTTAGTCTTTTACAAAATTGCATAAAACACACCCTTTTAAAGTCTCGTAATATTTCTATAAATATGACAAAATCGTTTAACGGCTAGTAGTAGTAGTGTGAGATTGTCACCTAAAAGAGCGATCACTCAACGCAAAATGCCTCGGAATGAATTTTCATTCTGATATTTTAATTTTAAATAAGAAAAATTGAATTTTATGCTTACTCAGAGAATTCGTCGGTTGGGCGAAAGATGGCAGACTGGGTTACGCGGCGAAGCGGTAAGCTGATGTAACGGGTAATTAGACAGAATTACAAACATGCCATGGTTTGTAAATAAGATGTAGAAGACTAACGCTTTCAAAATTTATTGGATTTAGGCCTAATCTTTTGTAATTGCGCTAGACTTATCTTCATTAATAGGACAAAATCGGTTAACCGATATGTTAATTAAGATAAACCAAGGCATAAATATATCAACCAACGAAGGAAAACGCCTCTAAATGTATTTTCATTCCGATACATTATTTATACGTTTTAGGAAACGAAATCTTCGCTACAAAAATTAAGTAGCGCAAATTCATATGCCTATTTTCTTGAAAAATCAAATTATCTTGCATTATATAAATAACATTAAATTAAGAAAAGATAGCCAGGGGCCTTTAGAGGCTGACGGAGGCCCGGGCCATTTTGAAATTTTGAACTCCAGCAGTTGCGGACTATGGAGTATTATAACTATGGAATATTAGTCCATACCAGACTTGGAACCGGGTCACTCAATGGGTCAATGGGTCATTTCGGTCACCTTTGTCCACCGTGTCACCGGGTCTCCGGGTCATCCTTATGACCCGGTTATAGACCCGATATTAATTAAAATCTTTCTTCAGATGCTAAGCATGCAGGTTCATCAATCCCGGAAAGGTTGAAGAGACTGTCTGCCTGATATTAGTTAGGTCCACAAACAGTTAATTGATTTTACAAGTAATTGATTTTACTGTATCACTGAGAGATATTGATCATAAATTGATATTATTACTCTATGGAATTTACTTAGCCTTTGTGACCATTGGGTCACCAGGTCACCGTTATAAAATGCAATGAAAAATTCTATGGTGTGATGATAACGTTTACCTATACCTACCTCATTGATAAATATTCAAATATTCATTGGGTCACCTAGGGTCACTTTGTTTTTTTGGTCACGAACAATTGGGTCACGCCCAGCCCTCTGACGCTCTCAAAATGTTCTACGACAATTGTTACCAATAGCAACGTCGTTCCATCGTTTGGTCCATACTATCCATAGTTATAACATTTAAATTTAGACAGAGAGACGATAACGATAAAATAGATAAAATAACAAAGAGGTATAATATTGTTAGATATTGTAACGTGAGTATGATATTTAACAGGTCTTAGTTACGCATTAACTTAAAAACAGAGGCCCCAAGAATTGGAGGCCCGGACCAAATGGCCCTGCTGCCCCTCTGATAGGGCCTGATGATAGCTAATTCAACAAGCTATTCTTATCGTATTCTAGATTTTGGATATTTTCTTAGCGCTGCAAAGTCGTCATTACGTCTCACAATTTACAATTCAACGAAGGACACCATCTATTTACCTCAAGTGGATTAGCTCTTTTTAAAACTGCGCGATGGTGGCAGATAATCCAGTGGAGATAGTAAAATCCTTCATCTACCTGGACTCGCTAATCGACGACGAAGGCAGCTGTGTTCCCGAATTCACCAGGAGGATTGGCAATACCCTGAGCTCTCTTTGCAGGGCTGAACCGACATTTGTGGCGCTCTAGTATTAAAATTCCGGACCAAGATACGCATCTATGCCTCATGCATCCTACCAGTGCTACTATATGGGGCAGACACGTGGACAATGACATCAACACTCAGCTAGAAATTAGATGCATGCCATCAGTGGTACTACTGCATCGAATCCTTGGATAAACTCTGAAAGTTCAAGGATCTCACTCCAGCACTCTTCCACAGAATACAGTTTGTCGCATAGACACATACCCAGGTATCCAGATGCACTCGGTCATCAAGTATTCCGGAGGGAGTCAACTGACTTCTGGTGCAAAGTACAATGACTGCTTTCCGTATATTCTGTCGATTCTGAGATTAGTCAAAGCGCTTTGATAAATTCACCCAACGTCGAATTAGATTTAATTTATAGAATAACAAGTAAATGTTTCCAGCTAAATTTTAACATTTAAATTCACTCATTTAAGGCAACTCGTTTTACGGTAGTCTACGGAACTTTTACCGTGCGCGTATAATACGTACACTAGGGCCTATTTTGTCATCAGAAATAAAATACGTATGAAACATTCTGTCGAATCTTAATTAACGTATGTTAACGGCTCCCCGCGTGGATGATGAGGGGACGGAAAAAGCTGGTGCGGGGATGAGGAGGGGATTGGGAACAAATTCTGAGTGGGTGGGGCGGGTACAGGGAGAAGCAATGCGGGATGGGATGGGAAGGGGATAAATTCTTGGGTGCGGGGTGGAGATGGGATAAAAAGTTGTTCCAGTGTCACTCTATTGTCAACATGTTTTGGGGACAAGTTGGAAGCGCAATCCCTCTTTGTCTCAGGCGCTGGCAATTCACTATGCCACTACTCAGGCCATTTAAGAGAAAGTAAACAAATTCGTACAATTGAATCATAAGTAGCACGATTATTATCGTTACAAAAGCATAAGCGAGATAAAAGCGCTAACAATGACACGTACAACCAACTGTAGCAGTATGAAAATCATATCTAACGGAATTTCTGAGTGGGTAAGGCGTAAAGATAAAACGTTTCTCTTAATCTCAGCGGAAAAGAGGATATTTTCTTTTATTAACAAATTCTATCTGATTTTCTGTTCGAATTTCATTTCGGCCTTATTAGCCTACATATCGCGATAAGTCATCGGTCCTGCATTCTCAGTATCAATTAATCTCGATAACTCTAGTTTTGCAATGATTTCAGCATTTTAGCCATTTACACATAGTATTCTAATTTTCCCAAGGCAGATGTATTTGTAAAGTAATTGTCTGGCAATTTAGCGTATTGTTTCCATTCAATCAATCCGTCGTTCAAGATATTCGTAACTGGAATCCATCTGATGGCGTTATGCTTAGCTCCGCATCCGATTACAAATAATTTGTCGCCATTAACAATCACATCAGACAAAGAACTTTCTAACTTGAATCTATCTCTCAATTTCCAGATTTGTGTGTCAAAATTGTATATAAAGCATCCATCTTTACCAAGTAAAATAACAGAATTTCTCCACAATTCACCACGAAGCCACCCACATGCTCTGGGCATATGCCTTGTGAGCAAAGAGCAAGTTTTTAACTTCGTGTCATATACTTGCACATTGCTGATAGCTTTACCATCTGTGCCATATCCACCAAAGACATAGAGTGAAGCCCTAAATGGAACGCAATTGCAAGAACCATAAAAAGCGTATGTCAGCTTTCCAACCTTAGAGCACCTATCATCATACGTATCGTATGTTTCAACATCATCAAGTGCTTTCATAGAATAATTCAACCATCCACCGCATATATACAGAACATGATCAACATACGCTACGCTGTGATAACGTCTGCCTTGAACCAAAGAAGCACATTTGTTCCACTTAGAAGATGTTGGATCTAGTCTCCAAATTTCCTCATATTTGTTTCCCAATCCACACACGAAGATTGAATTGCGATAGACAGCTGCTGCTGCTGATGTTGCTCCAATATTAAATTTATCAGGCAATGGGTCAATGGCAGTAATATCTTCTGGTCGATTTAAGCTCATTGCAATAGCGGCTTCGCAATCGGCAATGACAACGGCGCACCAATTGGATTCTTTCTTTGATTCTACAAGCAAAGAGCACAGACAGCGCCATACTCTCCAGTGAATAACGCACACGGAACGTCTGTCGGTCATAACAGCGGACTAATAATGTTATGCGTAGATGCTCTCTTGCGAATAGAAGAATAACTACAAATATATCGGAATTCAACAATAAATTATCATTGTCATCGTAAATTCAGAAGAATCAGGAGCAGGTTCTATGAAATTTTGTTTAGGTAGGCCGTACTAGGCCCGACATAGTGTGGCGAAATTATTATAATAGCTAAAATAGATGAGCCTCATATGAGTCCTCATAATAAAGTATAAAAGTAGTTTATCCAGTAGTCACTAGGTGGCGCTGATGATAAGATATATAGTTGATAGAGTGAATAATTAATAATAACAAGTAAGTAAAGTCCCTTAGTAATTCCTGTCAGCCAGCTAAACCGTCTTCAGATGGTGCTAAATGTTTCAGCACGTCTGATCTTCGGCGCCATGTGGAATGAGCATGTGACACCGCTATTACGAGACAAACTTCACTGGCTCCGGATTCCGGAGCGTATAGCCTTTAAACGTTGCTGGTTTACATTTAGGACGTTAAATGACCCTTTCTGCCCCGAGTACTTAACGGCTTTGGTCTGTAAGCCCAAGTCGTCTGATCGGCGCTCGCAGCTTCGATCAAGCAGCCGTTCTCAATTGGTGGTTCCACCCCCGTCTATGACAGCAAAATTTGGGGATCGGTCTGTTTCGAGGGGCAACCTTTGCTTTGGAACTCACTGCCGGCGGACGTGACTAGGGTGACATCTCCTGAACTGTTCACTAGAACCTTAAAACACATTTATTTAACATCTCCTATTAGGGACACTTGTACAGCGCTCTTGACTTTAGCCTTCGCTATGCGTATTGCGCTATATGAAATTGTCAGAATTAATAATAATAATAATAATAATAATAATAATAATAATAATAATAACTGCCTAAGAAGTATGTAAAAAGTTTAGAGAGGTTAGGCGTAGGATATTCGGTTGATGGCGCTAGGCGTCACTGAGTTATAGCCCGATAGTTAGTTGTTTAGCACACCTTCTTTTAGGTAGTGTGAGGGCCTATAAATAGAGGTCCCATAGATGGGTAAAGGGCCGGTAAACTGAGTTTTGACTCGGGTTACCAAATAGGTGAATGTGCCGTTCTTAACTGGATCAGGTACTACATTCCTATACTAGGGGTGTGTTTAATCTACCGCATCAGCGGTCCTTAAGGGGCGGGTAAGCCCCACGAAAGATAAGATCGCGACGGTAAGGAGAGGAGCCAGGCAACCACAATAATCCACAATAGGCCATGAAAATATTGGGTAGACCAATAGATTGGTAGACCAATATATCCAATAGAGAGATAGGGAGAAGGATCAGCCATCTAATAGTAAAACCTTAGCCAAAAAACTAAGTCGACCACCCACACGCCTTAGTTGAGAGATGCAATCTTGTGTAGCGGTCGGGCGTCAGCCATCCTGAGAAATTAGTACATAAGGCCCGGTTTGCCACAATAGGCCATGAAAATATTGGTTAGACCAAGTTTGGACCTTGTCATGGTGTCAACGTTCAGAAGAATAGGCCTAATCCCACCTAAAAGTCTTTGGCTATTATTGCAATAATACAACATAATATGCATGTACAGCGAATATATATATATATATATATATATATATATATATATATATAGACCCTAGCCCCTAGCCAGAGCCGGATTAACCATGTTGCATATGTTTCAATTGAAACGGGCCTACTCATAAATATTTCTTATTTTTCTTATTATTTCCAAAAATGTTCTGTCTGTTTAAGACAAGATTGTTTACTTTTAGTGTTTTGGGACTTAAACTTAATCCGCTAGGAGCGCTGATGCTTGTTTTCTGGCCTTCGTACAGTGTGAGTCCGTATTCAGACTTACGGCACTGTGACGTCATATCCGTTACCGATTGTGGCATTTGAATATTATCGATGCGTTTTCAGCAATTAAATCACGTAGGAGAGATTTTTGACAATGAATAAATCCATCCATATAATTATTAAATATTTTAAGACATTTTTGTTCCAAGGTATCGCCATGTGGGGCCTATAATTAATTTGTGAAACGGGCCTACAAAACCTTAATCCGGCTCTGCCTCTAGCCCCTAAGCTATATAATTGTGCTGTGATAAGTAATTGACACCGCTGCACGTAGGTGTGTAGTCAAGTGTTGGAGGGTGCCTTAGTGCCTTATAGTATGTTCTAGATTTATTTAGAGCCAACTATGACTGGAAAAGAGGCTATGGGATGAATGGTTGGGGACTCAAATTCTTACAACTGCACTCGATGGCGTCTAAATGGTGTGTGGCCTACGGTATGGCCTAAAAGTGCGTATGGCCATACGCACTAATTACTCAGCCACACCGCGCATTTGGGGAGGATAGGCCATGTACTTTTTCGGACAAACCAGTCACAGAATAGGCCAAGTATACTTTGGATAGGCCAGACAGGGCTTTGGGTATGCTGTGGTCTACCCATCCTAGACCTAAATCAACAGCATACTTTTAAAAGATGCTAGCACCTTGCAAGTTCTCAATATAGGCTATGATGCCTAGGCCCTATGTAACGTCACCAGCGTATTCTCTTCTCTTGTTGTTACCAAAAAATTTAATACGCATTAATATTTGCAAATGGTCAAACTCAAGTCTGTTACCGCAGTTTTGTTTTGATATTATTCACCAAACAGAAACCACGCTCAGCATCAGCACTCAAAACCTGAAATATCTCACATAGAGCAGCAAATGTTGCAAAAGCTGAAAACGTACCGTCTGTCAGCACAAATCAAATGAAATCAGCAAAGTGCCATCGCGATCTTATCTAGAAGTTTTTCTTTCAAAATAGATTTAAGTTCACTACTGTGTATTGCGATTGCAGTCTAGCATGGGACGTTCTTGGAGGCAGTTAATGCTGATGCATTTTCGCCTATTTGGTTAATTCCGTATTTCCATAATCAAAGTCTGTTTGATTCCGAATAGCCATAGTGCCAAAAGCTAACAAAACATTGTCCATGAGAATTTTAACTTGCTCACCTTTACTTCGTTGGCGAACATTCACTGCGAGTCTTTTTTGTCGCAAATCATTTATTCCAGCTTCAGCTTTAGCTCTTCTTAATTTCGCTAACGAGCACAAATGAATTTTTTAAAACCAAGAAGTCGAGAAGCGATAGATACTGTAGAGTGAAACTACTATTCAGGTTTTATTTAAGGACGTCATACCGCAATCCGTTTGATCAGATCGACAGCCAAGATTCAGGAAGCCTGAACGTTGATTGCGATTCAGAGAAGTTAGAATTAGAACTTTGATGGAATATGAATCAGAGTCTGTCAGATTTGCGTTATGTTAGTGTAATTATTTGGTGATTTTTGGCATCTCTAAATCCGACCTGGCTAAACTGTACTGCAACGAGTTCAAAACCCACTGGCTCTGCTTATTTGGTTCTTCTTTAGCTGCTGCGCCAAGAACAAAGTAGTTACGCATGGATGCCGAAACATCAAAAAGGGAACGTTGTTCAAATAAGGCAGGATCTCTATACATTAATTATTAAAGCCTCATTACCTGTATTTCTCTCTAACTACAAATTTCATTAACTATTGATTTTTCTTAGATATTCCTAACTTACTCCTATTTCTCTCTACGCTAAGTTGCTTCAAATTGTAAAACATCTCAATTCTCAAAAATTCACGCACCAGTTTATCCTAATAAGTTAATAATAAATTATTACCTGATAACTTTCCAATGATATTTTCTGCATTCTGTAGTGCATTGTGATCGGTGGAAATGAATTCAAAATCAAATGGTTTACTTGGTGCTCTCAAATATTCATCGTTTTCTATCCTTAATTCTTTGGCTCTTGCGATCAAACTGTCCACACTGCCACAGACTTCACTCGAAGATCCTTTAGAAATCAATTCAGTGCAGTATGTCACAAAACTCTCCTGAACTGTCAGCTTTCTCTCAATCTCCTCAATTTCTGCGTCCATTTTCTTCTCCTGATGTCGCTTTAGCAATGAAAGTTCACTCAATAGCTCTCCCGTATGTTGATCGATCAAAGCTTTTAGTTCCTCATTTTTCTTTCTAATTGAGCTCTCGGTTTCCGAGACTTTTACCAAGAAATGCCTCTTCTTTCTTTCAAAATCAGATTTCCTTGACAATATATCTTCCTTATGGTCATATATTTGTGTTAAACTGTACTCAATTTCTTCACGAAATTCCTTATCAACTGTTGTGACATCTTTGCATGTGTGTGTTTGATGTTCTTCAACAAAGCATGAAATGCAAACAACCATCTTGCAATCGAAACAATAGTAGTCCAACACTTCATCTGAATGTCTCACACATTTCCTGACAGGAAACATATTTCTGATCTCTTCTTCGTTAACCTCAACGTCTATTTCAACAATTTTGTGATCTCTTGAGCCCTTAAGTCTCTTGTGTATCTTTGAGCATCGTAGGCAATACTTTTCACAGCAATTCAAACATCTCATCGTGGCTTCAGCAACGTCATTGACTTCTTCAATCATGCTACACATTGTGCAAGGTCTGGATTTGCTTTCTAATTTTAAGGCGTTTGTTACATCCACAAGACTTTTGATGAAGGAATTTATCCGAAGACCTTTCATTCCATCTGGAGGGATTTGAAACTCGTTCCTGCATAATGGACATGGCAAGACATCTCCAGGTTTCTTCCCATTCTTGAGTTGGAAATTTTCGAAGCATTTTAGACAGGCGGAGTGGAAGCATGGCAACATTCTGGGATCTGTGTAGGTCGTCAAGCAGATGCCACATTCTGACGCCATTTCGACAGTTGCTGCTATCTGCTATAAACTAAATCATAAATGCAAACAGTGGCCTTTATTTAGATATTTAAAATTTTATGCACCAGATTTAACCTGACAGAAACGAAAACTTGACCATACTGTATCCAAGATGAACCTATGCACATAATTATCGCCCCCTTACAATATGTACAAAACATTGCGTTCTCTGCCATTTAAGTCAAAAATGCCTTTGCAACAAAATAGAAGTAAATATTACCTTTATATTGACTGTGTTTAGACTTGTTTTGCAGTTTTCAACTACGATATATCTTATATTTATTTAGTTCTGTTAACTCTCTTTCACTTTCGTTTAAACTTAAAAATAAGTCGGAGCAGCATAAATTTGTTTGCACACGTTCCGTAATCAAATTGTCGGAATAATTATTAGATGTGGAATAGAAAGAATTAGTACAGAAAACTTTCCTCTATTGATAACCTATCTATAGACTTCAAATTACGAATAATATTTTGAGTGCGAATTTTTCCGGTTATTTATAGTAAGAATTCCTTCTAAAAATAATTGCATAGGATGGTTTTTCTTTGGCATTCCATATGAGCTGCCAGAGTCAGCTTCTCTGCATCTCTGGCCTAAAAATCCTTAAGCACTGCTACTGGGTTTAGAGCAAGTATATTCACTAAAATATTCCTATAGCGCATCGTCTGATACGCTCGATTAGAATTAACAAGAAATTACAGGGACGATGAGGTGCAAAAGAGACTCTTCTTATAAGCGAACACTCTGAATCCGCTGGTTTGACTTCGTTGTGATGTGCCGACTGTTAGTTAACTGAATGGTTCAAGTTATCAAGTTTTATTACAACAACAAAACGTCAGATGATCGGATAGAGTTTTACAATCGCAGCGCGTCAGAACCATAGATTTATTATAATACACTAGATGCCGTCTATCTATGGCAAAGTCAGGCCAAAGTTGAAGCCAGTTTGCATGGATGGTGTGTCAAGAAATGTTTACCCCGAAAATATCTTGAAGACCTCATAATTCTTTAGCGCTATCATATTTATTTGAGTGCAGCGCCTACTTAGATATGGACGACGTCACCGCTTTAATATGGTGTACCATAGTTGCTTTTAATGTGTCCCGTTTGATCTTTTACTCATCTTTTCCACAATTCTTATCCGTGCCAATTGATTTCCGAATATAAATACTATAATCTTATCGTAAAAGTAGATTTTTAGGTCGATTATTAGTTGAGTTTGAAGCCGTTTTGTGCAGTGCTGATTTATACGACTATAAGCCTACTGTATGTTACTATGTGACCTATGTCTATGTAATTTTCGAAGGCTTATTTGCGGCAGCGACTGCGCAACGTCGCGGCTATTCGCATAAATCAGACGATCAATTACACAATATTTAAACAACTAGTCCACATTAAATAAGTTAAACGGCTAAACGATATCCGTTCCAACAGTGTACCAAAATTTTCAAGATTTCAGCGGGGTAAACATTTCTTGACACACCATCAATGCAAACTGGCCTCACTTTCTGATACCATAGACTCTGTCTTGTGATATTAAAGTCTATGGTCAGAACAGATCTTTGCAGCCATCTTAACCGGAAGCGGCGCGCGCATGTCTATGAAAACATTTTATAGCGCTACAATCAATAATACAATGTTAATTAATAAATAATACAATGTTATGTTATAACAACGTTATAACATAACATAACAATCCTGACATTCGTGACCAATGAAGCAGTCTCCAAACAGATTGCCCTCCTGCCAGTGACAGGCATCATCACGGGACGCCGTCCAAGCGTATCTCTTTTTCGGTCACGTGGCTCGACAGGACAACAACCCCCTCTGCCCATCGCACACTCGCCGTACCGAGACGCGTTCACCCTCGATGAGTCAAGCTGGAGAAGACCTCCTGGCAGACCACGCCGTACGTGGCTCCAGCAGATCGGCGATGATCTGCCCTCTACAATCCTTCATGGATGGCACTCAGGCATCGGTCGAGGACACAACTCACGCAACATGAGATTGGCGCAACGGACCTCCGTCGTCCACGCGAACGAACGAACGATTTCCTTTGACTTGGGTCTCGTGAAAGTCGATGTTCAAGAATGCCTTTTCACGCATATGAGTATATATATATATATATATATATATATATATATATATTGTTCTTCGGGTGCTCGGTCCAAAGACAGATTCCATACTCCAGCGTCGCCACTCCTCTCTATCTTGAGCTATTATCTTCAGCTAGGGCTGAATACTTGTTTTTTTTCCACTTCAGCATCGATGTCCTTGGTCGCCCTTTTCTGTGCTTTTCCATTCATATTTCCTTTATATATATATATATATATATATATATATATATATATATATATATATATATATATATATATATAAAGTGGGACTTCCACTTCTAACAAAACGAACACATGTTAGAAATATAGCTTTAAAAATCGATTCAATGCATCATTAAACATGAACAGTAGCTTTCCCACATTACATGTACACCAAATGCTTCAAAGCATTTCCACGTATCAGCCAATGTGACTCGAAGTATCCCTCGTAAATAGGTTGTTTTGCCACACCGTCATGTCGAATTTTCTATTTCCCCTTATCATTGGCATATGCCCATAATATGATCGTACATCAGCCGAAAATTTTAAAGAGCAAAAGGGTGACGCAAAATGTTAGGGAAACTTTAAACTATTGTAGGATCCATAGCCCTAATTCACATGACAGCAGTGTTACTCCCTTTCACCGAGGACCCCGAGTATAGGCCTATCCGTTCATTTTACACTGAGCTACAGTTAAATCCACTTTAAAGGGGCTAACACCATCTTCTTGCTGCCCTTAAGCCTATTTTATGCCCAAGATACTAATAGCCTAATTCCCTTATATTCGTGATTGTGTCGCCTAGATATAAATATCATGGATTCTTTACTAGTTTATTCAACTGCTTTAGACCCTAGCGTAGCTACTCAACCGTAGTACACCCAGCCACGAGTGGGCACAGGGGAGTCGGCTCTATTTCAGCCTTGACTAGGCTTGAGATTTGCTACAAAACCGATGAAAGCATTTTCTCAGTTGGAGAAGGGGAGTGTATATGATATAAGCGTACTTCCTAATAAGTCTTTGAGTTTCATTGATATATATCAAAAGATAGGTTTGCTTTGAGGTCTTAGTCATAGTCAAGGGTAAGTCTGGAATACGTCGACTAATAATACTGTACTGCATATATTTACAGGTATTCGTTTACCTTGTCGGCAAAGAATTCACTTTTGATTCTACTGTAGAGAAAGAGTGTCAGGTACATTTAAAGCACGTATGGTCCAAGGCAGCATGCTCTTACATACTTCGAGTATCAGGCGTCTTTTGTAAGGTTGCCTTGTTACGCTCAGAGGAACATGTCGTTTGCACTGAGGGCGGTCCTTTGTTCATTTGCATTTGAAGTAATAGCAACGTCTGAATAGGTCAATAGGTCCTATGTTGCAGTTGGAATGTTTGAAGCCTCTTAATAATTTGCAATAACATCGTGCATTCGTGCATATTAGAGATGTGCATATATCAAGATTTTCCCTACCCTACCCGTACCCGCTAGAATATTTCCTACCCGTACCCGTAACCGACTTTGGTTGGATTCCTATTCGCTTTCCCTGTTCCCGGGTGTGTTTAGAAATTATAGAAGATAGACTATTCTTCTCGTTTCATGTAACTTATCCAATAATGCAAATGTAATCAGGTAGCTTAAGTCATGAATCAAAATCATCATCATCATGAGCAGGCATTAGAGCTCAAGTTAAACAACAAAACTTTACCAGAAGAACTTCTTCATTATTTGAAGATGAGGTGATTACGTCATGAATCAGGCATTTCCAAACTAGTTCTTTCTTTAGATGCTTTTTTCTATTGCTGTTGTTAATTTGCCATTCCAGTCCAAATTAACTTCTAAAACGTCGTCCACCCATCTTCTGTTCGGCCGACCCCTTTTCTTTTTACCTGGCATGATACCTTGTTGTATTGTTTGCTGTAGGCTATCTTTGTTGTTTCTTTGTATATGACCAAAATAACTCAATTCAAGCTTAAGTAGCTTGACTAAAAAGTGAAAATATTGCAGTGGATTGTTTTTCATTAAGAGTTGTATATATTGGTTTAAGCATGATGAAATACTTAAATTCACAACAACAGCAACAGCACCTAGCTTACTTCTGCTACTATTACTACCACTTCTACTGCTAGGCCTACTATTGTGTCTACTACAACTATTATTATTATTGTTGTTACTACTACCACCACCACCACCACCACCACCACCACCACCACTACTACTACTACTACTACTACTACTACTACTACTACTACTACTACTACTACTACCACCACCACTACTACTACTACTACTACTACTACTACTACTACTACTACTACTGCTACTACTGCTACTACTACTACTACTACTACTGCTACTACTACTACTACTGCCACTGCCTCTGCCACTTCCACCACTAATGCTACTACTAATATAATACAACTATTGCTGCTATTACAGTTACAATATAACTACTATTGCCATTAATACTCCTAATGCAACTATAGCTACAAATTATTACTACTATTATTCGTGGTAGAGTGGAATAAGCACTGAAGCGTGAGGTTGACGGAGCTGGTTTCTTCTGATTCTGGTTCAAGCCCCGTTAGCGCCCATAGTGGCTTTCGCACAGACAGTAATGGCTCCTAATTTGCCTCTTTAAATCGCGCTATGATGATACTTTTGGTGGTGAGGGTGGTGGCGATGGTGGTGGAGGTGGTGATGGTGGTGGTTGTGATGGTGGCGGCGGTGGAGGTGACTGCGGTGGTGGTAAAAACGATGATAGTGATGACGATGATGATAATGACGACGACGACAATGATGCTGATGATGATAACTGAGTTTTGAGTGTTTCAGTGAGATCTCAACTGTTCTGACAACCGCTGTGACTTTCTCATTCGCGTTATTACATCGAAGCCAATATTGTCATAAATCCGTGATGTGTTTTTTGCACTCGTCAGGTGTGGTTCTTAGTTGCACTTCTACCTACTGCTGGTTTGTTCAATGCATTCAACCTTAGAGGCGACGATTACATCTCACATTACAATCTAGAAAACTAAATAGAACGAAAACTGAACTAATTGACGGAGGCATCGTTTATCTTCGTTTTAGATAACTGGATCGTGTGAAGAAAAGCCTTAAATATCGGAACATACATGTAATACTGCCCTGTATTCTTAGCGTTATTTTTTACGCAAAGCAGGACGAAACGAAATTTCATTTTGAAATGGATTCTTCTGACGAAGAAGCAATGAAACGACTTCGCTCGTTATCGGAATGCTGCATTTGTCTCAACGCCTACACAGACCCTAGACTACTGCCGTGTTTCCACACAGCCTGTCTCAAATGCTTCGAAGATCTGCAATCGAAGAACCAGAAGAAGCCAGGTGATGTCTTACCGTGTCCACTGTGCAGAAAGGAATTTTCAATTCCAGCAGAAGGAATGGCAGGACTTGGGAAAAATTTCTTCATCGAGAGTCTTATGGAAGTTGCAAGGGGACTCCATGCTAAGAATAGATCCGTACTATGCAATACATGTAGCGTGATGGAAGATGCAAGCGCCTGCAATAACGCTACAATGAGATGTTTGAATTGCTGTGAAAACTATTGCACAGGATGCACAAAAGTGCACAGAAATCAGAAGCTTACAAAAGATCACAAAATCGTTGAAATATGTAGTGAGTTTAACGAAGATGAGATTAGAAATATGTCTCCAATAAGAAAATGTCCGAATCACTCAGACAAAGACTTAGACTACTATTGTTCCGATTGCAAGACAGTTGTTTGTGTCTCGTGTTTTGTTGAAGATCAAAGGCACACATGCAAAGACGTAAAGAAAGTTGATAGACATTTTCGTCAAAGAATTCAAGAACATTTAAGTAAAATGTCAAGTTGTACAAGGCGAATCTTATCAAGGAAATTCGAAATGGAAAGAAAGAAGGAAGAATATCTAGCAAGGGCAAACGAAACGGAGAACACCATTAAAGAGCAAAGCCAGCAACTGAAAGACTTAATCGATAAACATGCCGAAGAGGTTTTGAACGAACTCTCCCTGATAACGCAGAAGCATAAGAAAGAAATGGAGGCAGAAATTGAAGAAATTGAGAGAAAACTAACAGTCCTTGACAGTTTCGTGTCATATTGCACAGAGTTGAAGTCGAAAGGATCTCCGAGTGAAGTCTGTAGCAGTGCTGACAGTTTGATCGCAAGAGCGAAAGAGTTACGAAAACACAGCGAGGAATATTTGATAGCGCCTAGAAAATCGTTCGACGTTGAATTCATGACCTCTAAACGAAATAAGTTTCCTCATTTATTGCGCAATGTAATCGGAAAATTGTCAGGTATCTACGTTGATTCATTTTGCGCTTTTATTGTAAATTTCTGAGAGACTGAAAGAAATTTGTAACAATTAGTTTTGACGCAAAGAATGGGAAATCGAAAACGATAACGTGTATTGACGAAGTTGATCCAGTAAAGCACTATGTCCAAGGTCATGATGCGCTCTTGTAGACCGATCCAGTGGAGGTTCCAAGAATTCTTGGTGGGGGATGCAGTGGATTTCTAGGAAGCTGGTGGGGTAGATGTAAAGACAAGGGAAAAAGATCTTTGACAGTGTTTGCCCACTAAATGTAAATAAACCTTGCCGAAAAAGGCTGACAAGCAAAAATAGCTCGGTGGAGGGATGCATCTCCAGTCATCCCCAATCTAGAACCACCCCTGGATCATTAAATTGTGTGATGTAAGTTGCAGAAATTAATTTAAAATTTTCTTTGTGACTCTATTATGAGTATGGCCAATAGGAATTCACGAAATCACGGATTTCGTGAAATAAGTGATTTCGGCATTCGCAGTAACGCCGTGACTTTTCGATTTTTGTTACAAATGCAGTGAATTTCCATGAGTTAGACTAGGACAGTATTTTTGAGAGAGGGAGAGGGAGGGCGAAACAGAGGTGAATACGTTGACGCTTCAACATTAGTATTGGTCTAACTCAGTGTCGGGCAAACTCTACCTGAAAAAATCTACCTTATCGTGCAGCTAGAATTTTTCAAGATAGTCTCGGAAATTAAGAAACTGTTCAAATTCTTGAAAAGAGCAGCCGATAAATTCCACGAAATGTAGAATACGCGGGATAACCCGCTAGGGTGAGTTGTAGCCAGCAAATGATATTTGCTATGTGCATTTAATTTTGAGCATAGTCGTTTTTGCTACAGGAAGTTTATCAGACCCAGTGGCGGCTCCAAAGGGGGAGGCCCGTGCCCCCTATTGAGTGCCTGGCCCCCAGTGGCCCCCTGTTGGAACCATATACTTAATACTACATACCTAACAACAAATGGTTGGCCCCATGATTAGAAGTTGCCACCCCAACGGCCCCCCACTTGCCAAATCCTGAGCCGCCACTGATCAAACTCACTGAGTACGGCAGTGTAAACAATAGTAAGTGTTGCGTAAGGTTTAGTTTTGAAAATATGTTGACCAGCTAGATGGACAAATTTGTGATTCGTCGGAATTTTGGCTAGCCTCAAAGATCAATGTCTTCGCCTGAGCAACAAAGCAATTCAATCGATAACTCCATTTTGAGAGCTCATATCTTTGCGAACAAGGATTCTTAGAACAAGCTTAAATGAAATTTATTAAAACGAATAGACTTCAGGCGGTTTATGAATTTGTTTGTCCAGTATTGAACTGTTTTAGAACCCCGCATAAATTTAATTTGTAGTCACAAACAATGATATTAGGGCCTACAGTTCTCGCATTAAATAGGCCTATTGCGCTTTCCTTAAATTGCCTTCACACAACTTATATTTTGTACGTTTGTACTGTATACTACATCATCGTAATATTTAATGCGCTTAAAATGTAACTGATATGCGTTCCTTGAAAAAATATGAATTTATTAATCTCTAACTTTACTTACTTTACTACTCTAACGGTGCAGTGGGGGATGTTAACGTCAGATTGATTGGGTCCGATAAAGATTGCCCGACACTGGTATAACTGAAAGTTAGAACAGGAACAGCGGCTACAGGATCTATGCCAGCATTTTGAGAGTATATGTAAATAGTTCAGAATTCAAATATTTTCAGGCGTTACAATTAAATTTTATAAAAAAATTTTACTCTATAGGGTCGATAAGTAGGTTACAGTGAATGACTATTGCTTGTAAATAGTGTCGTCTTGTTATTTGACGAGTAGAGTCTACGAAATTAGTCCAGAACTGCGCCATTGTTATCGGCATCGAAGAGGGTAATTGGATTTCTAAAGATGTCATCAAAATAAATCTGAATCAATCAGAGGACGTTTCCAGTCTACAACAGATGCCAGTTGGAATGAACCACGGGACAGCAGCTGCCGTTCATTGCAATTCAATCTTCGTAACGGGAGCAGGAGAGAAGTGGGACGAAATCTGGAAATTCGATGCAACATCTTCCGATTGGATGAAATGTGCTTCTTTGGTTCAAGGCAGACGTTTTCACAGCGCAGCGTTTGTAGATCACATTTTATACGTATGCGGTGGGTGGGCGAACTCATTAGGCAGGGCACTCGATGACGTTGAAGCGTACGACAGATTTGACGATAAATGTTCGTATGTTGGAAAACTGGTCTTCGCTCTTCGTGGTTCCGGCGATTGTGTACCGTTTAAAGCCTTACTCTATGTCTTCGGTGGATGTGATGTTGAGGGTAGGGCTGTCAACGATGTTCAAGTGTACGACACGAGATTAAATGCCTGTACTCTGCTTTCAAAACCAATGCCCAGAGCTCAAGGTCTTCTGCGAGCTGTACTGTGGGAAAATACTGCAATTCTCTTTGGCCGTGACTGTTGCTTTACGTTTAATTTTGAAACAGATATTTGGAAAGTAAGAGATCGGTTCAAGACTGGCGTTATTTATTTTGGTTTGACTGTCAGCAACGACTTAGTATTCGTCTTCGGTGGCGGCGATACAATAGAGGACACAGATGGAAACGACGATTGGATTTATCGAGACGACGTCAGATATGTTCCAGTTATGAACATCTTGAACGATGAACCGATCAGTTGGAGACATCATGCTAAATTGCCTAAACCTTTAGCGGTGTCTTGTTTTGGAAAAGTATAGTTCCTTGCTTGAAAGAATATGTTGAGACCTTCCGTGAAATATGATAACTGAAAAATGCGAAGATACGAAAATCGTTATCATAATCATGGCTGAGGTGTAATAATTCTTGCTGATCAAATTTGTTTTGAATATGTATTGCTGCGATAATTCAATCAACTTTAAATCTTTCGTTATAGTTATTTCTTAGTAGTCAAACAACACACCTACAAAAGCGAACATGTTTTAAGCTCACATTTATATCAAAGACGTGAACGCCATATCCTGAATTTTATCGTCTAGCGTTTCTTTTCACGTTCAGATTCCCTGACCTTTCGTATTGAACATATTTACATTTCCTGGGCCAGAATTATGCTTGGTTTAGGTTTTCATTTGTAGTTGACATCAAAGTTCGATCATAAGTAGACCTATTATTTTTTCGTATCATACGCACGTATTTTAACGCATGACTCTTTATCATACGCGCTATCATACGTGAGCAAAAATACCATAGGCCTACATAGCCATGAAATTGCATTAATTACCGCAGTCTGTTAACCATTTACCTGCACAAAGAAATTAAAAGAGGAACAAGTGTTAACAGAAGTCAATTTTGGGATCAGTTACAGTGACGTGGCGTGACGTCGCAATTGATATTGCTCGCTAAGTAAGCAAATTATAAGTAACCAAGCAGACTTATAAAATACGCGTATCATACGCGTATTTTATTTTTTTACTCGTACGCACGTATTTTAACGTATTTTATTTTAGCATACGCGTATGATCGAGCTTTGGTTGCCATGGCTTTTTGTCCCGTTTTAGACTCGCTTATGAGCCTTATGTGCTTTGTATTCTGTCCCCAATCATCGAGTAGGCTATCAAACCTTCATTATGTCGCTTATTTCCAGTCGGAGAGTGCAGTTGTTGGTCCCTCCCCGTCCAAGACCCCTAAGTTTGGGAAAAGATCATTCGCGCAAGGGGATCCCGACCTGTGGAACTCTCTTTCAGGCTATGTGACTGGAGCAGACTCAGCTGGACTATTCATTAGAAATTTGAAGACACATTTATTTAATATTGGATACGAACTGTGTTAGGCGCTCTTGTTGTAGGCCTTAGCCTTGTTTACTGCGCTATATAAATTGTCAATAAATAATAATAATAATAAATGGTCACTTCCTCAACACTCTGCAGTTAGCCTCTAACAGCAATGATTATTCTCGTTAAGCGATAAGCAGACTGATTCGTTGGTAAACGTTTGTTTGTTGTTAAACAAGTAACCAGTTGTTTATTTACTACCCTGGCGGGAAGTTAGCAGAGTGGTAACAGCGTTGGATATTGGTGCAGGAGGTCGCTGGTTCGCGTCCCGGAGGAGCCCTAAGGTCGACTCAGCCTATTTGCGCTAGAGGGGCGTGTTATAAATGAGGAGCAGCCCTAAAAATGCTGCGACAAGTCAAACAGGTACGCTACGCGATGCACTAGCCCCGTGTCCGTGGCCTTGCACACGCCTGGCTGAGGGCTACTGAAACGGAGATCAGGAAGCCTGTGGCTCGGGAAGGACTTTGACTTTGACTTTTTTCCAGTAGCTTTGGCAGAAATGGAAGGTGAGACACTGGATGGAAACTGTCTAGATTTGCTTGATTTAGGCCAGTTTGCTTGAGATGAGGAAACACTATGGCATGTTTCCACGACTCAGGGAACTTACCGGCGGACAGTGTCATCCAATCTGGTTTCCTGCCCCTATACTGCACTTCTCTGTTCGGGAATCATGGCAGCAGAGTTGGCAGTCTGCCGAGGTAAAGAACAAACACCTCATCACAGACCCCTGCAAGCGCCAACCCGGCTTTGACCTAGTGCGCTTTGATTAGGTCCACCTCAATCGCTATCGAACAGGCCATGGCCGGTGCGCCGCTATGCTTCACCGCTGGGGAGCCAGAGATGACCCGAACTGCCCCTGTGGCATCAGACAGACCACATAGTCAATGACTGCCACCTCACCAGATTCAAAGGAGGACTAGAGACCCTGCATCAGGCTCAACCTGATGCCGTTGAATGGCTGAGAAAGAAAAGCAATCGCTAGAAGAAGAAGAAGAAGTGAGATGGAGAGAAGCACTGTCAGAAAGGTGCAAGTCTGGACAAGTCTTTGTAGTGGTTATCGCTTCTAAAGCGCCGTCTCTCATTAATACAGGCGATACAACTAATACAATATGTGAACGAAACTTCTAAACTACTGTGGGCCTGTCCATTAATTACGTCAACAATTTAGATTTTTTCAATATCTCAGAAAACTGTCGGAAAAGTTACGGATCAAGTGCGAAAAAGTGGTGATGACCTTTTTTCTTGTCAAGCTTGTCAGCTTTTCAGGACGTTGCGTGACGATTTTTCAGTGCAATAGTGGTGGACAGATCGAATGAACTGGATGAGGAGACAGTAATGGCTACGAGTGTGAATGACTTCAAAATAACCTCAGTACTAGAGGATGCTAGATTTGGATGACCAATTTCGGCAATAGCTTATTAATGTAATAGTTTGCATTGACATTTGTTTTCTCGTCAACAAAATGTAACCTTCCCTTTCCCTGGAAACAAATACCTGCTGACACCATGACATGTGGAGCAAACTTAGCTCGCTCAACAAGCAGACGACTGCGTGCAACCTGTGACTTCTTCCTTCTAGACCGCACTCATTGACAAAAACTCTTAGCCGCCAAGCAGTCCAGACCTCAATCCCCTCGACGATCATGTCTGGGGAGCCATGATGGAACAGCTTAACATGATGAATCCAATCAAATAATGTTGTCTGTTAATTCATAAAATTCGAAGTTTGATTTTGTTATTTCACAATATGGCAAGACTGCATGTAAATGAAATGAAAATGTAAAGAAAGGTGGACAGCATGTGCTGTACATGTATTACACATTTGGTAGAAATATATTTAGGAATTTGTAAGAAATCATAGTTTTTCTGCTGGGGAGTTTTTCTCTGAGATACCATGTACATGTATATATTATATTCTAATTTTATTTCGGGTTTATTAAGTATCGCGAAAAGTTTTCCGTTATATATTCTCAGTTTCAATTATTCTAGGTAACTAGTTTTCCAATCGTTTTCACAGCCTAGTGTTCTATAACTTTGCATAAGAAAACCCAATCAAACGGTAAGTGTTTGGTATTTTCGCGTGATATCTCGATTCCGTCTTATCATCGTTTAAGATATCCGCAACTGGAATCCATCTGACGTCGTCTTTACAAGCTCCGCATCCGATGACAAATAATTTGTCGTCATTAACAGCCACACCATAATAGACATTTTCCAACTTGAATTTATCTCTCACTTTCCATGTATGTGTGTCAATATCGTATATAAAGCATCCATCTTTACCAAATAAAATAACATAATTTTTCCACAATTCACCACGTAGCCATGAACATGCTCTGGGTATTTGCTTTGTGAGCAAAGTGCAAGTATTTAGCATCGTGTTGTACACTTGCACATTGCTGACGTCTTTACCTTGGGCGTCTAATCCACCAAAGATATAAAGTGAAGCCTTTACCTGCACACAATTGCCAGAACTAAAAACAGCGTAGGTCAGATTTCCCACCTCAGAACACCTATCATCAAATGCATTGTATGTTTCGACATCATCGAGTGCTTTCCAAGAATCCACCCATCCACCGCATATATACAAAACATGGCCAACAAACGCTACGCTGTGACATAGTCTGCCTTTAATCAAAGAAGCACATTTTCTCCATTTGGAAGATGTTGAATCTAATCTCCAAATATCTTTATTTGCGCTTCCCACCCCACACACGAAAATTGAATTGCGATAGACAGCTGCTACTGCTCCGATTTGAAATTGGTCAGGTAATGGCTCAATGGCAGTAACATCATCCGGTCGATTTAAATTGACTATAGCAGCGGCTTCCCAATTCGCAATGAACACGGCGCACCTATTGCATTCTTTCGTTGATTCTACAAGCAAACAGCAGAGACAAAGCGACACTTTCGAGTGAATAACGTGCAGGAAACGCTTAAGGTAACCAGCGTCTGTCGGTCATAAGGAGTAAGCGAATAAGTACAATTCTAACGGAATGCAAAAATCTATTATCACTGTTATCCTAAATGCAGAAGAATCGACGCCAAAGACATGAATGCTAAGGTTGCAAAAAGTATGCCCCGGCTACGAATTCAACAATTTTAATCACTCGTCATTATTGCTTGGTCTGCAGATTGCTTTTCAAGCCTATTTGAATAGACATCCAAGACCTTTCTGTTTAACAAAGGGCTGCCTCAAATGGTGTATTTCCATATGAAACGTGTTTTGAAGAACAAAGAAAGATTTGATTTGAAAAAAAATTGTGAGCTTTAAAAATTCTGGCATTCGAAAGTTGTAGGTAAGTTCTGATGACATATATATATATATTATTTTTTTATTTTTTATTTTTTATTTTTTTTATGCCCTCGGTACTTAGTTCCCGAGGGTCTTATTACAAAAAAGTGTCCGGAGACAGAAAATATATACTCTTCAGCTCTCGTCTTGATCCGGACCAGAAGCAGAGAAAGTCCCTTGGAAGGCAATCGCATTAAATCGTTGTAACGTCATCGAAATGCGTTGGAGCAAAAAACTTCTCTCCCTTGTGTCTCCGGAAAGAACGGAAAGATGACGACCCAACTCTTTTATGAAAGTGAGTGCGTCGTGACTGATAGGACCAAGTGTCTCGAAGGCCAATGGCAAGAAGAGGTAAGATATATATATATATATATATATATTGTAGTTTTTGAATTATTGTATGCAGTACTTACCTGATGAAGATGCTGAAGAATTTTGCAGTGGTTCGTTGCTTTTCAAAGTAGTATTAAGAGCTTCTTGAGCGTTTCCAAAGATTATCTTCCCTCCAATTTCTGATTTTGCACAGCTCTTAATTTCATGTAATTCCTTCCTTAAATTCGATTCTCGAAGAAGTGCTTTATCAAAGTCGTCTTTTATAATGCAATATTGGTCCTTCATTTCAGCAGTCTCCTTTCTACTCTCCTCATACAGCTCCTTTATTTTCGAAATATCCCTCCTACTATCTTCAAGTTTTTGTTCTAACTTTTTGTTTCCGATTTCGAAGCTGCTTTTCATGGACTCTAATGCTTTCTTAAGCCGTTCTTCGACATCAACTTGTAAATTCACGTGTCCTGGGTCTTCTGGATGTTCTTGATGTTCAGTCTTTGTCATCTTGCTCTGACTGCACTCTGAAATTTGCGAACAATTCATTTAGAACACCTGAGATTACAAGGAACATTCATTTTAATGTTGATAATTTTTTATCCCACAATTACATAATATAAATAGACGTGAAATACTAGCCGAAACATTTTTGTTTTAAGTAAAACATTTCATTTCCTACATGATTGACGTGTGGTCACATGGAATGATGTGAATCAATGAGATTCATAATAATTTAATTATGCAATCCAATCTTAAAAGTTGTTAGCTATGTGGTGTAACTGAAACTGACTTGCGTTCAAAATGGTTTCGGTTTCATTCTCTGTCTCACAACGGTCAATGCGTTCCACAATCCAGTGATACTGATCTTCTAGTGCTTCTCTGAGAACAATGAACGATCTGTCGTTTGAGCAGGAAAACAGATGATCAAGAAGAGCTCGACAGCGATCTATGACAGTGACTTTATTCGTGATCTCTTGCTTTTGATGTAGGCTGATTACGCGTTTCTCAATTAGAAGATCCAGCACATTCTTCGGATCGACTTCCGACACGAATTGCCTGTACATGTCGACGATTCTCTCACGTATTCTCTTGTTTCTCTGCTTCTCTTCAAAAAGAATAGCTTAATTTCGTACACAAATATAATATTATGCAACAATAGAACTTCACGAAGCAATAAAATGCGGAGATATTTTAAATGAAATAGTTTGCAGTAAAAGATTCATCGATCAAAGTTTTTACGGCACAACAATTTGGACCGCCGCGATTTTCACAAATTTCGACCAAAATTATCTGTATAAGGTTGCATTTCGTAATTGTTTGGCGAAATCCCTAAAATTATAAGCTGATAATATCAATAATTAATAGTGATGAGGGTTGAGCTCCCAAATTAGAAATAACTGCCTAGAAATTGAAGAGGTGTTGGGCTTGATGAAAGAGAGGGGTAGGCCAGGTCCAAGTACAGGCCATGTTTCGTGTACCGAGAAAGAGACAGAGGACGACCGGTAGGTCCAAGAACAGGGGTTGTATCAAGAAAGAGTCCAGTGGCGTATTTAGGGGGTATGCTCCTGATCCATAGCATACCCCTTTGGTCTTTGGTCCTTCCCTTCGGTTGCACTTAAAGACTGTTAGACCGACGATTGCTTAACTCAGCTATAGTAAATTTACGATCAGTACTTTACATGTGGTATTATTTATAAACTTAAACTGTATGTTATTTAAGAACATAGAATAAAAATTATTTTTCGAACTTCTTAAATTCAGCATACCCCTTTAAGCCTTTCTAAATACGCCCATGAAAAAGTCAGAGGACAAAACGATTCGTTTAAATACAGAAGTCACAGAATATTTGAGCCGATCGGTCGATTAAACACATTGGCAACGTGGAAGGTCAGTTCATCGAAATGCATCGTTAACGAAGTCTAAACTCAAAAGAATCAGACGTATAGACGAAATAAATCAGGTAGAAGACGCTGCTGTTCAACAGAAGGATAAAAAAGACTGAGAGCGCTGAATCAGACAAACTTCAAGCCGTTGTGATGTACAAGGACGCCAAGGATTTGGGAAGTAACCTTAACTTGTTGTAAATCATTGTCAATGTTAACCTTAAGCAGGTTGATAACTACGTAGACCTATACTTTACTTGCGTCAGCTATGTCTTCAATTGTATCTATCGTTTATAACTGAGAGTCATTCTGTTATCATGGTATTAAAATGGTATTCAGGAATTGCTTTTACTTCCTTGGGGTTCAGTCACTAGGGCTCTGAACTGCTGGTACTGTTTTTCTATTTCTCTATTATCTCTCCTATGACTAGTCGTTTCCCTATATTCATTGTGAACACTACGCCGCCTAACTAACTTTCTATAAACATATTCTCCAGATATTATTCAGTACAAACATAGGCTAGCCCCGCTTAGTAATAATACGTATTATATAGTGGAGATACCAAATAACGAATCTTGGCTATATGATGCTTAGAGTTTGACGACTATGTTGGTTGCAATTTCGAACTTAAGGTACGAACATCCGCTAAACTATGCAAACTATAAAATGAGTTCCTTTATACATTAATTCTACAGAATACGTATTCCATCTATTGTTAGAGGCCCGGAGCGTAGTATTATATAATAAATGAGATTTCGGTTGATTTTGTAACGATTTATAATTATTTCAACACACAGTACAAAATATTTAACCGGAAGATCCTAGAGTCCAAACCAAAGACTCCAAATCTAATACAAAGAAAGTAAGTAAATACAGCATATCACAACGCCATCTATTCATTTTTACCTGTCATTCTTCCTGGTATTTGCTTGCAGATGTCGAAGTGTCAATAATTTTGCAATTTTGTCCAAAATGGAGGATTCCAACCGACCTGTTTATATCTAAAATATATGACACAACGTGAAACGAATTTGATTTAATTCAATTTGAAGTTAATTTACTCGTTACGCTGAACATTAACAGAGCCTACGTACGATTCATTTTGAGAGTGATTCAGCGGCGTCTTCGTTTTTAATGCACAAATTCATCAATAATTATATCTTCACTTTTTTAATGAAGACAATCTGTCAAGAGTAGTTCACCGAAAACAGTATGAAGATATCAATAGTGACAAGATTTGCTATAAAATCAGTAATTGCCACCTGTGAAGTTCAAATGTAATGCAGATTAAACTGGACGCGGTCTCCCATTTCTTGTCGTGCCTACCCTCCCTACAGGTATCTCGGACTCTAGAGTACGTAATTCTTCTAGAGTCCATGCTGCCTCCTTCTATCGTGTTTGGGGATTCTGTACTCTAGAGTACATCATACCTAGGTATTATGTACTCTAGAGTCTATCGTGCCTACAGGCATTATGGACTCTAGAGTCCAAAAAGTGCCTAGAGTCCGTCCTGCCTCCTACACCAGTGCAGTCAAATCTGGAGCCAATAAGACTGCGATCAATTATATTAGTCTATGTGTCATGACCAATAGCATTAAAAAGAAACTCGAGGGCAGGATGTGTATTGTCAACTGAGCTCTTCCCTTCTCATTCATTGGCTGGATATTCCCTTCTCATTCATTTTCACTTTCCCGACGGTAGCTGCATCAAGCGCTGCGTCTCTACGTCAGTGGTCCGCAAACCCTGGCCCGCGGCCCAAGTTTGTTCTGGCCCAAAATATTCTTTCACACAGGAAATACTCGACAAATACTTTTATCATCATCATCATTTCTAGGCGCATAATACGTATAATTAAACCTAATGCTCCTCGGCTTGTGTACTAAACAAATATGTTTTCAGAGATGCGAGAAAAGTTTCGCGGGAAAGTGTTTCGTTTCTAAGATATGGTGGTAACGAGTTCCAGAGTGCTGGGCCATTTACTCGAAAGGATCGTTCTCCGATTTTGGTTCTTGTGCGAGGAACTGATAGTATTCTCGTCGATAGAGACCTTGTGCTGTTCGATCGGTTTCTGCCAATGTCACACAGTAGTTTACAATCCTTGATAAGATAGTCTGGTACTTCAGATCTTAGGCATTTTTCTACGAGTGAGATTACAGTATCTTGAATATAATCCGTTTTCGAACTGGTATTCAGTGGAGGGTCTAAAGGATCAGTGTGATGTGCTGACGTCTTGGAGTTCGACTTAAGAGGCGTTCCGCTAAGTTTTTGATTGCTTGAAGTTTCCTGATTTGATTTTCTGGGATTCGGTAATGGAGACTATTACGGTAGTCTAGATGTGTCGAAATAAATGCATGTATAATAGTCTGAGCTACTTCTGTAGTTAGAGAGTCTACAATTAGACGGAGTTGGCGCAGTTGATAGAAGCTGGTTAAGACTGCTTTGCTGATATGGTCGGGTATAGTAAGACTGTCGTTAAGGATTACTCCAAGAACCCTGACAGTCTTTGAGCTTTTGATGTTGGCTCCACGAAGGTTGAGAGTAATACTTTCGACATCAGTTTTCGCTATTTGTCGACTATGTCCTAATATTATGAATTCTGTCTTTGAGGCAGAGATGCTGCACTACTAGAGATACTGCACTTCATGTGTTTTTCTTATAAGTCAGAATCGCCAGATTTTCGAAACATCTAATGACAACCTTCAGACGATATAAAGGTACACTCCATAGCTCAGCGCCCGTACGAAGAACCGAAGGGTTAGTGCCTTCAGTTTTATATAGCAACGGCTGAATGAGGGCTGTTGCCAGCCTTTCCCTCGTCGGCTTTCCTTCCACCGAGATAACATCCGATGTACTCATTCACAGCTGAGTCGACTGGGGGCGCTTGAGGCAGAAACAACCGAAAAATTTCTGCCGCGGCCGGGAGTTCAACCACGGACCTCAAGATTGACAGACCAGTGCGCTGACCACTGCTCCACCGCGCACCCCTCAGACAATATAAGATATGCATTTATTTATCTAATTCTGGAAGCGTCTTGACGTCAACCATCCTAAGATAATAGTACGATGAAATTCGTACAGCGCTATAATAGAAGATGCGAGAGCAAACAAAAGCAGTGCTAAACAAGTCTTACCAAGTCTCTTGGATGCAACCTATTTTGCCATTACGTCTCAATCAAATAATGAAGATCTACGCGTAAACTGCCGTAAAGAGACATAGAAAAACACGTATCCAGGCCGTAGGTATTGATTAATTTTACTGGTGGACTTTGTCATGCGGTGCCACGTGTTTTGCCGAATATTAAAAGTTAGCGCCGCAAATTCAGTGCTCCATATTTATCGCCTGAAATATTAAGTTGGTCGAGTTAGACTGTGAGATCCGTTCAGTGATATTCTAGCCGGATCTAGCGAATAGGATCTGATATTCTAAGAACAATGGATGGAATACAGCCATAATTAATTAATGTCTAATCAGGTCATGGGATCTGCTATAGGCCTATGCGTTTTACACATGATTAATGTGAAATAGAAATTCCTTGTTTCGTTGAAACTAATTTTCTTCATTCAACTCCATTTGACAATTTGATCTTGCATGAACTTCATAAAGAACTGATTCATTACAGGACTTGCGCTCGTTGCATTGTGGGGTTTGGTAATCGGTCTGCAACGTAATAAATAATTACAACGGGAAGCAAGATGTATTGGAAAGTGTTCTCATTTTGCACTATGAATATCTTTTAGGCATTATTTAGAGAAATTGTCTTATGGCACATTCTGGCACAAATTGAGGAGGTTTATGGTTTCAAAACGAATGCGTTTCCACGAAAGTAAGCATCAATGCAGTGATGTAATAAAGGATACATGGCTCCTCTCATATTACTACTCAGAGGCGCGAATGGTCTCTATTAAATAACTGTGACATGTGACACAGGGATATTTTTACACCCCGCTAACATCCCCAACACCCCCCAATTTGAGGTCGACAGCCCCAAATTTGGTAATGCGAGAATGGCATGCATACAAAATGCATACTAATTAGCCCAGAACACTCCCCAAATTGAGGACACCCCTCAGCTTTTACTCCCGGATTACCTTTTTTGCTCGTCAGAGGTTTTTTGAGACTTTTAAAGGTTTTTTGGTTGGTTTTGGGACATGATAAGGTTTTTTGCTTGTCAGCCTTTTTCGGGCAGAGACTTAAAAATTTCGACGCCCCCAGATTTTCCCGACACCCCCCTCAAATTCAAAATCCTAGAAATAACACTGCTGCGACAGCTTCCGGCTGTAAGCCAAGTTGCGAACAATAGAGTACAAGGAACCCCTTAACGTCGAGCTAGCATTGACAGGATGTGCTGATTCAATAATACGATGTCTTCGCGCTAGCGTAGATGATTAAATATCGTCTACAGCCGAGGCAGCGTCAGTACGTCGACCTGATATCCTTCATCCTTTGCATAACAGGATTTTGTAGAAAGAGTTGCCAGCCCAACGACAATGTAGGTCAGTATGTACTGTACTATTTTAATAGTAAGAGGCGTGTGCGCTAGCTTCTATTTGATTCGTCTACAGTGCTGCCGAGACAGCGTCAGTATGTCTCGCCCTGATATATGTACCCTCATTTGCATAAGAGGATTTTGTAGAAAAATTCGCCAGCCCAACGACAGAAAAGATAGATATATATATTTATTGGACCACAACATGAATTACACATTTTACTTAAATTTTAGATATTATTGCTTAATCTCACCGAAGATCTTCTCCGGTAACGAAGACAACGGAACCAATGTGATCATGTGCAGTAAAACGACTAAAGCCTAAGAAGTAAGAACATCCTATAGCGTAACGGGGCAGACGCTGATTAGCTTGCCCAATAGCAAGTCTAAGAAAGCCCAACAAAATAATACAATAAAATCTGCTAATATAGTCTAATATAAATTAAAACATTGAGGTGACTTTTTGTGGTAATACACAAGAAAGGAAGTATGATAGAGTGCAAGAACTGTAGAACCATAACACTGCTAAGCCACCTGGGAAAACACTAATGCCGATACAAACTGAAAGACTTAGGATGCAAATGGAGGAATACCTTGCTGATGAACAGCGACTGTGCCAACCGTTCAGTCCATGGAGTTATTATGAGAGGAGACGGCATTACGTCATTTGGTTGAAGCCAACTATTTGGGAAATTCCCAGACGGCAGCCACATTGGTAGACTCAAAACATCATCAGCTGAGCCATGGGGAAAAGCCTGCGGGAATGTTTTACCAATGTTCTAAGAACTTATTAGTATGTATTGAAAATGGAGATTCAGATCAGTGGAGGCTCCAGGATTTGGCAAGTGGGGAGGGGCCGTTGAGGTGGCAACTACTAATCATGGGACGGCCTACCGTTTGTTCTTAGGTATGTAGTATTAAGTATAGGGTCCTATAACAGGGGCCACTAGGAGGCCAGGCACTCAATAGAGGGCACGGACCCCCCTAGGCCCAGTGGCGGCTCCAGGATTTGGCAAGTGGGGGGAGGCGCCGTTGAGGTGGCAACTTCTAATCATGAGGCCTACCGTTTGTTGTTAGGTATGTAGTATTAAGTATAGGGTCTCAACAGAGGGGCACTGGGGGCCAGGCACTCAATAGGGGCACAGACCCCCTGGGCCCAGTGGCGGCTACAGGATTTGGCAAGTGGGGGGCCGTTGGGGTGGTAACTTCTAATCATGGGGCCTACCGTTTGTTGTTAGGTACAGTATGTAGTATTAAGTATATGATCCCAACAGGGGAGCCACGGGGGCCAGGCACTCAATAGGGGCACGGACCCCCCGGGCTGCCCTGTGGAGCCGCCACTGATTAAGATGCTATTGTTCGACATTTGTCTTTGAAAAATAGCAAGTGGACACTGGACAGTGTATTGGATGACATCAATTGTGTTTTCACTAAGGCATAGGGTCTGTCCATTAATTATGTCAATAATTTTGGGGTAAATGTTGACCCCCTCCCCTTGTCATCAACTGTCAACTTTCAGTTCCCCCCAAATAATTATGTCAAAAACCTTTGCCTCTCAGGTGAATGACAGGCAGATACGTCATTTCACTGTTTTTCAGGGGGGAAACACTTTCGGCCTAACAAGTTTGCGAAAAAGTTGACGATCTTTTTTTTGCTTGTCAGTAATTTTTTAACAATTAGTTACTTCAGATTGCTCGACATCAAGCATTCCTTCATTCCTTTAGGGTCTGCTGAACTTTTTTGCTTTCCAGTGTATTTTTACCTATTTAGCCAGCCAATTGGTATGTAAAAACTAAATAACACAAACATTGGCGAAAAAATCCCTAAATATCATAGGGACAAATGCCCCCTGTCCTCCCCCCAAATGACGTCCCTGATGACAAGTCCCAATAACAATGTTATTACTTATTTAAAAAAATTTTAAAAGGAATTATATAACTGACTTAATTCTTCTGTTTTCGTCCGATTCAATTACAATGGCCGCTAACAATGGATGTACTATTTTAGCCTACGCGCTACTGGCTTCACGCAGCCTGGTTAGAAATGACGTAATGCCGTCTCCTCTAATAATAACTCCATGGTTCAGTCAGATTGGCAACTGACTTCAATGAAGCCCTAAACAAGAGTGACGAACAGCGCCAGCTTCGTTACTAAGCTATCGAGCATCAGGGGCGCCTTTAACCAGTGCGAGGTCCCGGGCATCTGGCGGCCTGCAATTTCAATTTTTTAAAGTCAAAATTACGTCAAAAACGCAACCCTAGGAAATTATTTTAGAAAAATCCCTAAACCCTAGGAAATTTTTATAGAAAAGTCCCTCCACCCTAGCGTTTTTCTGCGTTTTTGAGACGTAATTTTGACTTTAAAAAAATTGAAATTGCTCGGGTTTTTGAAAGCAAAGAAGATAAGGTATACACACCATTGTTTAGCATCTTCATTCCTTTTTTCTAACCATCCGTGCACTATATGGCATAAAACCGCACCCCCTCCAACAATTTTTTTCTTGTTCAAAGGTGTCCAGCCAAAGTGGTAACTTCGAGTGGTAACCTATCTTTAGTTAGCGACAAAGATGCAGGGGAATGTATTTGGAACAAAATAAATCAAAAATTTTGAAAATAGGACCCTATTTGGTTGAGATATATTGTGTTTACAATTCGAGTACCCTGGCTCGGTGAAGTCGTGGTTTTGCTTACTGATGAATCAGGAGTTCTTCATCAGTTGCAAAGTAGTGGGTCATCTCTGGAAGCTGCAAACAGTGAAAACATGCAAATCTGAAGCCGATTTCATTCATTTCGTAATATTTAGTGGCTCTGAAAAGAGCCTTTTGAGAATCAGATGTCGATGATGCAGTTGAACTTCACGGTAAAGATGGGCAAACAGAGATGGTTGATTTATAATAAAATTTAATTTTTTTGGCATTTCTTTGAACTGGTTTTGCGAGAAATTATGTTAGTGGATTTACAGCCAAATTTAGAGGTCTATGGTGGTATTCTGCAAAACAATCAACTTTACATCCAGATATTTTGAGCACAGAATAGTTACGACTTTGTATCCTAGGCCATGCTCTTTCCTAACTTGGGCTCGGTTGGTGGTCAAACATTTCCCAGTATACACATCAAAATTCAGAAAGTACCCAGTCTCAGCATCCGCAATAACCCAAACTTTGAATCCCAGCTCAGATTCAAGTGGGGTTTGAAAAAAAACTGGAAAAATTTGACTGCAGGCAATCTAAAAAGGGCGAACTTTGTAGATCGGGTCATAATTTGACTCCCCTATAGCTGGTGCTTGGGGTTCTATCTGCCAGATGTATGTACCTGTTCAATGCTTCAAACCAATCCCGTGTCATGGAAGTTGAAACATAGACATTCTTATGCATGGGATCAGTTGACCAATAGTCAGGCAATTTTGGTTGCTTACTAGTGCCAAAGTAAAGCTTGAGGCTGACGTAAGCGCGCATTTCAGCAGAACAGATTGGTTTCCATGCTGCTCTATGAGGATTGCCATTTGCTGAGGCAGCAGACCTTTACTGCTCGGCATCAGGGTTGGAGTTGCCGGAGGGGGGCAGTAAAAGAGACAGGTGTAAAAGGGACAGGTGTGAACGGGAAAGGGACAGGTGTGAACGGGGGAAATTTTGAACCTCTGTAGTCCAACATTCCTCGAATTCCGTGTCCTCTTCATCATCGGGGCTTTCGCCCAGTGTACGCTGGTCGTCGATGTCAGGATATATGTCGACGAGGACTCAGAAGAGGCTCTTTCATCGACATTCTCGATCTCCTCGATCTCCAGGTTTTTCGTCATTTCAGATGAAAGAAAAGCAGTCTCGTGGAGATGAGAAATCGCTCGCGATATTGCTTTAGCTCATTTTTTCTATTACTTTAGCGCATTTACACCAGTCTCTTGCCGAGAAGACCTCCATTATTTTCATTGGGTGTTTACACATGGGCCAAATTAAAATGCCTGATCTAAATAGACACTTTTTTAAAGCTTTTTAACGTCATATATATATATATATATATATATATATATATATATATATATATATATATATATATATATATATATTATGTATAACGACCCGCGAGACACCCCTCGTAACTTCGTAAGATCGCAAGATCATAGACGTTACCTTTCAATGAAAGGTCGTTTTAATTACTTTTTATAAAATTGTCAATAAATAATAATAATAAATAGTCGCTTCCTCCACACTCTGCAGTTAGGCTCTAACAGCAATGATTTCTCTCGTTAAGCGATAAGCAGACTGATTCGTTGGTAAATATTTGTTTGTTGTTAAACAAGTAACCAGTTGTTTATTTACTATCCTTTCCAGTAGCTTTGGCAGAAATGGAAGGCGAGACACTGGATGGAAACTGGCTGGATTTGCTTGATTTAGGCCAGTTTGCTTGAGATGAGGAAACACTATGGCGTGTTTCCACGACTCAGGGAACTTACCGGCTTACTGTGTGGCTAATGAGGGGACGGAAAAGCTAGGGACGAGGATGGGAATGGAGTAGGAATACATGCTGTGGAGATTGGGTGGAGACGGGGAGAAGCAACCCAGGGATTGGGTTGAGACGGGGAGAAATGTTTGGGTGCGGGATGGGGTTAAGAAGTTTTCTCCGTATCACTCGATTGTCAACAAATTGTAGGGACAGACTGGAAGCGCAATCCATCTTTTGTCCCAGGCGCTGGCAATCCACATATATAATTGTAGAGTTCTTTGCTTGTGTCAAAGGTGAAATATTCAAATGATTTTTGTCGAAAATGTGAACAACAGAATAACAAATGTGCGCACTTGATTCTAAGAGCATAGCTAAATGATTAAGAAGTTGACAGGAATACAATGAGAACTCCGACATTCTTACACTAAGTTTGTTCAATCTTATTCTTATCTGAAGTCATACTTAATAGAAGGACTATATAGGCCTACACTGTATGTGCAGATAGCCAACTGCAGTTGACACCTATAATTAAACTTAATTATCACAGAGTTAAGGAAACAAACATTCAAGTACATATGACAGCTTTCAACTACACGTGACTTCAGTTTTAAGTCGTCAGGCGTTGAGACAAACACTTATTCTAAAATGTTATACCATGCCGCATCATAGCCAGTGTTTAATCTAGACTCCTGGACTCCGGGGAAAAAACTGAAAAAGCCGGGGGGTGGGAACTGACAAAGCCGGGGGAATTCTGCTACGGGCCGCTGTTAGTCCATGTAGGCTAGTATTCCAAAAGTATTCCAAAATTTCCGGGGGAAATTTGAAATTTCCGGAAGAAGGGTAATTACCCCTCCCGGAAACGGCCTAGATTAAACACTGATCATAGCTATATTTCACATGTTCTCAATTAGAAAAACTGGTCTGCTCTGAATTGCTTAGCTTCAATGAACTGCGCTTCTTTCTAAAACTCGCACTGCTCGACACTACTAATGAAGCCATTTAAAATTGTTTTCACTGATTTCAATAATGACGTCAGACTCTGACTCATCATAGAGACATAGACATAACAGAAGAACAGCGCTTTCGTCATTTTTAACGGCTAAAGGCTGTTCATTGATTGAACGGCATTAATTGAAGTGCATTAATGATTCTGGTGATGTTAAAAAAACAGAACCGAAACCGCGGGTTTTCGGTTAAAACGGAAACCGACCGAAACTGCACGAGGTGAAACCGTAACAGCTCTAAATGTAACATCAATCAGTTGGCCCTATAGTATCATTTGGAATGCTCTTGACGCCAGTAGGCCTACGTAGGCCTTTGACTATTGCCTGGCTGATCTCATACATTTCCTATGGCTATTTTAAGAGAGGCTGAGTGCCTGAGAATAAGCAGCTACTGTTGTGCTGCCCCCAGGGCGCTATTTAAATCCACGAGATTTTACTTACTTACTTGCTTACTTTGGCCTATGCGTGGCTTAGCAACTCCTAATTCTATGGACCTCTTTTTGAAACGGCTTAAAACTTATCTCTTTAATTGTCAATATGCAGTAATTTACTGTGTGAGCGTTTATGAGTGATTCTTTAAAAGAGGCGCTATACAAATATTTTGTTACATTACATTGCATTACAATATGCAATGTAATGAGAAAGGAAGATATAAAACGATTAGAGGCTTTTGAAATGTGGATTTGGAGGAAAATGCTAAAAGTAAAATACACAGAGCATAAGACAAACGAGGAAGTCATGAAGGAGATAGAGGAAGAAAGAAGCCTGATAGATACAATCCGGAAAAGGCAGAGAAATTGGATGGGACATGTCCTTCGGCATGACTCTTTACTAAGAACAATAATCGAAGGCAAAATGGAGGGAAAGAGAGTGAGAGGTAGACCGAGAAAGATGATGTTGGAGTGGATGATGAATAAAGGATATCAGGAACTCAAAGAAGAAGCAAGCAATCGATCGGAGTGGAATAACTGGATACCTGGACCTGTCGAGAGACAGAAACACTGATGCTGATGACAATATGCAAACATTTCTTTCAAGAATATGAGTCCAACTCTATTTTCTTAATTAGGAAATATTCTGATCGACGCCATTTTGTCTGATAGACATTAGAAATTTGATGTTTTAAATTAATTATCTCATCTTTACTTGTGGCGACATTTTTATGTAACTATAGTCATCGACCGTAAGTAAGAATTGTAAGTTTTGATATTATTTATGTCTTGAACTGGAACATTGATCACAGTTGTTTCAACATAATGTATACATATGATTAGGAAGCGAATGCATTGCTGGTTGAGTTGATTCATATAGCACTTTAGGTTTTGCGATGGCGTCATTACGTAGTTTACGATTTTGATTCTGTGTACTGAGTCTTTTAGATGTCAGTCTCTCTCGAAATCTGATGCATATTTCAGGTATTAGTTCTGGGTCACTAGAAAATCTATTTATTTGCCTGCAAAACGTTAAGTCTTGGATGTTTTATAATAAGCTTACACTCAACCCTTCAAAAACAGAGTTTTTACTTCTTGGTACATCATTTAATCTAAGTAAATTTGAAGACATAAATTCATTTATATTTGACAACATTTCAGTTAATCTAAGTCAGTCTGTCCGCAACCTAGGGGTAATATTTGATAAGAACATGTCGTTTAACGGTCATATAAATAAGGTCAGCAGAGCTGATCATATGCAAATCAGAGACATTAGACGAATTCGTGATCTTGTGTCCAAATCCGCTCTGATTCCTCTTGCAAACGCCCTTGTCAGCAGTAGACTTGATTATTGCAATTCTCTTTACAATGTTATGACCAGATCTAACATGCAAGAGCTTCAAAGGATTGAGAATTCTATTTCCCGAGCCATTACAAAAACTCGTAAGCATGATCATATTAAACCTGTTCTTCAAAAGTTACACTGGCTGCCGGTTGAACAGAGAATTCTATTCAAAACTGGTCTCCTGGTTTTTAAAACACTGCAATCTGGCCAACCTCAATATTTAAAATCTATGTTGAATCTCCCAAGCCATTGTCATTCAACAAGGTTTGCTGATCCATTGTTGAATGTACCTAGACCCAACACTGAAATTGGTAAGAGAGCTTTTTCTATTTCCGGGCCTAAAATCTGGAACTAGTTTTTTGCTTTTTGACCTATTTTGCATCTTTGACGTCCTAAAAGAGTCCGACAAAACAATTTGTTGTTAAATTCTTGCCAACTGATCTGGTATCCCTAATATTTCGATGAGTTCTAGGTGTATTATATTGGCTAAGAACAAGCTGTGCAATGGTTTCAATGTTTTCGGTAGTGCAGGTCGTCTCTCTTAAAGTGTATGAGAATATCTTATGTTTTTACAGTATTTGCATTTGAAGGAAGCAATCACACAAAAAGATGATGTTTTCAAGCAGATGATTTCCATGAAAAAACTTTGTGAATGAAACTTTGTTTTAATGTAAATTTATCAACTGCAGCCAGTCGGTTAAAAGAGCAACCGACATATACTGAGCATGGCAAGATTGCACTACTGTAATATATGTGGCAAAACATTCACTGTCATAAGTAAACTTAAAATTCATGAAAGAAATCATACTGGTGAGAAACTATATATTTGCAAATTGTGTGGCAAGGCATTCAGTCGAAAAGTCGAAATCTGATGTATATTTCAGGTATTAGTTCTGGGTCACTAGAAAATCTGTCCCTTTGCCTGCAAAACGTTAAGTCTTGGATGTTTTATAATAAGCTTACACTCAACCCTTCAAAAACAGAGTTTTTACTTCTTGGTACATCATTTAATCTAAGTAAATTTGAAGACATAAATTCATTTATATTTGACAACATTTCAGTTAATCTAAGTCAGTCTGTCCGCAACCTAGGAGTAATATTTGATAAGAACATGTTGTTTAACGGTCATATAAATAAGGTCAGCAGAGCTGATCATATGCAAATCAGAGACATTAGACGAATTCGTGATCTTGTGTCCAAATCATCTGATTCCTCTTGCTAACGCCCTTTGTCAGCAGTAGACTTGATTATTGCAATTCTCTTTACAATGTTATGACCAGATCTAACATGCAAGAGCTTCAAAGGATTGAGAATTCTATTTCCGAGCCATTACAAAAACTCGTAAAGCATGATCATATTAAACCTGTTCTTCAAAAGTTACACTGGCTGCCGTTGAACAGAGAATTCTATTCAAAACTGGTCTCCTGGTTTTTAAAACACTGCAATCTGGCCAACCTCAATATTTAAAATCTATGTTGAATCTCCCAAGCCATTGTCATTCAACAAGGTTTGCTGATCCATTGTTGAATGTACCTAGACCCAACACTGAAATTGGTAAGAGAGCTTTTTCTATTTCCGGGCCTAAAATCTGGAACTAGTTTTTTGCTTTTTGAGCTATTTTGCATCTTTGACGTCCTAAAAGAGTCCGACAAAACAATTTGTTGTTAAATTCTTGCCAACTGATCTGGTATCCCTAATATTTCGATGAGTTCTAGGTGTATTATATTGGCTAAGAACGAGCTGTGCAATGGTTTCAATGTTTTCGGTAGTGCAGGTCGTCTCTCTTAAAGTGTATGAGAATATCTTATGTTTTTACAGTATTTGCATTTGAAGGAAGCAATCACACAAAAAGATGATGTTTTCAAGCAGATGATTTCCATGAAAAAACTTTGTGAATGAAACTTTGTTTTAATGTAAATTTATCAACTGCAGCCAGTCGGTTAAAAGAGCAACCGACATATACTGAGCATGGCAAGATTGCACTACTGTAATATATGTGGCAAAACATTCACTGTCATAAGTAAACTTAAAATTCATGAAAGAAATCATACTGGTGAGAAACTATATATTTGCAAATTGTGTGGCAAGGCATTCAGTCGAAAAGATAGTCTTAAAGTTCATGAAAGAATTCATACAGGAGAAAAGCCGTACGTTTGCACTAAATGCAGAAAAAAGTTCAGTCGATTAGGTGACCTTAAACAACACGAAAGAATTCATACAGGAGAAAAGCCGTATGATTGTAAAATATGCACAAAAGCATTCAGTAAATTAGGCCATCTTAAAGCTCACGAAAGAATTCATACCGGATGTAAACTGTATGATTGTAATATATGTGGAAAATCATTCAGACATTTAAACAATCTTAAAGCTCATGAAAGAAATCATTCAGGAGAAAAGCCATATTTTTGCAATCTATGCCAACGAGAATTCAGTAAATTATGCAATCTTAAAGCTCACACAAGAATTCACAGTGGATTGCAGCCATGTGCTTGTAAAGTATGTGATAGAACATTCTGTCAATTAGGGCATTTTAAAACTCATGCAAGAATTCATTCGGGAGAAAAGCCACATGCTTGTAAAATATGTGGAAAAACATTCAGTGATTTATCCAGAGTAAAACGTCATGAAAGAAATCATTCTGGAGAAAAGCCATATGTCTGTAAAATATGCAGAAAGTCATTCAATGAATCAGGCAATCTTAAGAGGCATGAGAATATTCACAGTGGAAGGAAACCTTTCATATGTTATGTTTGTGGCAAAGCATTCAGCTGTAAATTTTATGTGATGAGACATCACAGACTGCAGCATAGACAAAAGGTAGAGCTCGCAAATCATCAAAGAATTTCTAAGAGATCATCTTCCCGAGATAGTCATCTGAAGCATCTTAAAAATATTGATGTTGGACAAAATCCTGTTGCTATGATTCGGAAGAAAGAAGAAAATAAATCCATTTTTGTTGTTAAGTCATTTGGATGTGGAGTTTGTGATGACATATTTGTAGAAGAAACCCAGTTACTAACACATTGTTCTCTTCACTTTGGTGATCATGATTTATGTCAGGATTTTAGACTTCATTCTGACTTTCAGGGAATTGTTTCCAATGGAAATTCAGAGAAGGATTTGCCATCAGATAACTGAGCAATAAGCTTCAAGCAGAGTCTGAAGCAGATGAAGTAAGAGGGGACAGCTTGAGATGGTTTGGATATATTGAAATTACTAACTAATCTGTTGATTGTATTTAATGTGGGTATATATTACAGTTGGTAAGTAAGTATGTACTAATGCTTTTCAGAGACATTTAAAATGAAGTCATTTTCATGAAGTTAATAATTCTTTTGGTTTTATTCAATGGTTTTCATTCTGTGAAGGTTTCTTTGCTGCTTTAAAATTCAAAGAAATTGAACATTTTCATTCTAAATCAGTGTTTTATCCAGGCCTGTAAGGGGGGTTTTCTCCAAAATCCTCACCCTCCTTCAAATTTCAGCAATGACAAATTTTTGAATTGAATTATGTCTCTCCCCTCCAACCAAGTCAATTTGTCCCCGAAATGCCTGTGGCCTGGATAAAACACTGTTCTAGAAAATTTCTACTTGTATTCAAAATGTAATATGACATTATTGTTGTTTTTCTATGGCATTATCTATGTTGCAATGCTTTGTAGTTATTCAATGGCTACTTTTGTTTATCTAGATTTGCTTGTTTCTGCCCCGTTATATGACATTTTGTATTGTAGTCCTGAGTTGAGATCAATTGTATATTCTTCTGAGGAGAGCCTTTTAGAGGAAATATTCACTGGGTTTCTTCTTGTTTTCTTGGTCTTGTCTTCAAATGCTGCCCTCTATTCCGTATTTTTGCAAAATATGTCACCAGGCATTCAGTGATTTAAACAGTCTTAAAGGTCATGAAAGAATCCATTCTGGAGAAAAGCCATAAGTAGTAAAATTTGCACAAAGGCATTCATTCATTCATTTAGACACTCTTAAAAATCATGAAAGAATTCACCTTCTGTATGTTATGTCTGTGGTAAAGCATTCAGTTGTAGAGTGTATATGATGAGACATCACAGACTGCAGCTTGAACAAAAGATACTGGGCAGAATTTTTAAGAAATTATCTTCCAAACACTCTTGCCTGAAGTGTCTTGAAAATATTGAAGTTTGCCAAAATTCTCTTTGTATGATTTGGAATGGACAAGAAAATAAATCTTTTTTGCTGTTAAACCATTTGGATGTGGATTTTGCAATGAAATATTTGTAGAACCCAGTTCCTAAAGCATTTTTCTCTTCACTTTGGTGATCGTGATTTATCTAAAGATTTGACTTTTCATTCTGATTGTCACGGAATTGATTCGTATGAAAAATTAAAGGAAAGATTTGCCATCGTCGGACTGAGCAATAAACTTTGAATAGAATCTAATGCAGATGAAATAAGAGGAACAGTTTGAGATGGTTTGTGCATACTCAAATGACTAAAATTTAATTATTTTTTTATTGTATCGTATATATATATATATATATATATATATATATATATATATATATATATATATATATATATACACACACACACACATATATATGCAAATATGTTATAGTTAGTAAGTGACTATGTACTATTGTTTTTGCATTGACATTTAAAGTGAGGTGGTTTAGACATACTGAGATGATTGTTGCATGGTAGTAACGTGTCCATAAAGTCCTTTTTCAACTTCTTGTGGTAAAGCCTGCTTGGCTGGCCCCAACTTTACCGACCCGGGATTCTGCACGGTTGAGTCTCGATGGCGTCTCAAAGTTCTAGCAGGAATACCATACTCTCTGCTAACTCTTATGAGAGGAACCCCATCAGAAAGCACCTTCAGAGCATCGGCCAACTTCTGGTTACCATCCTAACCCAATTGCAATGACACTATTGCAGAATTAGTGTGTTGATATCCCCTCGTCTCTTTGATCACATTTCATTTTAAATCATGAATGGTCATATACGTATGGATTCCAACGAAAGTTCATGAGACATTATGTACAGGTAGGGATGTGAGTTAGGAAAATTCCGGAAATTTCCTCTGGAAATTTCCTCTGGAAATTTCCGGAAATTTCTGAGGTACTTTTCCGGAAAGGAAAAGTTGATTATTAATGTTATTTATTATAATTATTATTACTGTTTATTATTAGTATTTATTACTATTGATTACTATTACTGATATCTATTATTATTTTTTATCATTATTACTATTTATAACTATTCATTTGTTGGGCATTTGTTAACAAGTTAACAACTGTCAGTATGGTAGCGCTATATAATGTCTGAGTCGGAAGTCGCAGAGAACCAGTTACCAGAGTACGCGACGCCGTTTTTCTGTCTGATTTGTTAAAACTATAATAAATCTCGATGTTCGGCGAAAAATTAACGAATTGTCACAAAACAAAACTAAACACTTGTTTATTTTACGGTATTTACCCATAGTCTCACACTCTCGCCAGCACTCGATGCGACAAAATCGTGAATATTCATAAGGTGAAGCTGGTTCCCTGAGCAGCAAGTATAATACTTAAATTGGCGGGATCTCGTTAAAATATCGGAGAACCCGTTTTCAACCAATTTTCCCCCCTATGTGCCAAAAATATATAATAAAACTTCGTTTTCTTAGCTGTGGGACCTGCGGTAATTAATTTTGTCCACTGCTGTCTGTTTACCTCTAAAAAAGAGAAGTTTTGAAGGCTTTTATAACTTTTCCGGAAGTATTCCGGAAATTTCCGGAATATTTCCGGCCATTCTACTTTTCCGGAAAAGTTACATCCCTATGTACAGGAATGGAAGCAAGATTTAAATTCCTGTAAACAATACATAATAAGCACAAACTATACAAGAAAATTAATTAGAGTCGACTAAAAGTCACAGATATTTCGACCCATTGGTCGAGGTATCTGTTACCTTTTTGTCACATCCAATGCAAGAAATTTTCACAATAAACATCACCGAAAAATACTAAATTTTCACACATGCGCCCTCAAGCGAATGTTGAGCATAACTCAGCGATTAATGTAATGCATATTATTCAGATGTCATTTCCAGAACAATGAATAAACTACGACAGACAATCGAAAACAGATTTTTATAATTTTCATTGTTTTGTTTCTGCAATGTAGTCTAGCACTGTATTGACTCAGATGTCAGCAAATCGATGACTTGCAGTTTTGTAACACCACACCTTTCTTAGATGAGAAAATAACACGATACAATTGGGAAATTTCGCTTAATCGGACGGTCAAACTGAACAATATTGGAAGAGCAAATTGCAAAATGCTATAGCAGATAATCCAGATATTTCCAAGTAGGTTGACTGGATCTACAGGGTGCAAAAGTAAAAAGTGGACCGATGTTTGACATTTAATATCTCGGCCGCGTGTGTAGTGATTTCAATAAAATTTATAGGCCATATACCTGGGAATGTTTCTGATGTAATTGATAAATTCCATGCTGATATCTGCAGTGTTTGCTGAAATATGGCCAAAACACTAAAGAGACGCAAGTTTTAAAATTGACAAAGGAATTATAGCAGCATTATAAAGTGAGAAAAAATTGTTTTGCTTATGTCTCTGTAAAGGACCGTTTAAAGTGGTTTTTAGATGATTTGTCGCGGGAGCAGGTGCTCAAAATGTCTATGCACCCTTAGCCTTCACACATGCCGACAAGCGCTTCTTCACTGACAATATCGACTTCTTGATCTGGTCCTCAGGCAAACTCTCCCAGATATTCTTCAGCACCGTCTTCAACTCCGTGATGTTCTGTGGCTTTGTCTGATACTTTTGATATCGGTCGAGGATGATTCCCCAGACGTGGAAGTCAAATGGATTGATATCTGGTGAGTTGGGTGGCCAGTCATCTTTCTTGATGAAATCTGTACAATTTTGCTCCAGAAAATCCTGGGTCCTGAGAGCAAAGTGGGCAGGTCTTTCTGGAATATAAAATCCTATCCTAGCAAATCATGACAGTCCTGCAAGAGATCTGGTAGCAGCTGAGTTACGTAGCACTCGGCGTTCACTTTGGATTTGTCTGGTACGAAGTGCAGGCAGCCTTTGCCCTGATGGCACACCCCATCAGACAACATGACATGTCTGGAAAACTTTGCCCGCTGCCTGACAAGTCGTTCTGATGGCAAATCTCTTTTCCTTCCCACAACCCGCACTCTCTTGCCTTGACTGTCGACTGGCGGATCAAGGTAGAAGGCCTTTCCGTCAGTGAAAAAGACCTTCTTAAGTCGCATCAAACGTCTGCAGCGAGACAAACGCTTGTTCCTAGCTGCGACGTTGTCCATTTTTAATTTGTAACTCTTTTTTTGTCCTAACTTTTACAACCGCAGCCCACTTCAGCGGTTTTGTAACGTACCGCGACCCTAGTCACAGCATGTAACACAAAAATGCTTTGCGCCATCTGGCGAACGTTGGTTGAAAGGAATCTTCTAAACTTTAAATAAATGGCAAAACTCGGACTAGATAGGACTCGATTCGAATGATAGTATGGCGAATATATTAGGCAGAGTTATTCTTATTTTTGCCAAACAAGACAGAAAAAGGCAAATAGATATTGAATTCTCTTGAAAATTATCTTTAAAAATTTTGCCAGAAACATACCTCTTTTCGCGTCTTAAAAATTCTATGAGTACGTTGTATCTACGACCAAGAATGTACAGTTGTACACTGTATTTTATAGAGATTCTCTGTTATTGTGGAATTTCTGAGCAAAATGGTCGGACACGCTTTCTTGCGTTATTGCGAAATAAGATTAATTTTAAAAAGTATACAATAGGCCAGGGTTCTCCAAACTGTTTGGAACTGTGCGACTCACATCAGCGCAAGGGCGTCATTTGGGGACGGGGCCGTGGCTCTCCAAGGAAATAAAAAATTATAATGTATTAATGTGCAAAAAATCGCAAAAATTGACAAAAAATTGCCAAAATATTTGAAAAATTGCAATTTTGCCAAAATTGGCCCAAAAATTGCCCCAAATTGACCAAAATTGCCCAAATTTCCCCAAATTTGGCAAAGAAATTGCCAAAAATGCCTAAAATTTGCAAAAAAATTATTTCGCCCCTGTACATTTATTGTCAGCTAAAATTGGATAAAACACTAATCATTTTAATATCAGGCGCGTTATGGAGTATTTCAGGGATACAAATTTCTTAAAACCTAAGCCTAGTTGCAACTTTCAAGGCTTGTGACATTGTGGTATCGGTTTGAAAATGATACTGTTGAATCTAATTTCGAGCTTCCCGCCACCAACTAGACTGAGCCTTGCGAGTCCACTTTTGGGTCGCGACCCACAGTTTTAGAAACACCAAATTAGACTATTTCTATATCGCGATAAACATAGCTTAGGCTAAAGACTAATAATAATGTGATTTTAAGTGGTTTAGGAGGCTAGGTAAGCCTGTGACTAGACTACAGTGTAGTAAGACTAGAGCGCTTTAACACATCTTCAATCTCTGCATGGATGTCATCAAATGAAGTCTGCTGTTTTAATTATCTCTATAAAATTGGATATTGTAGAATAGCTGAATTAATTTTAATCTCCTCGCTCTCAACCCATCTAAGACAGAGTTTCTTTTAATTGGACTACCTCAGCAGCTCAAAAAATGACAATCCTAAGCTAGTTTTGGCTCCTGACACCGCAATAACCCCTGTTCATGCAACTGCAAAGAATCTTGGTTTCAAATTTGATTCTTTTCTAAACTTCTTTTCTAAAGCCTAAGAAGTAAAAACATCCTATACCGTAACTGGGCAGGCGCTGATTAGCTTGCCCAATAGCAAGTCTAAGAAAGCCCAATGAAATAATATAATGAAATCTGCTAATATAAATTAAAACATTACAGTGAGTTTTTGTGGTAATACACAAGAAAGGAAGTATGATAGAGCGCAAGAACTATAGAACCTAACACTGTTAAGCCACCTGGGGAAATACTAATGCCGATACTAACTGAGAGACTTAGGATGCACATGGAGGAATACCTTGCTGATGAACAGCGACTGTGCCGACCGTTCAGTCAGATTGACAACTGACTTCAATGAAACCCTAGCCAAGAGTCATGAACAGCGCCAGCTTCTTTACCAAGTTATCGAGCACCATTGGAAGCTGATACCCACATGTGCAACAAAAGATCAACTAATATCAGCCCTCACAAAATAACATTAAATCAGCAATGTAACTTTGTCTACTGTCTAGTAGACATAGGCCTATTGTTTAGTACAGTATACTGTAGACTGTGTCTAGTGTTCAAACTGTGTAGAAACTGTACAGTAGTTAATATAGCATTGTCTAGTGTTGACCAAAGTCGGTAAAACTTACAAGTTGACTGTGTCAGACTGCCAGTGTGTCACTTTGCCTATTCCATGAATAGCACATTCATCTAATCCGGTCATTTGTTGCTATGTTTAGGTGTTCTGATAGACAAATTCGTGCTATATTTTTACTGCTATTCTTCATTTTAACTGCAACATTATATTTAGTATCAATTGCAAAACGTTCTATGCAAATAATATTAGTGAACATATTGGTTTTATAAAAATTGTCATTAATGACAACGTAATATAAAATTTACGAATCTGGTCATTTCTTGTAAATTTAAGACCATGTGGGAGACCACTTCCTGCTGTGTAATTGCTTTGCAACATTTACTGAGTCATTTGTACCTCAAGCCTCAGCAAATAAAGTGGTATGCAAAATAAAAGTTTTAATAAAAAATTCTGGGCCACGCTAATATATACTAGCCAGTGGTACGCTACGCCTCTGCTTGTAAATACCTAATCTGATATAGCCCATTGTATTTATTTGTTCAGTGTATACAGTGAACATTTTCAGATAAATAAGAAATAAGAATAAATCATAAAATAGGCCGACATACGGTATTTACAAAGAAAAATTGTAGGCCCTAGGTTTAAGTACTTAGTTGGAATCTATTACATAGCAATGTTTCAATACGAGAAGATGTGGGGATTTGCTTGGCAACTAGAGAGTGACACGGTAAAGATTACCGGGTATTCCCCGCGGCAAAACGGTAATGAGGAAAATTTGGCATTTACGGGTTCTTGTAATGCGATAGTAGGCCTAAGCAGTAATAATAATAATAATAATAATAATAATAATAATAATAATAATAATAATAATAGGTGTTCTTGTTTTTCTGCATGTAAAGATAGTAGGTATGGGTGCAACTAATACACGTCGCTAGAGCTGCCGACTGACTCAGCAATGTTCCGGAAGTACTGCCTAGTATTTACCTTTAATCTGTCTCTTGTAACTTATATTGTTTTGAGCACGTGGCTTGTTATTTCGCATCCCTCGAAGTTCGAAATAGACAAATGCGACATCGATAAGTATAATAAGGGTAAAAGTGAGCGAATATCTTTTCAAAAGTATAACGGATTGAGCGATGTGTGGTCACACTACGAGACGGGTGTACAATGGAGGACAGCCGCACTCAGCTGAGTGCTGATGTTGTTGTAAATCCTTTTTTGTTCGTGGTTTGACATTTTATTATATTAATATTTAACAGTCGAAAATTCAAATAGAAATAGAAATAGAAACCTAAGCTCAAATAGAAACCTAAGAAATATTAATAATCTATATCTCCCATTTGCCAATACCAACACTAGGCTTTCCAGTATTAAGTATTCAGGCACAAGAGCATGGAATTCTCTTCCAACTAATTTAAAAACAATTATCAATGTATCTCTTTTCAAGGTAAATCTTTAAAAATTTCTTCTATTGCACCAAGTATAACTGCCCATCAGTACTGCAGAGTATTTAGAGGTCTTTATTTTCTGTCTTCCACTATTTTGTAACTTAATTTTACCTCGTCTAGTTAATTACAAAGACATGCAACATTTTGGTATACTAACTAATTCCTCCTCAAACTATGTTACTAAATGTCCTCTCTTGCATCACTAGTAATTTTCATTCATCTAATATGATTACCACCTTGCGGGATCAATTATTCCTTTGGAAGTCCTTTTCATATACAGTGTAAGCTCAATACATAATTATAGCTTGTAATCTTTTTCTTTTGTTTTGCTTTCTTTTACTACATAGTATAAGTTAGTTAAATAAGCTTGGCTTTCCTACTCTGTACTTTCACAAATTTGTTAGGTATTTACCTAAATTTGAATGAATGTATATCGTTATGTAATGTGCAAACGTTATATCTGTGGCATGTCTGTGAAATAAATCTCAAATCTCTCTCTTAAAACTTGACGCCATGATTTAGAAGCAAAACGTAATAGTTTATTACTATAAGTGTTTTTGTTAACGTATGTTAACGGGTTTCTGCGTGGGCGATGAGAAAATGGGGATGGGGAAATGAGGGGAGCAAATACTGCGGAGATGGGGGTGGGACGGGGAGAAATGTGCGGGTACGGGGATAAAAATTCCCCCGTGTCATTCTATTGTCAACACATTTTAGGGATAAGTTGGAGGCGCAATTATTCGTCTTTATCCCAGACACTGGCATCCCACGCTAAGCCAACGTTCAAAACAGCTAAAAACAATAAAACTCATTTAAGAGAAAGTAAGAAAATTCATACAATTGAATCATAAGTAGCATGTTAAGGATAATAAGAGCATCGGCGTGATGAAGACGTTAACATTGACAAGTACAACCAACTGTAGCAAAATGAAAACCATGTCTATCGGAAGTTCTGAGTGGGTAAGGCGAAAAGATAAAACGTTTCTCTTAACCTCAGCGGAAAAGAGCATATTTTCTTTTATTAGCACATTCTATACAATTTTATATTCGATTTTTCACTTCGGGTTTAGGCGTATTAGATATAGCGATGCGTTTCCCAATCTGCATGCTCAGTATGAATCAGGCCCTCCGAGAGACATTCCGGGTCCCTGTGCAGTGGAAAATTTCTTGACGACCATTTTTCCCCTGCCTGCCTTTTTTACATCTAAGAATTAAGAATAAGACGACCTTCTTCTTTGCTTGTCAACCTTTTTCCATTTTTTGCTGGCCGGGCCCCTCCACTTTTGTGTTATTTTTCATATTATTCTTAATTATACATATTCATCATCGGCCCGGGCCCACCAAGACTATGAATTAATCTCGTTGGCACGTTTTCCATTCGTTGCCACAGCACTTTACACAGGGTATTTTTTAAGTAAGTGATTGGTAATTTTGCGTAATATCTCCATTCAATCAATTCGTCGTTTAAGATATTCGCAATTGGAATCCATCTGACTTCGTCTTTTTTAGGTCCGCATCCAATGATAAATAATTTGTCGCCATTAACAACCACACCAGAATAGAAATTTTCCAACTTGAATTTATCTCTCACTTTCCAGGTTTGTGTGTCAAAATTGTATATAAGGCATCCATTCTTACCAACTAAAATGACAGAATTTTCCCACAATTCACCATGAAGCCAACCACATGCTCTTGGCATGTGTCGTTTGAGAAAAATGCAAGTATTAGACGTTGTGTCATACACTTGTACAGTGCTGACGTTATCTGAATGGTCGAAGATTCCACCAAAGATATAGAGTGAAGTCTTAAATGGCACACAATTGCCAGCACAATAAACAGCGCAAGCCAGCCTTCCAGCCTTAGAACAACAATCACCAAAAGTATTGTATGTTTCCACTTCATCAAGTACTTTCACAGGAGAATTCAAATATCCACCGCATATATACAAAACATGATCAACAAACGCTACGCTATGATATTGTCTGCCTTGAATCAAAGAAGCACATTTGCTCCATCTAGAAGATGAAGCATCTAATTTCCATATATCTTGACCGTTGCTTCCCAATCCACACACGAAGATTGAATTGCGATAGACAGCTGCTGCTGCTGCTTCAATTTGAGATTTATCAGGCAATGGCTCAATGTCAGTAACATCATCCGGTCGCTTTAAACTCATTATAATAGCGGCGTCGCAATTTGCAATGACAACATCGCACCCATCGAATTCTTTCGTTGATTCTACAAGGAAAGAGCAGAAACAGCACGATACTTCCAGGTAAATAATGGTTAATTAAGATAATCAGAGTCTGTCAGTCATAACACTGGATTAGGTATATCATACGTGGATGCTCTCTTGGGGGCTATCCACAATAATTGACGTAACGCACTTAAGGAGGTGGGGGTTCAAACATTTGTGACTATGTGTGACGACGGGGAGGGGCTTCCTGAAATGTGACGTCAAATAATAACTATTTTAAAAATTAAAACCGCAATGCTATGTTACCGCCAAATTGAACGTATTTTCCACTTATAATTGTTATACACTTCATTTTTTAAAAATTTGATAAAGTTTCTAAATATTGTTTCAACTATAATAATTAAAATGAATATTTTCATACGAAACGTTAATTTTGACATTCTAAACAGGCCAAAAGGGGGGTAACGCGTTGTGAAGTCATACTTGAGGAGGTCTGACTTTTTGAGACGACGTGTGACGAAGGGGGGGTAAACAACTGCCAAAATCGCGTTACGCCATTTATGGATGGCCCCTTGCGTATAAACGAATAACTGCAATTCTATCAGATTGCAGAAATCTATTATCACTGTTATCGTAAATGCAGAGCAATCAACTATGCGAAAGACATGAATGCTAAGGATGCTAAAGGTACGCCCCGGCTATAAATGTAAATTCAACAGATTGAGTCACTCGTCGCAATTGCTTGGTTAGCAGATTGCTTTGCAGACCTATTTGAATAGACATCTAAGACCATTAACTGTCAAGAAGTGCTGGCTAAAATGATGTTTTTACATTTGAAACAGGTCTGGAAGAACAGAGATAGTTTTGATTTGAAGGAAAATTCTGCCACTAGAATTGTTCGTAGAAGTCAAACTAGAATGTGCCAAAATATCTACCCTCTGCATTTGGCTTTATCAACGACCAGCGTTATTGCTCTTTTACCCTGTTTTAGAATATGTTTCCGTATCAAACTCAGCGATCTCACATAGTTTACTAAAGCGGTGCGCCACCTATTAACTGCTGCATACCCAAAAAGGTTTCTACACATTATTAATGCATCATTACCTCTAATACGCCTTAACTACAAATTCATTAATTATTGATTTTTTTACTTAAATATTTCCAACCTACTCCTATTTCTTTACACTAAGCTGCTTCATATTTTAAGAAATTCTTGATTCTCAAAAAATTAACGCAGCTGTTTTTCGTAATAAGCTAATAATTATAATGAATAAATACCTGATAACTTTCCAATGATATTTCCTGCATTTTGTAGTGCATTGTGATCTGTGGCAATGAATTTAAAATCAAATGGTTTACTTGTGGTTCTCAAATATTCATCGTTTTCTTTCTTTAATTCGTTGGCTCTTGCGATCAAACTGTCCACACTGCCACAAACTTCACTCGGAGAGCTTTCAGTGCAGAATGTCACGTAATTCTTCCGAACTGTCAGCTTTCTTTCAACTTCATCAATTTCTGCATCCATGTTATTCTCCTGGTGTTGCTGTAGCAATGAAAGTTCGTTCACTAGCTCATCCGTATGTTGATCGATCAAAGCTTTTAGTTGCTGATTTTTCTTTCTAATGTCACTCTCTGTTTCCAAGACTTTTGCCAAGAAATCTTTCTTTATTCTTTCCAAATTAGATTTCCTTGACAATATAATATCTTCTTCAAGGGCATACATTTCTGTGAAACTTTGCTCAATACTTTGACGAAATGTTTCCCGAAATTCCTTATGACCTGCTGTCACAACTTTGCAGTTGTGTGTTTGATGTACTTCAACAAAGCATGAGACGCAAACAACTGTCTTGCAATCGTAACAATAGTACTCCAACACTTGATCTGAATGTCTTACGCATTTCCTAATTGGAAACATTTTCCCGATCTCTTCTTCGCTAAAATCAATGTTTAATTCAACAATTTTGTGATCATTCGAGACTCTAAGTATCTTGTGTATGTTTGAACAGCGCAGACAATAATTTTCATTGCAATTTAAACATCTCATCATGGCTTCAGCAACGGTATTGGTATCTTCAATCGTGCTACACTTTGAGCAGGATATGGATTTATTTTCAAATGTTAAGGCGTTTGTTACCTCTATAAGATTTTCGATGAAGAGATTTCTCTGAAGTCCTTTCATTCCATCTGGAGGGATTTGGAACTCGTTCCTGCATAATGGACATGACAAGACGTCTCCCGGTTTCTTCTTATTCTTGAGCTGGATGTCCTCGAAACATTTTAGGCAGGCAGTGTGGAAGCATGGCAACATTCTTGGGTCTGTATATGTCATTAGGCAGATGCTACATTTGGTTAAATCGCGGAGTCGTTCAATTTCTCCCTTTTCAATGGTCTCACATCTGAAAGTGGCTGTGACGTTCATTTCGCGATAAACTAAAAAATTATTTTAAAATAAACTCCAATATACAGGGTGAACAAGTAAAAACTGGCCCCTCTATGATATTTAATATCTCAGCCGAGTGTGAAGCGATTTAAATGAAATTTATAGGCCATATACCTGAGTATGTGTCTGATGTAATTGCCAAATTTCATGCTGATATCTTTAGTGTTTGCTGAAATATGGCCAACAAACTAAAGAGACCCACATTTTGAAATTGATATTGGAATATAACGTCATAATAAAGTGATACAAATTTTTTTTTTTGGCCCTGAAAATTGCCGCTTTAAAGGGGGTTCAGACGATTTGTTGCGGGAGCAGGTGCTCAAAATTTCCACCCTGAGCCTTCACACATGCCGCAAGCTCTTCCTCACTGACAGGATAGACTTCTTGATCTGGTCCTCAGGTAAACTCTCCCAGATATTCTCCAGCATAGTCTTTCAACCCCGTGATATTCTGTGGCTTTAGCTGATACTTTTGATATCTGTCGAGCATGATTCCTTAGACATGGAAGTCAAGTGGATTGATATCTGGGGAGTTGGGTGGCCAGTCATCTTTCTTGATGAAATCTGTACAATTTTGCTCCAGAAAATCCTGGGTCCTGAGAGCAGAGTGGGCAGGTGTTCCGTCTTGCTGGAATATAAAATCTTTTCCAAGCAAATCAAGACAGTCCTGCAGCCAATCATAATGCTGCTGTATTTATCTGTTGGCCGTAAGTAACTCTTGACCTTGTCTGGCGCGATGACAACGAAGCTATTTTAGACTTAAAAACGATACATTTTATTATGACGTTATATTCCGTTGTCAATTTCAAAATTTGGGTCTCTAGTTTTTTGGCCATATTTCAGCAAATACTAAAGATATCAGCATGAAATTTAGCAATTACATCAGAAATATTCCCAGGTATATGGCCTATAAATGTTATTTAAATCGCTATACACGCGGCCGAAATATTAAATATCATATAGGGGCCAGTTTTTACTTGTTCACCCTGTAGACTTTAGGCAATTGCCCCCTTTCATGACAATCAACTTTTGTAAATAGTTTAATAGCTTTAGAAATAACTCTATCGCCATAAGCTTTCGCCATTTCACTGTCTTAGACTTCTAGTATTGCACATTTTACAAGTAAACAGTTTGAGATCAGATAACGCTAAAAATTGCCAAATCGGATGCCGTTAAAATATTAAATTTCCCAAATCGCTTAGAAAATGGCGACAACTGGAGGTCTATATATCTAAATTGCTAATGCTATCAGCACTGGATTTATTTCATATATCTCTTTGAGGTTAGTGTCTATGGTGAGAATTTTGGCACTAATCTATCAGGTGATTACAAGTAATTATGAACTTACGTGCAAATGTTTCATTCGCTTTTGCGAGGTCGGTTTCGAAAAATTTCACATCGAGAACTTTGATTGTGGTATTGCAAAGAAGCAGGATAAAGAGCCGTTCAAGTGCTTCTTTCAATTCCATATTTTCAACGACTTTGCGTAGATTATCAAATTCATCTTCTTTGCAACATTTGACATAAAGGACAATGCTTTCACCTCGCTTAACGGCAATGACTTGCAATTGCAGTGCAGCCAGTAAACGATTTGCACGATCCATTGATGTAGTGTTTGAACAGAGTTCAGCGGCCATCCGGTTAACAATCCGTGTCTCCAACTCGTCTAAGTTATCATTTTGTAACGTTGCATGAACTGGAACAATGGCTGTCAAGTAGAAAGTAAACAAATTCAATAACTGTTATGTGCAGTTAATGAAGTTAGTTCAAGTTACTGACATACAGTGAATGTGTTCATATGCAAATTTAGTCACACTGTTCCTGTGAGTGAGCTAGCACTTTAGTTCCTACCAGCAAATAATGAAGGTAATGATGGTGTCCTGTTCACATCTGCTAAATTTTTTGTTATAATTAAAACCACAAATTAGAAATGCACATTCTTGAGTAATATTATGCGCTAAAAATTTAGCTGAATTTATCAACATCGATTAAAGCTGTTCGTAAAGACTTATGGCCTATGAAGATCTATTGGATCTATGAAGATCTATTGGATTGGTATATCTGGCAATGAGAGAGAGTTAATGCTGTAAAATCTTCATCAAAATAAATTCGTTTATTCATCGCTAATAGCTTCTCTCAGATGTTTCGACCTACCTCCACCGAATTCAAAGATGTCTGCAATGTGTCCTTGATTTGAATCTCGGAGACATTTTATGAATATCAAATAGCCTTTGCGACTTAATCGCCTCACAATTTCTAGGAGAGCGTCATTTTTATCATGATTGGTTGATTTGGATTCGATTAATTCTTTTTGCCACTTGTTGATTACTTCTTCAGAATACAGTCTGTTAAGTAGATCACACGTGTCAAGAATTTCCACCAATGTTCTCTGATTCTTATTTAATGTTTCATATTCTTTGTCTGTCAGTGGCCAATCCAAGCCAAATTCGTCTCTAAACTCTGAAAATGTTTAGAAGCAAACATAATCAAGTAAAAATTTGAAACAGAAGAAATTACTTGCAGGTTTCTGAATGTTGCATCCTGCTATTTATTATAAGAGCCTACACAAAATAATCAGATATAATGATAAGATGTAACGAGAATTTTTCCATCTTGCCTTGCGAAAAAGTTCGACATATGATCAACCCGATCATGCAGTGGCGGCTTCACAGGGGGGCCCGGGGGCCCGTGCCCACCCATCCTCCCAATTGAGTGTCTGGCCCTCCCAGTGGGCCTCTGTTGGAATCCTATACTTAATACTACATACCTAACAACAAATGGTTGGCCCCCATGATTAGAAGTTGCCACCCCAACGGCCCCACTTGCCAAATCCTGGAGCCGCCACTGCGATCATGGCATCTTGACTACGGTTCGAAAGGGAGTCATATATGTCAGATAATCACACGAGATTCTGATATTGGAATTATATGCGTATTTGTTCTATTTTCAACCGTTATTCTTCAGTTTTGCTTTGTGCGAAAATTGGCTACTGAATGAAATTTGTATTCGCTTTAAAACAGACACAGCGTCTGCTAGCTACATGTGCTCATCGTAAGGTTCTAAGCAAATAATTATTGAATGGCAGCATGCGATAAACATCCATAGATCCATAAATTATTTAAATTTCGAAATAAGCATGACATCAATTATTGTTCAGACTTAGGTAAGGAAGCTCTAATAGGAACAGAAAGGTTCTGGAAAAATTGAATTCCATGAATAATGTCTGCAGAAATAGAACAATAAGTTCAGTAACGAAAATGAAGATGGTAGTGAATAGAAACAGCAAAACCTAGAATCGTAGCATACTTCCATCTGCGATAATCCAGTTAACAACATGATTCTGTGAAGATTGTTTAAGTGCTGCTATGAAGTCTTCATGTTTATCATTTTCAGAAATGATATTCAGTAGCATCTCATTCTTTCTATCAGTTGTTGTTTCAGATTTAATTCCTCTAACTTCCCGATTTGAAAGAACTTGATTTTCCAAAAATATGTTGAGAAGTCCAAATTCAGAATCTATGATATCGATGAGTTTGTCTCTCTGGCGCAGCATATGAAGATACAAAACTTCTTTATCTGAAACCGAAACCGGAAACATGATCACTAATGGTTTTGTTTCATAGACTATTCCAATTTTCTTTATGCATGACATATGGTTTTGTTGTGCCCTCATTTGAATTGTGGCGCATCATTAATGCAGAAGACTGCATTTTGAAGTTTGTTTACCTTGTACCCAAATGCAGTTAGACTTTTGGTTTGTCTGCGAAGTAGTCTTTCCACTTGTCTTTGTACAAAACAAAACTTCTAAGTAAAACCTGATGCAAGACAAGATAGAACTGCCAAGTCAATGCTTGGTACAGTATTTTCTGAAAGCGTTAGGATAAAATTGTGTAGGAAAATTAGCCACACTTAAGAGAATTTATGCAGGCAAGTTTAAAAAAACGCTAGGCGCGATAGAAGAGGATGGCTGGAAGAATCATGTGAAAATGTGCAGTAGCACAATGCAGCAACGGTGACCGGAAGATTCGGTACCGGAAGATTCGGGACGGAAGATTCGGGACGGAAAATTCGGTACCGGAAAATTCGGTACCGGAAAATTCGGTACCGGAAAATTCGGTACCGATCATGGAAGATTCGGTACCGGAACATTGGGAACGGTATTTTCAGGATGGCAAATTCGGTTACATGTGTTAGGCACTGGCTCTACCTCTCCCACCCGACCTTCCCTCCCCAATCCCAGGGTCCCTCTTGCTTTGGGGTGGTGTCTATACTTATGTGTATGCCCCTATATATTTAGGTAGAATATTTAAGTAGAATTTAGGTAGGTATACTATTGATAATTATATTCATTTTACTAATTTATACAGTTTTAGGATTAGAGTTAGGGTTAGAATTAGTGTTATGGCTACTGATTTGTATGTCGAACATGTACCGATTTATCTGGTACCGAATTATCCGGTACCGAATTTTCCACAAGTAAAGGGCAACATTTCACCTCTCAAGAAAGCATTCAAATTGATAGAAAAGAAGCGCACGCAGGGTATTGGAAAACAACATCAAGGAGGATAGAACTGTCAACAATCCAGTCCACCACCGGCCTACCAACCATCAACTTCCTCCTCCAGAACCGCCGACTATCACTATTCAACGACGCTGCTCGATTATCTCCGGACGCTCCTGCTAACCAGAATTTGGATATTCACGTGAAAACAAGCAGCCACCATACCCTACCTGGAAGCGACCGCGCGGTCGCCCAAGAAAACATGGTTGGACCAAATCAAACCATTCGCCAACTCATTACCAACTCTGTGGTCAGACGCGATCAACCTGGGTCATGGAGCGACGCAACGGCCCAAGTCGGCTATGCGATTACAACGACGACGACGACGACGACGACGACGATAGAACTCAGTTAAGAACTGATGAAGAACTTGGCAAGCGATGGAAAGACTGAGTCCAACACTTGTTTGAATACAAGGGAACAAGAGTCCACGTCACAGTGAAGAATCTGAAGGCAAGGACAGGCTACCCGCCATGATGCCATCGGTAATACCTCGTCGTTTAATTTCTTGTCTGTCCAACTGAACGTTTCCATCCTCCTCCAAAGCGATATTTTGAATGCTTCCAGCATTTTATATGTCCTTTTTTGAAGAGTCCGGGTTTCTGAGGCTTATAGGGCTGCACTCCATACCAATGTTTTATCAGTCTCTTCTTTAGTTTCCTGCTTAGCTCTCCTCATACCAGCTCCCCTCTGTCCAAAAACGCTTTCTTTCCAACCGCTATCCTTCTCCTTATGGAGAAGGATAGCGGTTGGAAAGCAAGCCTTATCCTTCTCCTGGCATCTGGCATCTTCTATTATTAGGTTCCCAAGGTAACAAAAATTCGGTACCTGCTCCATTTTTACTCCATCAACCGCTAAGGCGAATCTAGGCGGATTTTTGCTCTTCGTTAGCACTATTGTCATGCCATATTTTTTGATGTTTTCGAAAAGTGAAATAGACATGGATTTTGGACTAAATCATATTCAGGCCACTTTACATTTACGAGATCTCAGTTTTCAACAACAGTGCGATAAAGTTCCGCTTAAAGTAATCAGGAATAAAAAATGTTTCGTCAACTTCTAGATGTATTTTATCTGTTGACTCATTTAACTGGTTTCTTACCTGACATTTTATGCAGTAAAACAAATTGTTTTTCAAAGATGACTGAATTGTTGGAGCGAAGAGAATGTTCTAAGAAAACAAAAATGTCCAACAGATGACTGAAGCTGCTAACTATTCAATCAGGGTGTATCTTTTATCTAGAAAATATGACACAAACAAACAAAATCTGATTTATCTCTACACATTTAAAATCTCTTTGCGATGATGATGATGTTGATGCTGTTGTTGTTGATGATGATGATGATGATGATGATGATGATGATGATGATGATGATGATGAGTGAAATGACACCATCATTTTAAGAGGCCATATAGGTCAGATCAGACAAAGAGGCATAAAGGAGCGTAGTAAGCTTCCCAGCGCGGTCTGAACAAAATTATGGTAATATTAAATTCAAAGTTTTTGACTTGGAGCATATTTTCAGACTACGTGACAGCGTATCGGTCATCACTGATCAATATGATATTTTTTTAAAATTGGAGTTCTACGACTCGCGCGACCGGTATAGGTTTGAAAACACGAAAAGGTGCCAACCTCTTCTTCCTAAGTACGCTCAGAGATGTCCATGGACCCATTTCTTAGATCACAATCCATCAAGTCTCCAATCCAACCCAACCCACGCCGGCACTAAGGTTAGGGCCTGCTTGACCCATCCCAGCCTAACAAACCAACCTACCATAATACTTTACAATTTCTTAGACTATGACTTATTTTCTTACCCAATTCATTCCAACCAACCATAACTATGGAAAAGGCTGACCCATCCCATTTGGGGTTCTGACCCATGGACATCTCTGAGTTTGCTAATAAAGAGTCCACCGTGCAATATCCGTCACTTCTGTAACGACTAAAAAGGTCATCACCGAAATTTAGAGGCGCAAAATATAAATCTTGCCCGGTTCCGGAAAATATTTGTTTACAAAAAAGTAGAGCTGTACCGATTGCACATTTTGCCGATTGCTCCGATTACCGATTGTTCCGATTGTCAGACAACCGATTGTTTTGCCGATACCGATTGTCTGTCTAAATCTCCAAATCGGGTATTTTTAATGATCATGCACTCAAATAATATACCGTAAAGGTGCAGCGCAAATGTACATGTCTTCGGACTTCGATATGCAGGTGCAATTCGAGACCTGCCAAGAGACTCAAAGCAGACTGTGTGTTTAATTATTAATGAATATGATGTTGTCATTAATACTTATTATGTCAAATTTTAGATGTCTCTATTCACATTGTAATCTACAATTTTATATCCGAAGTTATGATTATGAAATTATTCATTCATTAAAATTTAAAACCACAAGTGCTGTTCAAATGCAGCTCGTCCGTTGTTTCGACATTTGTATTTTTACGCACATATTTTATTTATTATTTGATGCAAAAAAATATGTAACGTATATGATCCTTATTAAGCTGCTATAACTGTATGCACTAATGTATAAATTGAAATTCGTATTAGATCGGTCGACAACGTGCGAGTTTTAAAATCAAAGTGGCAGCCCCATCCACTGTCACGTAAGCCCATCTTGATTGACGTACGTCTCCGCCAGAAAGACGCTAATGTTGAAACTTGAAACATTGACAGGGGCAGTTAGCTTTTGAGACTAGTAGGTTGTAACAAGCTAAGCTACACTAATATTCTAATCATCTAGTGCGTCTGAGTAATGACGACGAAGTCAGATAAGATCATCGGACCTAATCGTCTCCGACCGAGGGCGAAGAGATGCCGACGAAGTCAGATCGGACACTAATAGTCTCTGAGTCTCCGACCGATGGTTAACAGATGTCATATCTGACAATCTGGTCTGACATTAACTGCCCCCGACCGACTATCGAATGAAGTATTCAAGATAAGCGGGATCTCCCTCGTCCCTCCCTCCGTCGACAGTTCTACGAGCTCACAGCCGCCACCGACCCCCAGATGGCGCTAGCACCACCCCAAAGGAAGCGACCAAGGAGTCTAGACTCCCAGAGGGCGACACTCACCAGTCACCAGTCACCACTCACTCGGGCCTACGGCACCCAGAAAAAAATTATCGGCACCCCATAACCGATTGTTCCGATTACCCTAATAATCGGCCCGAATACAAATATTAACGATTAATTGGTATAGGTGCCGGATTGGCGCCCGATTACCGATTGTTCCGATTGTTCTAATAATCGGCCCGATTGTGAATGTTGCCGATTAATCGGTACAGCTCTACAAAAAACCCTGTTTAGAGCCACGTATGTCTGAGTTCTAAGTCTGAATGCTGTATGCTACTGAATTAGCGATTATGGCGATGCTGTCCTACCAGTTGCTGGCTATTGTTCCGCCAGGTATCTGATTCCAGCCTGGTGAACCTGCATTTTTAATCAGGATTCAAGAATACGGGTAGTGCGACATTTTTCGGCCCAAAACCAATCTTGACGAGCAAAGAAGGTCGTCACCTCATACGCTTTGAAATTTTAAATTCTGTTGTCTGGTGCGTTTTTCTCGATCTAATACTACCATGTACCCCTCCCCAATTACTCACCGGTTTTGGACGAATCTCATGACCGGACGCAATCCGAATAGGAGGCCGGGACCCTCGTGCCTTCTCGTGGTTACGCCAATGATTTTAGCTGTGATGTTAATCCTTTTCCTGGTCCTTGTCCTTAAGGACTCTTTAAGGACCAATTTGAAGTCCTTTCTCCTTGTCCTCGTCCTTGGGGAGTTAGTCCTCGTTTATATTCTGATACTTGGGGGCTCGGTCCTCGTCCTTATCCTCGTCCTTGCACATCGGTCCTTGTCCTGGTCCTTGTGACATAGTCCTTGAAAAATCCTTATAAGGACCAAATTACTTGCATACCATTTTCAATTGTACTGTTACTTATGTTCAAAGGTAAGAGTAGTATGTGGATTTGTATTTATATACTTGCGTAAGTTACCCTAAATGTGTAGTTATTGTTTCCTTTATAATACCAGTTGAGGAGTTTCCTTTATAATACCAGTCGAGAAGTTGATTCTTTAGCAGAATTCTTTGTTGCCCTGCAACGTCGGCTCCAGTTGAATGAGCGTTTGAGCAAAGTGGTCTCATAACTAAGCGTAAACCTCATCGTGCGCGCATGACTGTTAGAAACACTTGTTTATTTGAAATGCAATATTGCTGTTGACTAGATTATGTTTTACAACATTCTTTTTTTGCTTTTCCAATTTTGTGATTCGAATTAAGATTGTGTTTGGTTTTCTCCTTTCTGACATTTTTTGTCTGACTGAGATCGGTCCTTGTCCTTGATCCTTGTCCTTAAAGGTCAGTCCTTGTGGTCCTTGTGCTTGGGGCTAGGTAATCGTCCTTGTCCTCGTGCTTGGAGGGTCGGTCCTCGTCCTCATCCTCGTTCTTGGGAGGTCAGTCCTTGTCCTTATCCTCGTCCTTTGGAGGTAAGTTCTTGTCCTTATCCTCGGGTTAAGGTGTCCGTGATTGCTCTACCCGGGGGCCCTGAATTTCTCTCGACGGGCCTGCCAATGATTAATTACATACCTCTAAACAAACACTCAATGATTACCCGGAACCTCTACACACTCCACCCTGCTTACAAAGCATTAGTATAGGACTATAGGATGTATTCAATAATTTTAAAGTAAATAACGTCTGCTTGCTCTAGAAATTATCTAGCGCTTTCAGTACGTAATTTTCGCAATTAATCTGACACCAAGGATACGAGGTCTGTGCGCTAGCAGTAGATGACTTATATCGTCTACTGCCGAAGCAGCGTTAGTGCGTCGCCCTGATATCCTTCATCATTTGCATAACAGGATTTTGTAGAAAGAGTTGTCAGCCCAACAACCAAAGTAGGCCAGGATGGATGCACTGTACTATTTTAACACGTTGAGAGTTGGGGATGTCAATTGACGTCCGCATTTTGGTACTTCAGGGCGCACTAGCTTCTATGTGTGTCATCTACTGCCGAGACAGCGTCAGTGTCTCGCGCCCTGATATGTTCCCTCATTTGCATAACAGGATTTTGTAGAGAAATTCTCCAGCCCAACCACCGAAGTAAGACATGATGTACTATTCTAATATTGAGATCTGCTGCTGCAGTCAACATCACACTTTCTTATGACATTCATTGTCTTCGTTTTCTTTAAGTTTATTTCCATGCCATATTCTTTGCCATATTCCTCGCGCTGGGGTACAACGGCGTAGAGGCGCGTCCCCCGGGTGGCAGATGGGGGAAGTCCTTGGCTGGAAAACCTCCCGGGATTGCACTGAATAATACGGAATAAGGTGCCGTGGACCAACTGTACCAGAAGACAACGGCAGGGATGGTGGATGTATTCAACTGAAGAGTATGGAAGAACAGCATCACTGGCGGAAGATCTTCGTACGCTGTCGTGCCAGTAGAGAGGGCGCGTGTCCAACTATATGGGACATTGCGGCGGTCAGCTCGATATACCGAGAAGTCATGACCAATGCTCGGCGAAAAGTGTCATGGAAGGACACAAGACGGGAACAGGAGGCGGATCAACATTCTGTGTCTCGCTATTGCCGCTGAAGAGCTGGCAGAGGGCAGGATGGTGACGATGCCTCTTGGAAATCTTTTGTGCCCAGCTATTGCCACCAATGGGTTGGCAGAAAGCAACGATGATGATGATTCTTTGCTTTTATTGTTTAGTTTATTTAATACATTTTGTAAATCTTTCTCGCTTTCAGTAAATATCACTGTGTCATCCGCACATCTTATTATGTTATATACTATTCCATTTATTTTTATGCCTGTAGTTTCTTCCATTGTTTCTTTTATTAGGAATTCTGTATATAGGTTGAATAATAGTGGAGACAAAATGCAGCCTTGTCTAACTCCTCGTTTAATTCTAATTTTTTCCGTTTCTTCATTTTGTATTCTCACTGTAGCGGACTGATTATAGTATAAGTTGACCAGTAGCCTTGTTTCTATAGGTGGTATTTCTGCCCATTTCAGTATCTCTATTAGTTTTGTGTGATTTACCATATCAAAAGCCTTTTTGTAATCGATAAAACATATATATATATTTTTCCAATTCTTTCTGTATTTTCGCATATGAGTCAAATGGCGTCTCTTGTTCCTTTACCTTTTGTGAAGCCCTAATGACTTGCCGACAGTAATCTTTCCATTATGGGTGTGATCCTGTTTTTTTATTATACATGTATATAATAGGATTTTGGACATGTGTGAAATCAGGCTTATGGTTCTGTAGTCTTCACATTCTTGGGCTTTATTTTTCTTGGGCATTGGTATGAATATACATTTAAGAAAATCTTCAGGTTTTTTCCCTGTTTTGTATATTAAATTTATTAGTAAAGCATAAAGCACAAAATTTTAATAGAAAATACTGAATTTGAACAAGTTAAGGAGTACAAATATCTTGGAAGTTAAATGACAGAAGATGGTCGATGTGAACGAGACATAAAAGCTAGAATCGCCATGGCCAAGAAAGCATTCTGGAAACAAAAATAACTCCTAAGGAGGAACTTAGGATTAGCAACAAAGAAGAGAATATTGAGATGTTATGTAACATCTGTGTTCATGTATCCTTGTGAAGGCTGGACAATAACAAAGACTATGCACAAGAAAATTGATGCATTTGAAATGTGGTGTTACAGAAGGGTGCTAAAAATCAGTTGGAAAGATAAAATAACTAATGAAGAATGTTTTAAGAGATTGGAAAACAGAAAGACCCTGATGAAAGAGATTGCTTAAAGGAAACACAGTATGCTGGACATATAATGAGAGGATCATGCACACAGCAAGCTCTAAATGTCTTGGAAAGGAAATATGAAGAAAAAGCAACTAAAGGACGACCACAAAGAACATGGTTAGACGACATAAAAAGCTGGACACGCATAGAACATTATGGGGAAATGAAAAGATTGGCCGAGGATCGAGACAGGTGGAGACAAGTCGTGACTGCCAACCTTCGAATCGATGATGGCTCACCATGATGATGATGATATGACATTCATTATAATAATTATCCGCCAATGGTTATTTTTGAAAACTTAAAACCAATAAAGGCCGATACCAACATGCTCTGGATAATATTTTCAGAAGCAAGCAGTCGTAAATAAGAATTAAAGCAGCCCAAAGAGAATTACAGAATCGGATGAACGAGGGCAGTTGCCAAGCATTTATATGCCGCCTTTTTCTATCGAGAGAATACCCGAGATACTCATTCACAGCCAAGAGGAAACGGGGGACGTTTTGGGCAGACATAGCCAAAATGCTTCGGCGCCGTGACGGAAATGTGAGCCCTTTACGTAAAGACTGAGAGATATCGCTAAGCACTGTAACACCGCGACACCAACATTTGCAAAGTGCATCAATAAACTCAACATTTCGGGTTTGTAAAATAGTTTGTATTGAAATACTGATCAATGCTAAAATTTCGTAATTTAGTTGGCAAGTCTCCATTAGCTTTCGTGTTAGCTGTCACGTATCGTCTAGACGTGGCAACGAATCTGTTCTCCCCTCAAATTTTACTGATCAATATTATTGTTCTTGCCAACGAAAAACACAGTTAAACTATTGGAAGACTTAATAAAATACATTTTACTTAAAGTTTTAATATTATTGCTTAATCTCACCGAAAATCTTCTCCGGTAACGAAGACAACGGAACCAATGCGATCAAGTGCACCAAAACGACTAAAGCCTAAGAACATCCTATATACCGGAACTACTAACTAGACAGCCACCGATTAGCTTGCCCAATATCAAGTCTAAGGAAGCCCAATAAAATAATACAATGAAATCTGCTAATGTAAATTAAAATATTGCAATGAGTTTTTGTGGTAATACACAAGAAGGGAAATACTGTATGATAGAGTGCAAGATCTATAGAACCATAACACCGTTAAGCCACCTGGGAAAACACTAATGCTGATACTATTTGAGTGATTTAGGATGCACATGGATAAATACCTTGCTGATGAACAAGCTAGATTCGGAAGAGAGCGACGTAGGTCCACAGGTCTGAAAATTATTCGTAATCTTGCTCATAATTATCACATAGCTCCACATAACATGAATTAATTCAAAATATAAAATTAAAAGATAGATGTAGGCTATCTGTCAATGCTGAAATATTCCCATATTATAATAACGTGCCTTATTTATTAACTATTCAAGGTTCGTTATTCAAATCGTGTGGTCGCATTGTCATGAGTCGACCAATAACGACGACCAATGGTCGACCAACAAGAGGGTCGACCGACCGATCGGCCTTCAACTACTTATAGGTCTAATTTAGAAACAAACATCTAGTTCATGTAGTATATTACTATAAGTGTTTGTAGTTGAGTGGGCGATGGGGACGGAAAAGGCTGGTGCTGGGATGGGGAGGGATATGCACCAATGCTGCGGGGATTAGGCCGGTGCGGGGAGGAGCAATGCGGGATCGGGTGGGAACGTGGTTAAGTGTTTGAGTGGAAGGCGGGATGGGGATAAAAAGTTCTTCCCAGTATTCAATGAGTATTCAATTCAGTATTCAAAACATTTTGTGGACAAGTGGACAAGTTGGAGGTGCAATCCCTCTTTTGTCCCAGGCGCTGGCAAAACACGCCACGCCACTGTTCAGAAAAGCTAAAACAATAAAACTCATGTAAGAGACTATAGGCAAATTCAGCCGATTAATTATTGAATCATAAGTAGCACGTTAATCGCAACAAGAGCATAAGCGAGATGAAGACGTTAATAATAACAAGTACAACCAGCTGAAGGAAAATGAAGATTCTATCTAGCGGAAGTTCGGGGTGGGCAAATTTCTCTAAACGTCAGCGAAAAAGAATATTTTCTTCTATTACGACATTCTCTCCGATTTTATATTCGAATGTCACTTCGGGTTCATTAAGTATTAGCAATACGTTTTCGGATCTACAGTCTCAGTATCAATTAGTCTCGTTAACTAGTTTTCCATTCGTTTCCGCAGCCTAAGCGTTTACATAAGGTATTTTTAGAGTAAGCGATTGGTAATTTTGCGTAATGTCTCCATTCAATCAATTCGTCGTTTAAGATATTCGCAATTGGAATCCATCTGATTGCGTTATTCTTAGCTCCACATCCAATGACAAATAATTTGTCGCCATTAACAATCACACCACAACACAAATTTTCCAGCTTGAATTTATCTCTCACTTTCCAGGTTTGTGTGTCAAAATTATATATAAAGCTTCCATGGATACTAAGTAAAATAACAGAATTTTTCCACAATTCACCATGAAGCCACCCACATTCTCTGGGCATATGCCTTGTGAGCAAAGTGCAAGTATCAAACGTTGTGTCATACACTTGTACATGGCTGACTTTATTAAAACGGTCGAAGATTCCACCAAAGATATAGAGTGAAGTCTTAAATGGCACACAATTTCCTGAACTAAAAACAGCGCAGGCCAGCCTTCCAGCCCTAGAACACCAATCACCAAAAGTGTTGTATGTCTCCACGTCATCGAGTACTTTCGAATGAGAATACAAATATCCACCGCATATATACAAAACGTGATCAACAAACGCTACGCTGTGATATTGTCTGCCTTGAATCAAAGAAGCGCATTTACTCCATCTAGAAGATGAAGCGTCAAATCTCCAAATATCTTCATTTTTGTCTCCCAATCCACACACAAAAATTGAATTGCGATAGACAGCTGCTGCTGCTGTTGCTCCCATTGGAATTTTATCCGGCAATGACTCAATGGCAGTATCATCCTCAGGTCTATTTAAACTCATTTTAATAGCGGCGTCGCGATTTGCAATGACAACATCGCACCCATAAGATTCTTTCGTTGATTCTACAAACAAAGAGCAGAGACAGGGCGATACTTGCGATGAATAATGCGCATGGAACGCTTAAGATAATCAGCGTCTGTCGGTCATAACAACGGACTAGGAATGTCATGCGTGGATGCTCCCTTGTGAAAAACGAATAACTACAATTCTATCGGAATGCCAACATCAAAAGTATCACTGTTATCAAAAATGCAGAGCACTCAACCACGCGAAAGACATGAATGCTAAGGATGCGAGAGGCACTCCCGGCTATAATTCAACAATTTGTATCGCCCGTCGCAATTACTTGCTTGGCTAGTAGTTTGCTTTGAAAGCCTATTTGAATAGGTCGAAGGTCCTTTTCTGTAAAAAGGACTGACTCAAACGGTGTCTTTGAATGTGAAACATGTTTTGAAAAACATAGAAAGATCTGATTTGAAGAAAAAATCTACCATTTGAATTATTCGTAGAAGTCAAACTAGAATGTCCCAAAACATCTACACTCACTGCTAAAATACTCGGAAATTGGCTCAAACAACGACCAGCGGTCATGCTCCTTTACCCTGTTTAAAATATGTTCTGATGTCAAACTCAGCGATCTCTCATAGTTTGCTAAAGTGATGTGCTACCTATTAACTGCTGCATACTTAACCAAGGAAGGATTCCTATACATTATTAATGCATCATTACCTCGATTTTACCTTAACTTCAAATTTAATTAATTATTGATTTTTACTTAGATATTTCCTGAGTTACTCCTATTTCTCTACACTACAGCTGTAAGCTGCTGCAAATTTTAAGAAATTCTCGAGTCTCAAAAAATGCACGCAGGCTGTTTTTAGTAATAAGTTAAAAAAATCCAAACCTGATAACTTTCCAATGATATTTCCTGCATTTTCTAGTGCATTGTGATCTGTGGCAATGAATTTAAAATCAAATGGTTTACTTGATGCTCTCAAATATTCATCGTTTTCTTTCTTTAATTCGTTGGCTCTTTCGATCAAACTGTCCACACTGCCACAGACTTCACTCGGAGATCCTTTCGATTTCAATTCAGTGCAGAATGTCACATAATCTTCTTCTTTCTCCTGAACTGTCAGCATTCTTTCAATTTCTTCAATTTCTGCATCAATTTTCTTCACTTGATGTCGCTTTAGCAATGAAAGTTCATTCAATAGCTCTTCCGTATGTTGATCGATCAAAGCTTTTAGTTGCTGATTTTTCATTTTAATGGCACTCTCTGTTTCCACGACTTTTGCCAATAAATCTTTCTTCTTTCTTTCCAAATCAGATTTCCTTGACGATATAATATCTTCCTCGTGGCCATACATTTTGGTGAAACTTTGCTCAATACTTTGACGAATTTTTTGACGAAATTCCTTATCAACTGTTGTCACATCTTTGCATTCATGAGCTTTGTGATTTTCTACGAAGCATGAGACGCAAACAACTGTCTTGCAATCGAGACAATAGTAGTCCATAACTTTATCTGAATGCCTTACACATTTCCGAATTGGAAACATTTTTCTGATAACTTCCTCGTTAATCTCGATGTTTAGTTCAACAATTTTGTGATCTTTTGAGCCATTTAGTGTCTTGTGTATCTTTGAACATCGAAGACAATAATTTTCACTACAATTCAAACATCTCGTCGTGGCTTCAGCAACGTCATCGGCTCCTTCAATCGTGCTACACATTGAACAAGGTCTGGATTTATTTTCCAATTTTAGGGCGTTTGTTTCCTCTATAAGATTTTTGATGAAGAAATTTCGCTTAAGTCCTTTCATTCCACCTGCAGGGATTTGGAACTCGTTCCTGCATAATGGACATGGTAAGACGTCTCCCGGTTTCTTCTTATTCTTGAGCTGGATGTCCTCGAAACATTTTAGGCAGGCAGTGTGGAAGCATGGCAACATTCTTGGGTCTGTATATGTCATTAGGCAGATGCTACATTCGGTTAAATCGCAAAGTCGTTCAGTTTCTCCCTTGTCATTGGTCTCTCCTCTGAAAGCGGTTGTAACGTTCATTTCGCGTTGAACTAAAATTTATTTTAAAGTAAAAACCAGTATAGACTTTAGGCAATTGTTCACTTTGCTGACAATCAACTTTTGTGAATGGTTTAATAGCTTTGGAAATAACTTCTTCGCCATAAACTTTCGCCATTACGCTGTCTTAGACTTCTACAGTATTGCACATTTTACAAGTAAACAGCTTGAGATCAGCTGACGATAAAATTGCCCAATCGGATTCCGTTAAAATATTGGATTTTGAATAATCGCTTACACAATTGCGAAAACTAGAGCTCTCTATATCTAAATTGCTGCAATATTTCATGTTATAAGTACTGGATTTATTTTATTTATTCTCAAAAGAAGTAGGTTAAGGTTTATGGTGAGAATTGAATACTAATATATCAGGTGATTAGAATTTACGTGGAATTGTTTCCTTCGCTTTTGCGAGGTCGGTTTCAAAGATTTTCACAACGAGGACTTTTATTGTAGTATTGCAAAGAAGTAGGTTAAAGAGTCTTTCAAGTGTTTCTTTCAACTCCATATTTTCAACGACTTTGCGTAGATTATCAAATTCATCTTCTTTGCAACATTTGACATAAAGGACAATGCTTTCACCGCGCTTAACGGCGATCACTTGTAATTGCAGCGCAGCCAGTAAACGAATTGCATGATCCATTGATGTAGTGCTTGAACAGAGTTCAGCGGCCATTCGATTAACTATCTGTGTCTCTAACGCGTCTAAGTTATCATTTTGTAAAGTTGCATGAACTGGAACAATGGCTGTCAAGTATAAATTAAACAAATTCAATAACTGTTATGTGCAGTTAATAAAGTTACTGACATACAGTGTATGTTCATATGCAAATGTAGTCACAATGTTCCTGTGAGTGAGCTAGCACTTTAATTCCTACCAGCAAATAATGAAGGTAATGATGGTGTCCTGTTCACATCTGCTAAATTTTGTGTTATAATATTATTAAAACCACAAATTAGAAATGCACATTCTTGAGTAATATTATGCGTTAAAAATTTAGCTGAATTTATCAACATCGATTAAAGCTGTTCGTAAAGACTTATGGAAGATCTATTGCATTGGTATATCTGGCAATTAGAGAGAGTTAATGCTGTAAAATCTTCATCAAAATAAATTCGTTTATTCATCGCTAATAGCTTCTCTCAGATGTTTCGACCTACCTCCACCGAATTCAAAGATGTCTGCAATGTGTCCTTGATTTGAATCTCGGAGACATTTTATGAATATCAAATAGCCTTTGCGACTTAATCGCCTGACAATTTCTAGGAGAGCGTCATTTTTATCATGATTGGTTGGTTTGGATTCGATTAATTCTTTTTGCCACTTGTTGATTACTTCTTCAGAATACAGTCTGTTAAGTAGATCACACGTGTCAAGAATTTCCACCAATGTTCTCTGATTCCTATTTAATGTTTCATATTCTTTGTCTGTCAGTGGCCAATCCAATCCAAATTCGTCTCTATACTCTGAAAATGTTTAGATCGAAAGAAGCAAACATAATCAAGTTAAAATTGAAACAGAAGTAAATTACTTGCAGCTTTCTCAATGTTGCATCCCGTTATTTCTTATAAGAGCCTACACAAAATAATCAGATATAATAATAAAGATGTAACGAAAATTTTTCCATCTCGCCTTTGTCAAAAAGTCCGACCTATGATCAACCCGATCATGCAGTGGCGGCTCCACAGGGGGGCCCGGGGAGCCCGTGCCCCAATTGAGTGCCTGGCCCTCCCAGTGGCCCCCCTGTTGGGACCATATACTTAATACTACATACCTAACAACAAATGGTTGGCCCCGATGATAGAAGTTGCCACCCCAACGGCCCCACTTGCCAAATCTTGGAGCCGCCACTGCGATCATGACATCTTGACCGGTTCGAAAGGGAGTCATATCTGTCAGATAATCACACGAGATTCCGATATTGGAATTATATGCGTATTTGTTCTATTTTCAGCCGTTAGACTATTCTTCAGTTTTGATTTGTACGAAAATTGGCTACTGAATAAAATTTGTATTCGCTTTAAAACAGACACAGCGTCTGCTAGCTACATGTGCTCATCGTAAGGTTCTAAGATAATTATTGAATGGCAGCATACGATAAACATTCATAGATACATAAATTATTTAAATATCGAAATAAGCATGACACCAATCATGGTTCAGACTTAGGTAAGGAAGCGCTTATAGGAGCAGAAAGGTTCTGAAAGGTTCTGGAAAATTGAATTCCATGGATAATGGTCTGCAGAAATAGAACAATAAGTTCAGTAACGAAAATGAAGATGGCAGTCAATAGAAACAGCAAAACCTAGAATCGTAGCATACTTCCATCTGCGACAATCCAGTTAACAACATGATTCTGTGACGATTGCTTAAGAGCTGCTATGAAGTCTTCATGTTTATCATTTTCAGAAATGATATTCAGTAGCATTTCATTTTTTCTATCAGTTGTTGTTTCAGATTTAATTCCTCTAACTTCCCGATTTGAAAGAACTTGATTTTCCAAAAATATGTTGAGAAGTCCAAATTCAGAATCTATGATATCGATGAGTTTGTCTCTCTGGCGCAGCATATGAAGATACAAAACTTCTTTATCTGAAACCGAAACCGGAAACATGATCACTAATGGTTTTGTTTCATAGACTATTCCAATTTGCTTTATGCATGACATATGGCTTTGTTGTGCCCTCATTTGAAATGTGGCGCATCATTAATGTAGAAGACTGCATTTTGGAGTTTGTACCTTGTACCCAAATGCAGTTAGACTTTTTGTATGTCTGCGAATTAATCTTTCCACGTGTCTTTGTTCAAAACAAAACTGCTAAATAAAGCCTGATGCAAGACAAGATCGAACTGCAAAGTCAATGCTTGCTATAGTATATGCTGAAAGCGTTAGGATAAAATTGTGTAGACAAAATAGTCACACTTAGGAGAATTTATGCAGGCAAGTTTTAAAAAACGCTAGGCGCGATAGAAGAGGATGGCTGGAGGAATCATTTGAGGATGTGCAGAAGCACAATGCACAACTCACATCTCAAGAAAGCATTCAAATTGATTTAAAAAATTGCACGCAGGGAATTGGAAACAACATCAAGGACATTTAACAGCGATGATAGAACTGTCCACAATCCAGTCCACCACCGGCCTACCAACCATCAGCTTCCTCCTCCAGAACCGCCGACTATCACTATTCAACGACATTGCTCGATTATCTCTGGACGCTCTTGCTAATCACAATTTGGATGTTCACGTGAAAACAAGCAGCCACCATACCCTACCTGGAAGCGACCGCGCGGTCGCCCAAAAAAAACATGGCTGGACCAAATCAAACCATTCGCCGACTCAAGGGAACAACGGAGTAGATTTTCGGTGAGATTAAGCAATAATATCAAAACTTTAAGTAAAATGTATTTTATTAAATCTTTCAATTGTGTAACTGTGACGAAACTTTTTTTATTCCTGCATGATTACTTTAAGCGGAACTTTATCGCACTGTTCCATTTTTACTCCATCAACCGCTAAGGTGAATCTAGGCGGATTTTTGCTCTTTGTTAGCACTATTGTCATGTAATATTTTTTGATGTTTCGAAAAGTGAAATAGACATGGACTTTGGATTGAATCATATTCAGGCCACTTTACATTTACGAGATCTCAGTTTCCAACAACAGTGTGATAAAGTTCCGCTTAAAGTAATCATGAATAAAAAAGTTTCGTCAACTTCTAGATGTATTTTATCTGTTGAATCATTTAACTGGTTTCTTACCTGACATTTTATGCAGCAATACAAATTGTTTTTCAAAGACGACTGAATTGTCGGAGCGAAGAGAATGTTGCGCGTAGCAAAAATGTCCAAAAGATGACTGAAACTGCTAACTATTCATCCAGGGTGTATCTTTTATCTAGAAAATATGATACAAACAAACAGAATCTGATTTATCTCTACACATCTAAAATCTCTTTACGATGATGATAATGATGTTGTTGTTGTTGATGATGATGATGATGATGATGATGAGTGAAATGACACCATCATTTCAACAGGCTATATAGTTCAGATTAGACTGAGAGGCATAAGAGAGCGTAGTAAGCTTCCCAGCGCGGTCTGAACAAAATTATGGTAATATTAAATTCAAAGTTTTTGACTTGGAGCATATTTTCAGACTACGTGACAGCGTATCGGTCATCACTGATCAATATGATAATTTTTTTAATTGGAGTTCTACGACTCGCGCGACCGGTATAGGTTTGAAAATACGAAAAGGTGCCAACCTATCCTTCCTAAGTACGCTCAGTTTATATCCTGATCCTTGGGGGCTCGGTCCTCGTCCTTATCCTCGTCCTTGCAGATCGGTCCTTGTCCTGGTCCTTGTGACATAGTCCTTGAAAAATCCTTATAAGGACCAAATTACTTGCATACTATTTACAATATTATTGTACTGATAATTATGTTACAAGGTAAGAGTACTATGTGGATTTTTATTTATGTACTTGCGTAAATTACTCTAAATGTGTAGTCATTGTTTCCTTTATAGTACCAGTTGAGGAGTGTTCTTTATAATACCAGTTGAGAAGTTGATTCTTTAGCAAAATTCTTTGTTGCCCTGCAACGTCGACTCCAGTTGAATGAGTGTTTAAAGCAAAGTGGTCTCATAACTAAGCGTAGACCTTATCGTGCGCGCATGACTGATCAGCTGTTAGAAACACTCGTTTATTTGAAATGCAACATTGCTGTTGACTAGATTATGTTTTACAACATTCTTTTTTGCTTTTCCAATTTTGTGATTCGAATTAAAATTGAGTTTGTTTTCTCCTTTCTGACATTTTTTGTCTGACTGAGGTCGGTCCTTGTCCTTGATTCTGGTCATTAAAGGTCAGTCCTTCTGGTCCTTGTGCTTGGGGCTAGGTCATCGTCCTTGTCCTCGTCCTTGGAGGATCGGTCCTCGTCCTTATCCTCGTTCTTGGGAGGTAAGTCCTTGTCATTATCCTCTTCCTTGGGGGTCGCTCCTTGTTAACATCACTGGATTTAGTGTTGACATCGCGCATAGCAGACGAAGCAGAGAATGACTTCTACCACAACACCCGTTCACTATTCAAGACTATCCGGACTCTGGCCAGTCTGGCAGGCCACCGATCACTACTCGTCCAATCATTCCATCAACATATTAGATGGATCCATCTACAGTAAGCAGATGGAGCCTCAACAACGTCTGGAGAGATCAACGTATATATCCGGAATTTAAGACTCGTTTCTACAAGGTCTTCGTGATGCCAGTGCGGCTTTGTATATATGTTATAACGTTTGTGAGGAAAACTTTCTGTAAAATATATGAACTTTCAAACTTTTTGGTGTCCGTGATTGCTCTACCCAGTCACCCAGAGGCCTTGAATTTCTCTCGACGGGCCTGCCAATGATTAATTATATACCTCTAAACACTCAATGATTACCCGGAACCTCTAAACACTTCTCCCTGCTTTCAAAGTATTAGTACAGGACTATAGGGCGTATTCGATAATTTTAAAATAAATAACGTCAGTTTGCTTTCGAAGCAATCTAGCGCTTTCAGTACTTCATTTTCACAATTAGCCTAATCTAACACCAAGGTTACGAGGTCTTTGCGCTATAGTAGTAGATGATTTATATTCGTCTACTGCCGAAGCAGCGTTAGTGCGTCGCGCTGATATCCTGCAGCATTTTCACAGGGCTTTTGGAACGGCGTTCCGGAAAATATGAACGGCGTTCCGGAAAATCGGAAGACTGGTATTTTAAAAAATAGCTGTGACGACTAAAAAACGGCCATCGCCCGGAAAATGGCGTGTTTTACAAGGATTTGAAAACTTCAAAACAGCTACTTCTGTGACAACTAACAAATAGGCCATCGCCCGGAAAATGAAGTTTTTAAAACTACTAAACTTCTGTGACGACTAAAAAAAGACATCACCGAAATTTAGAAATTTAGAGGCGCAAAATGGAAATCTTGCCCCGTTCCGGAAAATATTTTGTTACAAAAAGCCCTGCATTTTCATAACAGGATTGTGTAGAAATAGCTGCCAGCCCAACGACCAAAGTAGAACAGGATGGATACACTGTACTATTTTCACACGCTGAGAGCTGGGAAAGTCAATTGACGTCTATATTTTGGTACTGCAGGGCGCACTAGTTTCTTTTTTTAATCTACTGCCGAGACAGCGTCATTGTGTTGCGCCCTGATATGTTCCCTCATTTGCATAACAGGATTTTGTAGAAAAATTCGCCAGCCCAACGACCGAAGTAAGACAGGATGTATTATTCTAATATTGAGATCTGCTGCTGCAGTCAACATGGCACTTCCTTAAGCAGGGTTTTTAATGCCGGAGCGAGGTGGAGCGGCGCTCCGGAAAATCCGGACCGCGTTCCGGAAAATCCGGACTTTTTTTCAAAATTAATTTATTAAATAGAAAATTTAGAACTATATCTATCTTTACATACATTGTTGTATTGTAGTGATTATAATCTTTGTATATATATATATATATATATATATATATATATATATATATATATATATATATGTATATATTACAGTCAAAGTGTGAAATCAGGGAATGTTGACATTGCCTGAAATTTTAGGCAATGTCGACATAAGCCGTTTCACTCGGGCAATGTCGATATTGACTGAAATTGTTAGGCATTGTTTAACAATGCCTGAAATTTGCTCAGATTTTCTACACACTTTGCCTGAAATCTTAATCCGTGATGGAATAGCACTGTATATGAAGCTATGCATGCACCAATGAGTAAAGTTACTTGCAAATGTTAAAATAGAAAAATGTAAAATACAATTTCTACAAATCTATGTCTAAACTAGAATTATAGAATGCAAATGATATTTCTACAAATAAATTATAATGCTTGGAAAGCAGGGATATTTTTACACCCCTTAACAACCCCAATACCCTCCAATCTGAGATTGACAACCCCCATTCGAGGGGTATTTTGAACCCTCCTCTCAACCCCGAATTTGAGACCGCCACTCCCCTCTCAACACCACCAATCTGAGCGAAGGATGACCTTTTCTTGCTTGCCAAGGTTTTTTGAAAGACTTGATAAGGTTTTTGGTACTTTTCGGTTAATTCGCCGCCAACAAGAGGTAAATGTGAGGAATTGTCGGTTAAATCAACGCCAATTAAACCCTAACCCAAACCCGTACACTAAAACTAGCCCTAACCCAAACCCAAACCCTAAACCTAACCCCTAAACTTATTCTTATTAGATTAACTCTTTTGAATGCCGCATATGCACACTACGTTGCTATAGAAGTCAATGTCGACATAGCCCGAGTGAATCGGGATATGTCCACATTGCTTAAAAATGTCAGGCAGTCAACATCGGTTTCACACTTTGACTGTAACATTTATAATATTAAGATCCTTGCTCTGTTTGTCCAGTTTGTCTGTTACCTTCAAGCGTTCTGATTGGTCACCAATCGACGTTGCGAAATCGAATTGCGTAACCTCTGTCCTGGGATGTGCACGAGGCTGTTGCCATTGACAACCATTGTCTATTGTTTAATCAAAACTGTGTAACAATCGAATTGCGTAACCTCTGTCCTGGGCTGTGCACGAGGCTGTTGCCATTGACAACCATTGTCTATTGTTTAATCAAAACTGTGTAACAATCGAATTGCGTAACCTCTGTCCTGGGCTGTGCACGAGACTGTTGCCATTGACAACCATTGTCTATTAATCAACGGAGCGTTCGAAGCGTTTTAATTGCAGCTCAACTACGGAAATATACCGCAATTTGACGCAAATGTGCAACGTCATGCCCTATAGATTAAGAAACCCTCCCCACCCTCTTTCCCTCCCATCCCTATCCCAACCCCTTCCTCCCCTCCCAACCCCTCCCCAAACCCTCTCCCAACCCCTTTCTCCACCCCTCTTCCCAACCCCTTCCTCCCAACCCTCTTCCAACCCCCTTCCCTCCACCCCCTCCCCATGCCTCTTCCAACCCCTCTCCCCATCCATCTCCCAACCAACCATCCCTATGGTTGAGCTTGGCTGTGTGCCTTCGGAATATACCCCCACCCTTCCCCTCCCGAAATCTACCGCAATTTGACGCAAATGTGTAACGTCATGCCCTATATATAGATTAACATTATGAGATTTTTGCATAGCTACGTAAATTTACCGCATTTTGACGCAAATGTGCAACGTCATGCCCTATAGATTAGCATTATGAGATTTTTGCATAGCTACGGAAATTTACCGCAATTTCACGCAAATGTGCAACGTCATGTCCTATAGATTAACATTATGAGTTTCAAATGTTCCGTTTAGTACTTTAAACTTTAAAGGTCCCTTTTTATAATTCCTTACGTTTCTATCGATTCCTGAAATTTTTATCCCCGGATTTCTTGCAAAGGAATTAATTATTCATCGATTATTAGTTAAATTATATGCATGTTTGTGCGGCGCCGAATGGCGAATGAGGAGCTTCGTATAGCACCTATATCTCAGCGATTATAAACGTTAGAAAGACGCGGTTACGCTTCGCTTAAGGCTAATTTTATAGAGCACATTTAGGCCCGATTTGTGTAAGCAGTTGATGTTTAATTTGTTTGTTGGAATCTTCGTTGCCTCGAACGAAGCGAGCCTGCACTGCGAGCGAAGCGAGCATTTTTCTATCTATAATATTAAGATCCTTGGTCTTTCTGTCTTTTACCTTCAAGCGTTCTCATTAATTGGTTGGGTGAACGTTCTGATTGGTCGTTCTGGAATATTAGGCTTCGCGAAGCGAAATGCGACGCGAAGCGAACGGTTTCGCGAAGCGAACGGCCACGCGAAAGGAACGGCCACGCGAAGCGTTTGACGAAGCGTACGTTGCAGCGTCATAGTGTGTAGGCCTACAATTCGCGAAGCGAACGGTTTCGCGAAGCGAACGACCACGCGAAGCGAACGGCCACGCGAAGCGTTTGACGAAGCGTACGTTGCAGCGTCAGAGCTTGGCTACGTGGCGTATGTACATCATTGAAACGTTGTTCAGCAGCATGAATTCAATGATTGGGTATTATCCTGCACTGCGAGCGAAGCGAGCGCGAGCGAAGCGAGCATCTTTCTAGTCAATCACATTAAAATCCTTCCTCTGTGCCTCTGTTACCCTCAACGTTCTGATTGGTTGGCTGTGTGAGCGTTCTGATTGGTTACCTTCAAGCGTTCAAGCGTTCCGATTGCTTGGCTGTGTGAGCGTTCTGATTGGTTGGCTGTGTGATGTTCTCATTGGTTACCTTCAAGCGTTCTGATTGGTTGGCTGGGCGAGCGTTCTGATTGGTCGTTCTGCAACCTTGCGAGCGAAGCCGCGCGAGCGAGCGAAGCCGTGTGATAGATGGACAGTGTATAGGCGCATAATCAACGTAGCCAAAAATCAGCTATAACTTTTGAAATACGCGACCCAGCGTTCTAATTTCAGCTTTCGCTCATGCGCTAATTTATTTAAGATCGTATTGCCGTGAGATATTTGATGGATGGCTGTTAATAAATCGAAAATAAGGGTTTTGAAGGTCCCATGTCTCCGGTAGTTGCCCGTATACAGGGTGAGATTTGTGACCTGGAGTAGTGGGGGGAATATGTCGAGTTTGGGGAGATGTAGTTGTTGGAAACTGTAGCAGTGGGGGTGTAGTGGTGGGGGATGTAGCGGTAAGAGGGATGCAGTTGGGCAGTGGGGGAAGATTCCCCTCCCTCCCGAAAATCGCGCCCTGCCCGTAGACGTCCGGCTATGACGCCGTAGATTCCAGTAGCAATAGACGAGAAATGCAAATTCTCCACAATAGTATTATCCTGCACTGCGAGCGAAGCGAGCATCTTTCTAGTATATATATATATATATATATATATATATATATATATATATATATAGCTACGTGACTACGTCATGTTGACAAGTGACTTCCGACTGTTGCGCCCGGAAAACCAATGAAGGCCGATACCAACATGCTCTGGATAATATTTTCAGAAGCAAGTAGTCGTAAATAGGAATTAAAGCAGCCCAAAGAGATTTACGGAATTGGCTGAACGAGGGCAGTTGTCAAGCATTTATTTGCCGCCTTTTACTATCTAGCAAACACCCGGGACACTCATTCACAGCCGAGTGGACTCGGGGGACGGTTTGGGCAGAACTAGCCTAAATGTTTCGGAGCCGTGACGGAAATGTGAGCCCTTTACGCAAAGACTAAGAGATCTCGCTAAGCACTGTAACACCGAGACACCAACATTTGCAAAGTGCATTAATTAAACTCAACATTTTGGGTTTTTAAAAATAATTTTACTGAAATCAAGTGAAATGATGATCAATGCTAAAATTTCGAAATTTGGTTTGCATGTCTCCATTAGGCTAGTTTTCGTTTTAGCTTTCACGTATCGCCCAGACGTGGCAACGAATCTGTTCGGCCAAATTTTACTGATCAATATTATTGTTCTTGCCAACGAAAAACACAGTTACACAATTGAAAGACTTAATAAAATACATTTTACTTAAAGTTTTAATATTATTGCTTAATCTCACCGAAAATCTTCTACGGTAACGAAGACAACGGAACCAATGCGATCATGTGCACCAAAACGACTAAAGCCTAAGATCATCCTATACCGTAACTAGACAGCCACTGATTAGCTTGTCCAATAGCAAGTCTAAGAGGGCCCAATAAAATAACAGGCTACAATGAAATCTGCTAATTTAAATTAAAATATTGCAATGAGTTTTTGTGATAATACACGAGAAAGGAAATATGATAGAACTATAGAACCATGACACTGTTAAAGTTCCGCTTAAAGTAATCGGGAATAAAAAAGTTTCGTCAATTTTTGGACGTATTTTATCCGTTGACTCGTTTATTGATACCATCTGGTCTCGAGACCAGGACCAAGACCTTCCTACATTTTGCTCTCGAGTCCCAGACCTAGCGACATTTATAGATTTATAATTACCGGTAGACATCAAAATATTATGCGAATTTCTACCAATATGTTTCAATTGATTAACAAAGAAGATAATAGCCAAACACCAGCTAGTTATAAGAATAGACAGTTAGTTAATAGTTAGTTAGTTACTGACTTTTTAATGTTCCAGTATTTATAGGTTAGGGTTATTCAGTTTAGTGCAACAAATAATATGGATAATTCGTTAATTACAATTTTTATTTCAAATTAAATTCAACAGCTAGTTTTCATATCAATGACACATTCTTTTAATTCCAATAGAGTGATTGGCTAATGTGCACAGACCCTCTGTAACCTAGTGCGTAAGAAACTGAAGAAAATTTATTGACCCTACTAGAAACAAACATTCCACGGTTCCACCTACCTTACAAATCCAGATATAGTTCCTCGTGATTCCATAATAACACTTTTACAATGGCAGCATTATGCATGCCACTTGTTATCATCTTTCGCAACGATGTTGAACAAGTGAAACGCAAACGTTATGATGCGTGGTGGCTTCAACTTAACAGCACCTTGGCCATTAGGATCAGGTATTCCCTTTTCGGACTTTTCCGCCATTAATTCAATTTAATTGCAGTTTAAAACATAGTTGGACACTGACCTGATTATTACTGAACATAAACACGGTTTTAAAAAAATAAACCGGAATACACAGATAACTTCCGGTCAAAACATAGACATAAATAATTTGATGAAGTTCCCATTTACATTATTACGGAGAGCCAGATCTCGAGTTAATGAGAACTCGAGACTTTGCAACGAGGTCTCGAGTTAATGAGAACTCGAGACTTTGCAACCAGGTCTCGAGTTAATGAGAACTTGAGACTTTTCAACCAGGTCTCGAGTTCTGGAGAACTCGAGACTTTCCAGAACTCGAGACTTTTGCCACCAGGTCTCGAGACAAGACCAAAACTTTTGATCTTTGGTCTCGAGACCAAGACCAAGACTTTACCCCGTGGTCTCGAGACCAAGACCAAGACCTGCTGTGGGCAAACTCGAGTGCACTCGAGACCGAGACCTTGGTCTCGTGATCACAACACTGATTCATATTTCTATGGATGATTACCACGAGTCTCTTTCTTTTTCTGTTGTGGTTAGAACCTTCCTCCTAAAAAATATTCATTGCCATTATTAGATTTCCCAGCATGCATTACAACATAACAGGATTTTGTAGAAAAAAAATCGCCAGCCCAACGACCAACGACCGAAGTAAGGCAGGATGTACTATTCTAATTTTGAGATCTGCTGCTACAGCCAACATCACACTTCCTTATGACATTCATTATAATAATTGTCCGCCAATGTTAGTTCACAAAACTTAAAACCAATGAAGGCCGATACCAGGGGCGGCTCGTGGGATAGGTAAACTAGGCGGTTGCCCAGGGCGGCAAAATGTCAAGGGTGCGGAAAAATGACGCCGCCAAAAATATAGCGTCCTCATTTTCGGCCCCTTTGATCTTGTGTTATTGCCGACTTAGTCAGAAGATGTTGTGACCTAGATACTGAGAAAATTAAACTAAGCCCCCAACAGCACGCGCTTAAAGCATCCTAGCAAGGTCAGACAGTGACGCATATACAGCAGTGACGTCACAATATCGTGGCAATGCCGTAAATCAGCGGTTCTCAACCTTTATAGTGCCGCGACCCCTTCAATTCAATTCCCCATGATGTGGCGACCCCTAGCCGTATAAAATCACTTTCGTTCACAGTGGCGTAACTATGAGGGCGGGGGGTGCACTTTGTTGACAGCCCCCCGGGCCCCGGGCGGGGGGGGGGTGGCCGAAGAGGGGTCTAAGCTAGGGTTAGGTTAGGGTTAACCCTAACTTAACCCTAACTCTAATAACCCTAGAAATGATGTGCTGACGACCTTTTTTTTGCTCGTGAGCTCGAAACTCTGGGCCCCCATGGCAAAGATGCCCCCGGGCTCCCAAAAGTCACGCTACGCCACTGTTCGTTCATAATGTAAACTGTTTAAAATAATAATGCTACAACAATTAAGGTGCTTGAAATCATTCTGATTCAATTGTCTGCAATGCCTTTCTCGAATGGCAATTATTATAGTTAAAAAACCCTAGTAACCACCAATGGGAAAATTTTGTACAATTGCAAGTTTTGTGCATCAAAAAAGAGACAGCCCCATATTTCCGAAGGTTTCAGGCGACCTCTGGAAATTCGTCATTCGACCCCCGTCAGGGTCGCGACCCACAGGTTGAGAACCGCTGCCGTAAATTAATTATGGCCAATCGTTGAAAAAAAAACTTTGAATGTTTGACGGTTGACACAGTTACAGACTTCAGATCGGATTTACTTCGTATTAAATTTATTACAAGGTTAGAAACATTAGTTAATTTTTAATCACGCTGCGAGAAAAATCGGTCCTTTGCAGAGTATTGAAAAACGCAAAGCCAGAGAGACTCTGACATTAAAAAATACAACGAGTCGTAATAATATTTAGCATACATGAATGTGCGAAATTTTTCAAAATTTAACAATAGCTTTGAAAGCAATGCTTACAATTCCTTTAAGTGTGGCCAGAGGCGTAGCGTCCCAATGGCTACTATGGCTCTAGGCATGGGCAGCACACATTATGGGGGCGGCAAATTTTGGAAGCGACCTTTTTGTGCTTGTAGGGTTGTTGAGGAGTTTTTGGCGAAGGCGAAGGAGGCGGCAAAATGTAGAAGGGGCGGCAAATTCAAATTCAGTGACGACGACCTTTTTTTGCTTACTTGTCGGGTTGTGTCGAGGAGGTATAGCAAAGAGGCGGCAAAATGGCAAAATCAGCGGCGACGACCTTTTTTGCTTGTCAGCTATAGTAAGATCAAATTGGGGCGGTATTTTTTCAGGAGCCATGGGCGGCACAAGTGCACGCTACGCCACTGAGTGTGGCATCTGGAGAAAGATGTTTCTCGCGATTAAAACTTTTAAAACACTATTTACGGTCGTCGTTGAGCCAAGAACGATTAACTGACTTTGCCATTCTCTCAAGTGAAAGTGAAGAATCCAGCAAAATAGCTGTTGCCAATATTGCTAAAGAATTGGTTGCAGCCGTCTTGGCTATTTAAGTGATCTTTTATGATGTTTAAATCATTCATTGAACACATTGTGAGATGAGAGTCATGTGATGTTACGAAGGAGGATTACAAATTTACTAAGCAACTAAAATAATTAACTGTTCGTTTAGATATTCAGTGTTAGACTAAATTAAGTGTTACTAATAAAACTAATCTCTAACCGTGTCTAAGCCATGGACCCGCTTGCCTAGGGCGCCAGAAACTCACGAGCCGACCCTGGTCGATACCAACATACTCCTGCGACCTAGAAGCCCGGATAATATTTTCAGAATAAACAGTAGTAAATAGGAATCAAAGTCCAAAGAGCTTTTGTATGCCGCCTTTTCTATCGAGCAAACACCCGAAATACTCATTCACAGCAGAGTGGATTCGGGTAACGTTTTGGGCAGAAAATTAATAGCCGAAATGTTTCGGTGCCGAGACGGAAACGTGAAACCTTTACGTAAAGACTGAGAGATATCGCTAAGCACTGTAACACCGCGACACCAACATTTGCAAAGTGGATCAATTAAACTCGACATTTCGGGTTTGTAAAATGGTTTCTATTGAAATACTGATCAATGCTAAAATTTCGTAATTTAGTTTGCAAGTCTCCATTAGCTTTCGTTTTAGCTGTTACGTATCGTCCAGCAGAAACGTCATTTGGAGGGGCAGGGGGGCATTTGCCCCTCTGATTTTGAGGGGAAAAAAATTGTTCGCCAATGTTTGTGTGTTATTTGTGTTATTTAGATTTTCATTTTCACGCCCTAAAGAAGTGCTTGAACTAAGTAACTATAACTAACGGTGAAAATTGGCTGACAAGCAAAAAAAAGGTCGTCAGCATTTTCGCAAACTTGTTTAAATTGTCAGGTCGAAAGTGTTTTGCCTCCCCTCCTGAAAAACAATGAAATGACGTCTCTGTCGTCCAGGCGTGGCAACGAATCTGTTCTCCCCTCAAATTTTACTGATCAATATTATTGTTCTTGCCAACGAAAAACACAGTTAAACTATTGGAAGACTTAATAAAATACATTTTACTTAAAGTTTTAATATTATTGCTTAATCTCACCGAAAATCTTCTCCGGTAACGAAGACAACGGAACCAGTGCGATCAAGTGCACCAAAACGACTAAAGCCTAAGAACATCCTATATACCGGAACTACTAACTAGACAGCCACCGATTAGCTTGCCCAATATCAAGTCTAAGAAAGCCCAATAAAATAATACAATGAAAATTAATCTGCTAATGTAAATTAAAATATTGCAATGAGTTTTTGTGGTAATACACAAGAAGGGAAATACTGTATGATAGATTGCAAGATCTATAGAACCATAACACCGTTATGCCACCTGGGAAAACACTAATGCTGATACTATTTGAGTGATTTAGGATGCACATGGATGAATACCTTGCTGATGAACAAGCGGGATTCGAAAGAGAGCGACGTAGGTCTACAGGTCTGAAAATTATTCGTAATCTTGCTCATAATTATCACATAGCTCCACATAACATGAATGAAGTCAAAATATAAAATTAAAGATAGATGTAGGGTATCTGTCAATGCTGAAATATTCCCATATTAGGCTATAATCACGTGCCTTATTTATTAACTATTCAAGGTTCGTTATTCAAATCGTGTGGTCGCATTGTCATGAGTCGACCAATAACGACGACCATTGGTCGACCAACAAGAGGGCCGACCGACCGATCGGCCTTCAACTACTTATATGTGTAATTTAGAAACAAAATCTAGTTCATGTAGTATATTACTATAAGTGTTTGTAGTTGAGTGGGCGATGGGGACAGAAAAGGCTGGTGCGAGGATGGGGAGGGATATGCACCAATGCTGCGGGGATGAGGCCGGTGCGGGGAGGAGCAATGCGGGATCGGGTGGGAACGTGGTTACTGGTTAAGTGTTTGAGTGGAAGGCGGGATGGGGATAAAAAGTTCTTCCCAGTATTCAATGAGTATTCAACTCAGTATTCAAAACATTTTGTGGACAAGTGGACAAGTTGGAGGTGCAATCCCTCTCATGTCCCACGCGCTGGCAAAACACGCCACGCCACTGTTCAGAAAAGCTAAAACAATAAAACTCATATAAGAGAATGTAGGCAAATTCATCCGATTAATTATTGAATCACAAGTAGCACGTTAATCGCAACAAGAGCATAAGCGAGATGAAGACGTTAATAATAACAAGTACAACCAGCTGAAGAAAAATGAAGATTCTATCTAGCGGAAGTTCTGGGTGGGCAAATTTCTCTAAAAGTCAGCGGAAAAGAATATTTTCTTCTATTACGACATTCTCTCCGATTTTATATTCGAATGTCACTTCGGGTTCATTAAGTATCAGCAATACGTTTTCGGATCTACAGTCTCAGTATCAATTAATCTCGTTAACTAGTTTTCCATTCGTTTCCGTAGCCTAGGCGTTTACACAAGGTATTTTTAGAGTAAGCGATTGGTAATTTCGCGTAATGTCTCCATTCAATCAATTCGTCGTTTAAGATATTCGCAATTGGAATCCATCTGATTGCGTTATTCTTAGCTCCACATCCAATGACAAATAATTTGTCGCCATTAACAATCACACCACAATACAAATTTTCCAGCTTGAATTTATCTCTCACTTTCCAGGTTTGTGTGTCAAAATTGTATATAAAGCTTCCATGGATACTAAGTAAAATAACAGAATTTTTCCACAATTCACCATGAAGCCACCCACATTCTCTGGGCATATGCCTTGTGAGCAAAGTGCAAGTATCAAACGTTGTGTCATACACTTGTACATGGCTGACTTTATTAAAACGGTCGAAGATTCCACCAAAGATATAGAGTGAAGTCTTAAATGGCACACAATTTCCTGAACTAAAAACAGCGCAGGCCAGCCTTCCAGCCCTAGAACACCAATCACCAAAAGTGTTGTATATCTCCACACCATCGAGTACTTTCGAATGAGAATACAAATATCCACCGCATATATACAAAATATGATCAACAAACGCTACGCTGTGATATTGTCTGCCCTGAATCAAAGAAGCACATTTGCTCCATCTAGAAGATGAAGCGTCAAATCTCCAAATATCTTCATTTTTGTCTCCCAATCCACACACGAAGATTGAATTGCGATAGACAGCTGCTGCTGCTGTTGCTCCCATTGGAATTTTATCCGGCAATGACTCAATGGCAGTATCATCCTCAGGTCTATTTAAACTCATTTTAATAGCGGCGTCGCGATTTGCAATGACAACATCGCACCCATCGAATTCTTTCGTTGATTCTTTCGTTGATTCTACAAACAAAGAGCAGAGACAGGGCGATACTTGCGATGAATAACGCACATGGAACGCTTAAGATAATCAACGTCTGTCGGTCATAACAACGGACTAGGAATGTCATGCGTGGATGCTCCCTTGTGAAAAACGAATAACTACAATTCTATCGGAATGCCAACATCAATAGTATCACTGTTATCAAAAATGCAGGGCACTCAACCACGCGAAAGATATGAATGCTAAGGATGCGAGAGGCACTCCCGGCTATAATTCAACAGTTTGTATCGCCCGTCGCAATTACTTGCTTGGCTAGTAGATTGCTTTGAAAGCCTATTTGAATAGACATCGAAGGTCCTTTTCTGTAAAAAAAGGACTGACTCAAACGGTGTCTTTGAATGTGAAACATGTTTTGAAAAACATAGAAAGATTTGATTTGAAGGAAAATTCTGCCATTTGAATTAATCGTAGAAGTCAAACTAGAATGTCCCAAAACATCTACACTCACTCCTAAAATACTCGGAAATTGGCTCAAACAACAACCAGCGGTCATGCTCCTTTACCCTGTTTAAAATATGTTCTGATGTCAATCTCAGCGATCTCTCATAGTATGCTAAAGTGATGTGCCACCTATAAACTGCTGCATACTCAACCAAGGAAGGTTTCCTATACATTACTAATGCATCATTATCTCGATTTCACCTTAACTTCAAATTAAATTAATTATTGATTTTTCACTTAGATATTTCCTGAGTTACTCTTATTTCTCTACACTACAGCTGTAAGCTGCTGCAAATTTTAAGAAATTCTCGAGTCTCAAAAAATGCACGCAGCTGCTTTTCGTAATAAATTAAAAATAAATCCAAACCTGATAACTTTCCAATGATATTTCCTGCATTTTGTAGTGCATTGTGATCTGTGGCAATGAATTTAAAAACAAATGATTCACTGGACGTCTTCAAAAATTCATCGTTTTCTTTCCTTAATTCGTTGGCTCTTGCGAGCAAACTGTCCACACTGCCACAGACTTCACTCGGAGATCCTTTCGATTTCAATTCAGTGCAGAATGTCACATAAGCACTTTCTTTCTCCTGAACTGCCAGCATTCTTTCAATTTCTTCAATTTCTGCATCAATTTTCTTCACTTGATGTCGCTTTAGCAATGAAAGTTCATTCAATAGCTCTTCCGTATGTTGATCAATCAAAGCTTTTAGTTGCTGATTTTTCTTTTTAATGGCATTCTCTGTTTCCACGACTTTTGCCAATAAATCTCTCTTCTTTCTTTCCAAATCAGATTTCCTTGACAATATAATATCTTCCTCGTGGCCAGACATTTTGGTGAAACTTTGCTCAATACTTTGACGAATTTTTTGACGAAATTCCTTATCAACTGTTGTCATATCTTTGCATTCATGAGCTTTGTGATTTTCTACGAAGCAAGAGACGCAAACAACTGTCTTGCAATCGAAACAATAGTAGTCCAACATTTTATCTGAATGTCTTACACATTTCCGAATTGGAAACATTTTTCTGATAACTTCCTCGTTAATCTCGATGTTTAGTTCAACAATTTTGTGATCTTTTGAGCCATTTAGTGTCTTGTGTATCTTTGAACAGCGCAGACAATAATTTTCACAGCAATTTAAACATCTCATCGTGGCTTCAGCAACGTCATTGGCTCCTTCAATCGTGCTACACATTGAACAAGGTCTGGATTTATTTTCCAATTTTAGGGCGTTTGTTTCCTCTATAAGATTTTTGATGAAGAGATTTCGCTTAAGTCCTTTCATTCCATCTGGAGGGATTTGGAACTCGTTCCTGCATAAAGGACATGGTAAGACGTCTCCCGGTTTCTTCTTATTCTTGAGCTGGATGTCCTCGAGACATTTTAGGCAGGCAGTGTGTAAGCATGGCAACATTCTTGGGTCTGTATATGTCATTAGGCAGATGCTACATTCGGTTAAATCGCAAAGTCGTCCAGTTTCTCCCTTGTCATTGATCTCTCCTCTGAAATCGGTTGTAACGTTCATTTCGCGTTGAACTAAAATTTATTTTAAAGTAAAAACCAGTATAGACTTTAGGCAATTGTTCAGTTGCTGACAATCAACTTTTGTGAATGGTTTAATAGCTTTGGAAATAACTCGTTCGCCATAAACTTTCGCCATTACGCTGTCTTAGACTTCTACAGTATATTGCACATTTTACAAGTAAACAGCTTGAGATCAGCTGACGCTAAAAATTGCCAAATCGGATGCCGTTAAAATATTGGATTTTGAATAATCGCTTACACAATTGCGACAACTAGAGCTCTCTATATCTAAATTGCTGCAATATTTAATGTTATAAGCACTGGATTTAGTTTATGTATTCTCAAAAAAGGTAGGTTAGGGTTTATGGTGAGAATTGAATACTGATATATCAGATGATTAAAACTTACGTGCAAATGTTTCCTTCGCTTTTGCGAGGTCGGTTTCAAAGATTTTCACATCAAGAACTTTGATTGTGGTATTGCGAAGAAGCAGGTTAAAGAGTCTATCAAGTGCTTCTTTCAACTCCATATTTTCAACGACTTTGCGTAGATTATCAAATTCATCTTCTTTGCAACATTTGACATAAAGGATAATGCTTTCACCACGCTTAACGGCGATCACTTGTAATTGCAGCGCAGCCAGTAAACGAATCGCATGATCCATTGATGTAGTGCTTGAACAGAGTTCATCGGCCATTCGATTAACAATCCGTGTCTCCAACGCGTCTAAGTTATCATTTTGTAACGTTGCATGAACTGGAACAATGGCTGTCAAGTAGAAATTACACGAATTTAATAACTGTTATGTGCAGTTAATAAAGTTACTGACATACGGTGTATGTTCATATGCAAATGTAGTCACACAGTACCTGTGAGTGAGCTAGCACTTTAATTCCTACCAGCAAATAATGAAGGTAATGATGGTGTCCCGTTCACATCTGCTAAATTTTGTGTTATAATTAAAACCACAAATTAGAAATGCACATTCTTGAGTAATATTATGCGCTAAAAATTTAGCTGAATTTATCAACATCGATTAAAGCTGTTCGTAAAGACTTATGGAAGATCTATTGGATTGGTATATCTGGCAATTAGAGAGAGTTAATGCTGTAAAATCTTCATCAAAATGAATTCGTTTATTCATCGCAAATAGCTTCTCTCAGATGTTTCGACCTACCTCCACCGAATTCAAAGATGTCTGCAATGTGTCCTTGATTTGAATCTCGGAGACATTTTATGAATATCAAATAGCCTTTGCGACTTAATCGCCTGACAATTTCTAGGAGAGCGTCATTTTTATCATGATTGGTTGGTTTGGATTCGATGAATTCTTTTTGCCACTTGTTGATTACTGCTTCAGAATACAGTCTGTTAAGTAGATCACACGTGTCAAGAATTTCCACCAATGTTCTCTGATTCTTATTTAATGTTTCATATTCTTTGTCTGTCAGTGGCCACTCCAATCCAAATTCGTCTCTATACTCTGAAGATCGAAAGAAGCAAAAATAATCAAGTTAAAATTTGAAACAGAACTTGCAGGTTTCTGAACGTTACATCCTGCTATTTCTTATAAGAGCCTACACCAAATAATCAGACATAACTAATGATGTAACGAGAATTTTTCCATCTCGCTTTTGACAAAAAGTCCGACATTTGATCAACCCGATCATGATATCTTGACTACGGTTTGAAAGGGATTCATATATGTCAGCTAATCACAGGATATTCTGATATTGGAATTATATGCGTATTTGTTCTATTTTCAGCCGTCATTCGTCAGTTTTGCTTTGTTCGAAAATTTGCTACTGAATGAAATAAATTTGTATACGCTTTAAAATAGGCAAAGTTTTAGTCGCAGGTGCTCATCATAGGTTCTAAGCAAGTTATGGAATGGCAGCATACGACAAACTTTCATAAATCCATAACTGATTTAAATCTCGAAATAAGCCTCATATTATGGTTCAGACATAGGTAAGGAAGCGCTAATAGGAACAGAAAGGTCATGGGAAAATTGAATTCCATGGATAATGTCTGCTGAAATAGAGCAATAAGTTGAGTAACGAAAATGAAGTTGTTGGTAGTGAAATGAAACAGCAAAACCTAAAATCGTAGCATACTTCCTTCTGCGATAATCCAGTTAACAACATGATTCTGTGAAGATTGTTTAAGTGCTGCTATGAAGTCTTCATGTTTATCATTTTCAGAAATGATATTCAGTAACATTTAATTCTTTCTATCAATTGTCGTTTCAGATTTAATTCGTCTAATTTCCCGATTTGAAAGAACTTGATTTTCCAAAAATATGTTGAGAAGTCCAAATTCAGAATCTATGATATCGATGAGTTTGTCTCTGTGGCGCTGCATATGGAGATGCAGAGCTTCTGTACCTGAAACCGGAGTCAAAAGCATAATCACAAATATCTTTTGTTTCATAGACTATTCCAATTTGCTTTATGCATGATATTGTGGCGAAATTGTATAATAGCTAAGAAAGACGAGCCCGAGGTTCAATAATAAAGAGTAACACAAGTATAAAAGTTCTTCATAAGGAGTTTCTTCATTAGTCGATAGGTGGCGCTGATGGTAATGTAGATAGCTAATAAAATGAATAAATGAATAATAATTTTAAATGAGGTTCTTTAATAATAATAAATGCCTAAGAAGTATTAAAACCTCTAAGGAGGCTGAGCGGAGGATATTTAGTAGGTGCCGCTTGGCGTCATTGAGTTATAGACCGACAGCTAGTTTAAGTTTAGCACACCTCCTTTAAGGTATTGTGGGAGCCTTATAAATAGAGGTCCCATAGACGGGTAAAGGTCTGTAGACTGAGATAAAACTGGAAGCACCAGATAAGTGAATATACCATCTTTAACTGGAGCAAGTACTAAATTTCCACTATGGTATTGTCAATCCACCGCGTAAGCGGTTCCCAAGGCGCGGGTATGCCCACAAAAGATAAATCGCGACGCAGTAGGAGAGGGAAGGAGCCCGTTAGAAGGTTCTGTAGATCCCTAGGTAGTACCTGCAGAATTGCCCACCATGAGGTAGTACCCGAGTCGGCCAATATTTGAGATAGTACCTGAGGTAGGAGAAGACGAGACAGTACCTGAGATATCAGAGGTAGAGGTAGTACCTGAGATAGTTAAATGGACATAGTACCCGGAAGTCAAGAAGGTAGCACATAAAAGAATACCTTAGGTGGTACACGGGAATTGCTATTATAGAGCTCCACAAAAGAAGCAAGGTCCTATAGAAAGAGATAGAGTGAGGAAAACATCCATCAGATAGTGAAAACCTTAGCCCAACAGCTAAGTCGACCACCCACGCCAGACTTGGAACCGGGTCACTGGTTCACTGGGTCAATGGGTCGTTCGGGTCACCTTTGTCCACAGGTCACCGAGTCTCCGGGTCATCTTTATGCAGGTTCATCAATCCCGGAAATGCTGAAGAGACTGTCCGCTTGATATTAATTAGGTCCACAGATACAAGACATTTATTTTATCACTGAGCGATATTGGTATTATTACTCTATGGAATATTATAAAATGTAATGAAAAATTCTATGGTGTTAAAATGTAATGAAAAATTCTATGGTGTGATGACAGCGTTTAATTGACGTCATTGATAAATATTCAAATATTAGAACCAATGACTGGGTCACCGGGTCACTGGGTCACTTTTATTTCTGGTCACTGGGTCACCGGGTCTCAAAATGTGACCCGGTGTAGGAGGCAGGACGGACTCTAGGCAATTTTTGAACTCTAGAGTCCATATTGCCTGTAGGCACGATGGACTCTAGAGTACATAATACCTAGGTATGATGTACTCTAGAGTACAGAATCCCCAAACACGATAGTAGGAGGCAGCATGGACTCTAGAAGAATTATGTACTCTAGAGTCCGAGATACCTGTAGAGAGGGTAGGCACGGTGGACTCTAGATACAACGTACACTAGAGTCCACTGTACCTAGGTACAACTTACTCTAGAGTACATCATACCTAGGTAGAGTACATCATACCTAGGTACAACGTACTCTATGTACAACGTACATTGGAGTCCATTTTACCTATGTACGACGTACTCTAGAGTACGTCGTACCTAAGTATAACGTACTCTAGAGTACGTTGTACCTAGGTATGATGTACTCTAGAGTACGTTGTACCTATGTATGACGTACTCTAGAGTACGTTGTACCTAGGTACAGTGGACTCTAGAGTACGTTGTACCTAGATACGATGCACCTAGAGTACGTTGTACGTAGGTATGATGTACTCTAGAGTACGTTGTACCTATGTATGACGTACTCTAGAGTATTTTGTACATAGGTATGATGCACTCTTGCAGTGCGTTGTGCCTGGAGTCCACCATGCCTAGGTATTTCGTACTCTAGAGTAGATGCTACCGCCAGTTATCGGGTACTCTAGAGTGCATTGTACCTAGGTATGGTGTACTCTAGAGTACGTTGTACGTAGGTATGATGGACTCTAGAGTAAATTGTACCTAGAGTCCGCCATGCCTGCCACACCGGTTCCAAGTCTGACCCACGCGCCTCAACTGAGAGATCTGATCCTGTGTAGCGGCCGGGCGTCAGCAATCCTGGCAAAGTAGTGCATAAGCTCCGGTTCGCCACAATATATGGTTTTGTTGTGCCCTCATTTGAAATGCGGCGCTTGTATAAGACTGATTTTTGGATTTTCTACCTTGTACCCAAATGTAGTTAGATTTTTGGGATGTCTAAAGGCTATAGAATATTTCGTGTGCAGAAGCACATGCAGAACCCACATCTCACGGAAGTATTCAAATTGATAGAAAAAAATCGCCGGGGATTGGAAAACAACATAAAGGACGATTAGCAGCGAAGATAGAACTCCGTTAAGAACTGGTGAGGAAATTGGCAAGCGACGGACAGACTAAGTCCAACACTTGTTTGAATACAAGGGACAAGATACCACGACACAGTGAAGAATTTCAAGGCAGGGACAGGCTACCCGCTATGATGTCATCTGTAATACCTCTTCGTTTGATTTCTTGTTGTCCAATTGATCGTTTCCAGCCTCCTCCAAAGCGATATTTTGAGCGCTTCCTGCAGTTTGTATGTCCTTTTTCTGGAGGGTCCGAGTTTCAGAGGCTTATAGGACAACACTACATACCAATGTTTTGTCAGTCTCTTTTTTAGTTCCCTGTTTAACCCTCACCATACCAGCTCTCCTCTGTCCAAAAGCGCTTGCCTTCCCACCGCTATATACTTCTCCTTACATTCTCCTGGCATCTAGCGTCTGGCATCCTTCTATTATTAAGCTCCCGTGGTAATAAAATTGTGTTACCTGTGCCATGTCTACTCCTTCAACCGCTATGGTGAATCTAGTCGGATTTTTGCTCTTTGCTATTACTATTTTCATGCCATATTTTTTTATGTTTTGGAAAAGTGGAATATAAATTGGCTTTGGACTGAATAATATTCAGGCCACTTTACATTTACGAGATCTCAGTTTCCAACAACAGTGCGCAGGCCCGCCGAGAGAAATTCTGAGCCCCTGTGCAGACTAAAATTTCTTGACGACCTTTTTCTATTGCTTGTCAGCCTTTTTTACATCTTAAAATTAGTCTACCTGACGACATTTTTTTGTCAGACCCTTTTACATCTTAAAATGAACTGATGGCCATTTTTGCTTGTCAGCCTTTTCACGCCGGGCCCCCTTTTGCTCGCCGGGAACCCTCTAATTTAGTGTTATTATTCGTATTATTGTTAATTATAAATATTCTTCATCGCCCCGGACCCCCAGACCGCCGGGTCCCTGTGCAGTTGCCCCTCCCCTGTCCCCTCTCGGCGGCCTTGGCAGTGCGATAATGTTCCGCTTAAAGTAATCAGGAATAAAAAAAGTTTCGTCAACTTCTGGACGTATTTTATCTGTTGACTCATTTAACTGGTTTCTTACCTGACATTGTATGCAGCAATACAACTTGTTTTCAATGATGACTGAATTGTTGGAACGAAGAGAATGTTCTAAGAAAACAAAAATGTCCAACAGATGATTGAAGCTGCTAACTATTCATTCAGGGTGTATCTTTTATCTAGAAAATATGATACAAACACAAAATCTGACTTATCTATACACATTTAAAATCTCTTCACGTTGATGATGATGCTGTTTTTGTTGTTGTTGTTGATGATGATGATGATGATGATGATGATGATGATGATGATGATGATGATGATGACGATGACGATGATGATGATGATGATGACGAGTTAAATGACACCATCATTTCTACAGGCCAAATAGGTCAGATCAGACTAAGAGGCACGAGGGAGCGTAGTAAGCTTCCCAGCGCGGCCTGAACAAAATTGTAGTAAACCAGCCTTTGCCGATTGGCTTACTTGGTGGGGCAACTAGCAACTCAGATATAGTTGAACGCTAACTAGGAGCTACTCGCCATCTTCCAGCGGCTGATGGTACAGTATTAGTCGCTCAGCGCTATTATCAGCGACAGCCTCTTGGAAGACCCACGGACAGCTCCCAGTATGCCCTTTTTTAAATTAAAGACTGATAGCCAATAGCAAGCAAGACATACAACCAACATCCAATCAGGTATAAGAGTTAATTATTGTCACTCGCCTGGTCTAATGATATGAATAATCTCTAACAGTTAATATGTTTCTACTACATTACCTTCCCTTTCGAAAATCAATTCCGCCCTCGGAATTAGGTTGTAAATCCCCATAGCCATGAAATGAGGTGTGAGATATGGGTTTACATAACCGTTGAATAGGCCTTGTACTTGTTACTTGTAGTAATTTTTCATAAAGTTGGGATAATCTCAAAGACGAAAAACAAATGCCTTCATGTACAACTAGTCCTTAATATATCTATAGAATATGCATGCATGCTATCTATTGAATTATTTTTACCTGTCATTATTCGTAGTAGGCCTACTTCAATTTCAGCCGTTCTTCAAAGCGCCTGCTATTTAAGTGTCAACAATTTTGCAATTTTGTCCAAAATTGACAATTCAAACCGAGCTGCCTTATATCCAAAATATATGACAAAACGTGAAACGAATTTCTAATTTGAAGTTAATTTACTCGTTGCGTTAAACATCAACAGAGCCTACGTACGGTTGTTGACGATATGTCTTAAGAGTGATTCAGCGGCGTTTTCGTTTTTAATGCACAAATTCAGTCAGTATAGGCCTAGCTCTATCGGATTTAATGATGAAAATCTTTCGATAATAGATCACGAAAACAGTAGGCTATGATCAGATTTGTTGTAAAATGAATAAGCATTACCTGAAGATATTCAGGTACGCGTAATGTAGATTTAAACAAAGTGCGTTTACTTTTACGCTTACCGTGCTCTATTTGGTTTTGGCCTTTGCGACGACAATGCACCTCTGTGCAGTCGCCTTAGTGAAGCGCCCTATCGTTGAATATAATGAAATAACAACCAGTGAAAGCAACCAATGAAAGCAACCAGCCATGCTTCGAGACTTTAACATCAATGAATTCAAAGCCGGGCCTACATTGTATGTTGGCATGTACAGTATTAGTCTTTCAGCTGACCGTTTAAGAGGCAATTGACTTAGCATGATTTAAAGTGGCTTAGAAGGCATTACTACCTGTGTGAAAGCCACTATAGGGGCACTAACGGGGCTTGAACACGCTCCGTCAGCCTGACGCTCCAGCACGTAACCCACTTTGCCATCTTCCGCCCCAATTACTATCTAAAAGTAAATACAGTGTAGGTTCGGCGTACGCCTTAGACCGTCTTCAGGAATGGTAGTTTATGACCATTGATATATTTGTTAAGTAGCATAAGTAAACTTGTACTCTTTTACTTCACTTTTAGCCTTTAGGCCTACTCTTTTTACTCTTTTGCAAGTGCCTGCCATAAAGCCATGAAATTTTAACGTTTTCTGCTACAAAGCAAACATGAACTTTTAATCAACAGAATCTTTTAGGACATCCGCACAGCACATGGTTGTGTCGGGGACGAAACAGTTTACATCACATTTCAAACATTTAGCTCATTGCTATAAACTTGATAAAGTTTATATTTGACGCACGTCTTTAGCCAAAAACGTGACTGAGCAGACATAGTATTGTTGTCTCTAAATTAACCGAAGGCTTTAAAACAGGGATATTTCTAGGATTGTGAATTTGGGGAGGGGTGTCGACCTCAAATTGGGGAGGGGGTCCGGAGATAATTAGTATGCATGTTGTATGCATACCATTGTCACATTAACAAATTTGAAGGGTGTCGACCTCAAATTGGGGGCTGTTGGGGGCGTTAGGGGGTGTAAAAATATCCCTGATTTTGAATAAACAACCACTTAATTTTAAATATTGAGATATTCGCTGAATTCTTTGGCTTCAATACTTTCTCAATCATTGAGATAATGTCCAACAGTCTGCAAACAACTACATAATTCTCATTCTCTCTCTCCACTCTCTCCAAGAGATTCTTTACATTGCCGCACCATAGCAGCACAAGAGACCCTAGAGGTAATTAATTTTGTTCAAGGAGAAGGTGGAACCAAGGAAGACGAAAATCTGGTGTAGGGGTTGTCGGAAAATGAAAAAGTTTGGACAAATGGCTGTATGTCTAAGCCTTATAGTTGAAACAATAAATTGACTCAACATTTATCCAGGACAGCTGCGTTATTGAATTCTGAGAGTAATCATAGTGTTTTTCACACAGGTTACTTAGCCTCACAAACCGCTTTAAAACACGTAATTATTAATAAAATAGCATTCACTCCCACTAATCCAGTTTCTGCATCGTACGAGTGTAGGGCAGAACCTCTGTGTGCTCCGTACGCAAATGCAAAATTATCTCGAAGTCGACAACTACATATCTCTTGAATCTATTCACTCTTACTAGTCCGGACGACGCATGCTTTTAGGGGCACCATTAGCAACAGATGCTGCCCTGACAAATGCTTTTGAGGCAATCGCCTCAAAACTTTCAGTAGGATTTTCACGTATGCCGCTATTGGACAGCCAGGAGGCGCTTATCATCCTGCGTTGTTCGCTTGGTTTTCAGCGAATGCTCTTCACTCTAAGAGCAGCTCCATGTATGCAACAACCGTTGCTCTAAAAGTTCGACAACATGCTTTGTGAACGCCTGTCATCCGTGTTGAATATTTTGCTTTCAGATTCACAGTGGGTTCAAGCTTCTCTTCCAATCAGACATGGAGGACTTGGAGTCCGACGCGTGTCACCGCTGGCACTTCCTGCCTTTCTGACTTCCGCCGCCGGCACAGCGTCACTACAGTCCGCCATCCTTCAAAGCACACCACTGTCGGAAGACAGGCAACCGCAGAATGCGGCAACCGCAGAATGGTGCAGTATCACCAGCCTGCAAACGCCGAATGTAGAGAAGGAACATCAGCAATCACAATGGGACAATCCACGTACTGATCGCAAAAGAACTCTCCAGCTTGTTCTCAAGCGACACAAGTGATATCGACAGAGCTAGATTGAACGCAGTAACGTCACATCACTCGGGTGCCTGGCTCTTTGCACTGCCTATCAGCAACTGTGGCCTCAGACTTGACAACGAATCAGCGCGTGTAGCAGCTGGTCTACGACTCGGACCAACAATGTGCATGCCACATAGATGTCCTTGCGGAACTCTTGTTGAACAGGGTGGGCACCATGGTCTCTCCTGTCGGCTAGGACCTGGTCGAATCGCCTGCCACGCCACCCTGAACGATATCCTATGTCTTTCGTTGATAAAGGCCGGTTTCCCGTCGTCAAAGGAACCTTCAGGTCTTTTAAGATCCGATAGAAAACGACCGGATGTCTGCACTCTCATCCCATGGAGGACAGGCAAACGCGTTATTTGGACATTACAGTCGCAGACACTTTCGCTGCTTTCTGCTGTCATCAGACAACATCAGCTGAGGGTGCTGCAGCCGAACGTGCAGCCGAAAGGAAATGGCCAAATACCTTCAACTGTCTGGGTCGTACCGTTTCATTCCTGTGCCTCTGGAGACGATGAGGCCAATCAACGAGGAAGGTCTCTGCTTTTTAAAGAAAATCGGCAGTATCCTAACACGACAATCTGGAGGTGAAAGAGAAACATCTTTTCTCTTACAACGAATATCCGTGACACTCCAGAGATTCAACGCAGTCGCCTTCCGCGTAACTTTCAACACATAAGAAACTTTATAATAATAATAATAATAATAATAATAATAATAATAATAATAATAATAATAATAATAATAATAATAATAATAATAATGACGGTGTTTAAGTGTTCTTGTTTTTCTTTAATAGAATATTTAGCAGCCCAGTATGTTATTCGTCAGGTAGGTATGGGTGCAATTAATAGGCCTACACCGTGCTAAAGCAGCCGACTGACATAGCAATGTGCCGGAAGTACTACCTAGTGTTTAAACTTGTATTTTGAGCACGTTACTTTTTCGCATCGCTCGAAGTTTAAAATGGAAAAATTCGGCATCGATAAATTGATTACAAGTAAAACTAAACGAATATAATTTCAAAAGTATAACGGATTGAGTGATGTGTGGCCACAGTGCGAGAAAAATGGAGGACCGCTGCACTTAGCTGAGTGTTGATGTTGTTGTCAATTTTTTTGTTCATGCGCCATAGTTTATAAGCAGATGCACAGTAGTATAGTTCTATAGGTGTTTCACTATCGTGTGTTAACGGCTCACTGCGTGGATGATGATGGGACAGAAAAATCTGGTATTAGGATGGAGAGGAGACGAGAACAAATGCTGCGTAGATAGGGCGGGGACAAGGTGAAAGTTTTGGCGCGGGGTGGACTGTTGATAAAAAGTTTTCCCCGAGTGACTATGGCCAGCACATTTTGGGGACAAGTTGGAATCGCAATCGTTCTGTTGTCCCAGGTGCTGGCAACCAGTGGTGGCTCCACAGGGTGACCGGGGGGTCCGTGCCCCTATTGTGTGCCTGCCCCCCAGTGGATCCCCTGTTGGGACCCTGTACTTAATACTACATACCTAACAACAAATGGTTGGCCCCATGGTTAGAAGTTGCCACCCCAACGGCCCCCCACTTGACATATCCTGGAGCCGCCACTGCTGGCAACCCTTGTTGCGCCACTGTTCAGAACAGATAAAGCAATAAAACTCATATAAGAGAAAGTAACTAAACTCAGCTGATTATTGAATCATAAGTATACTGAAGCATGTTAATCGTAACAAGAGCATAAACGAGATGAAGACGTTAAGAACAAGTACAACCAACTATAGGAAAGTGAAAATTTTATCTAGCGGAAGCTCGGAGTGGGTAAGGGGAAAAGATGAAACGTTTCTCTAAACTTCAGCGGAAAAGAGGATTTTTTTCTTATTACGGCATTCTATTAAATTTTAGATTCGAAATTCATTTCGGGTTTATTGAGTATCGCAATAAGTTTTCCTTTCGACATTCTCACTGCAATTAATCTCGTTAACTAGTTTTCCATTCGTTTCCACAGCCTATCCTTTTACACAGGGTATTCTAATTTTCCCAAGACAAACGCCATTTTAAAGTCACTGTATGGTAATTTGGCGTGATGTTTCCATTCAATGAATTCATCGTTCAAGATATTCGCAATTGGAATCCATTTGACGACGTAATTCTTAGCTCCGCATTCGATGACAAATAATTTCCCGTCATTAACAATCATGTCACAATCACAGTTTTCCAGGTTGAATCTATCTCTTATTTTCCAGGTTTCTGTGTCAATATCGTATATAAAGAATCCATTGATGCCAAGCAAAATAACAGAATGGTCCCACAATTCACCGTGAAGAGAACCGTCTGTTCTGGGCATTTGCTTTGTTAGCAAAGTGCAGGTATTTAGCTTTGTGTCATACACTTGTACTGTGCTGACACCTATTATTTCGTTATCAAATCCACCAAAGATATAGAGTGAAGTTTTAAATGGCACACACTTGCTAGCACTATAAACAGCGAAGGCAAGCTTTCCAACCTTGGAACACCGATCACCAAATGTATCGTATGTTTCAACGCCATCGATCGCTTTCCCTAGAGGATTTCCACCCCAAGTGCAATTAAACAATCCGCCGCATATATACAGAACGTGATCAACAAACGCAACACTGTGATATTGTCTGCCTTGAATTAAAGAGGCACATTTGTTCCATTTAGAAGATGAAGCATCTAATCTCCAAATTTCTTCGTTTTTGTTTTCAAATCCACACACGAAGATTGAATTGCGGTAGACAGCTGCTGCTGCTGCTAGATATCGAATTTCGGCAGGCAGCGGTCCTTGGGTGGTAACCTCATCCGGTCGATTTAAACTCATTTTAAAAGCGGTTTCGTAATTTGCAATGACAACATCGCACCTGTTGAATTCTTTCGTTGATTCTACAAGGAAAGAGCAGAAACAACACGATACTTCCGAGTGAATAAAGTGAACGAAACGCTTAAGATACAGAATTATCAGTGTCAATCGGTCATAACAACGGACTAGGAATGCCATTCGAAGGTACTCTCTTGCTAATAAACGAATAACTACAATTCTATCGGAATGCCAAAATCAATTATTGTTACACTATTAGCCCCTATCGTAAATTGAGAGGAATAAACCACGCGAAACACATGAATCACTGGCCGCAACAATAATTCTGCCAGTTGAATCGTGTTAAGAGAACTTTTGTCAATTTGATCAGACTTGTTAACAAGCACCTAAGGCACAAGGCCAAGCACTCATAGTCCAAGGCCAAGCACAAGCACTTGCTTTTTTGGTACTTAAGCACAGTACAAGGCCAAGCACAAGGTCAAGCACTAACAAGCCTGCATTTGATTTCCGAATCTGTGAATATTGATGTTTTTACATCGATATTTCCTAACTTCTATTTCTCTACATTAAGCTGCTTGAAATTATTGTAAAAATTCTATATTCTCAGAATTCATGCAGCTGATTTCGTAATAAGTTAATAATAAATCAATACCTGATAACCTTCCAATGATATTTCCTGCATCTCGTAGTGCATTGTGATCTGTGGCAACGAATTCAAAATCAAATGATTCACTTTGTGCTCTTAAATAGTCGTCGTTTTCTTTCCTTATTTCCTTGGCTCTTGCATATAATCCATCAATACAGCCACATACATCACTCGGAGATCCTTTCGCTTTCAATTCAGTGCAGTATGCAACAAAGCTCTCCAAAACTGTCAGCTTTCTTTCAACTTCGTCAATATCTGCATCCATTTTCTTCTCCTGTTGTTGCTTTAGCAATGAAAGTTCATTCAATAGCTCTTCCGTATGTTGATCTATCAAAGCTATTAGTTCCTGATTTTTCTTTCTAATGTCACTCTCTGTTTCCAGAACCTTTGCCAAGAAAATCTACCTTCTTTCTTTCCAAATCAGATTTCCTTGACAATATGTCTTTCTTATGGTCAAACATTTCTGTGAACCTTTGTTCAATTCTTTGACGAAATTCCTTATCAACTGTTGTCACATATTTGCATTTGTGTGTTTGATGTTCCTCAAGAAAGCATGAGACGCAAACAACTGTCTTGCAATCGGAACAATAGTAGTCCAACACTTTATTTGAATGTCTCACACATTTCCGAATTGGAAACATATTTCTGATCTCTTCCTCGTTAATCTCGATGTTTAGTTCAACAATATTGTGATCTTTTGAGACTTTAAGTGTCTTGTGTATCTTTGAACATCGAAGACAATAATTTTCACAGCAATTCAAACATCTCATCGTGGCTTCAGCAACGTCATTGACTTCTTCAATCATGCTGCACATTTCACAAGGAGTGGACTTATTTTCTAATTTCAATGCGTTTGTTACCTCCATAAGACTTTCGATGAAGAAATTTCTCCGAATTCCTTTCGTTCCATCAGGAGGGATTAGAAACTCGATCCTGCATAATGGACATGGTAAAACATCTCCAGGTTTCTTCCCACTCTTCAGCTGGATGTCTTCTAAGCATTTTAGACAGGCGGTGTGGAAGCATGGCAACATTCTAGGATCTGTGTAGGTCGTCAAGCAGATGCAACATTCTGACAACGCACGAAGTCGTTTCATTGCTGCCATTTCAGTTGACGCCATTTCGACAGCTGTTTTTATTTAGACCTAGATATCTCAAATTTTATTCACCAGGTTTTACCGCGTAATAATAATCCGCTGATCCGTTGAGCTGACCCGCTGACCTCAATTTGATATAGACGTTTAGTGATCCGATCAGCGGCCGGGGGAGGGGGACAGATCAGCGGAGACATACCCGGTAAACGTGTAGTGGTCAGATCTGATTCTATAGAGCTATAGTGCTCAGATCTGCGGCTATAGAGGGGTGCTGTGGCCAGATGACCGGCTATGCAACTATTTTATATGCCATCCCTTCCACCTCCGTCAGACATGGGTCAATTACGTTTTAAGCAATTACAATTACATTACAATTATACGGATATTTGTCAATTACAATTACAATTACAGCCAATTACACGTACATTGGGATCAATTACAATTACAATTAGTTTTCATTCCACTTTCTTTTAAACTTAAGTGTCTAAAATAATTAACATAAATTAGTTCAAAAAAGTCATATGCTATGCCAGCGGTTCTCAACCTTTATAGTGCCGCGACCCTTTTAATTCAATTCCCCATTATGTGGCGACCCCCCAACGATAAAATTATTTTCGTTCACAATGTAAACTGCTAAAAATAATAATGCTACGACAATCAAAATGTTCGAAATCGTTATTATTTAATTGTCTCCATGTCTATCCTCGAATGACAATTATAGTAAAACAACTAGTACGTCGTAACTACCACTGAGGAAATTTTGTACAATAACAAGAAAAGTGACACCCCCATATTTCTGATGGTCTCGGGCGACCCCTGGCAAATCGTCATTCGACCCCCGTGGGGGTCGCGACCCACAGGTTGAGAACCGCTGTGCTAGGGCCTATTTAAAAAACAGTAACACAAAGTTTCACAAATCTGCAAATGAGTCAACAATTTGAAGTAGCCTTTTTCGAGCATGACACTAATTCACCACACAACCGGCACTTCACTTTAACATTTGCATTGGAAACAGCATGATTAAAGTCATCAGACTTTTCAAAATAAGTCCATATTACTCCTGCTTGATTTACGCTCATCTTTACTGGCATTAAACTTTTATTCACAAAAAGTGCAGCCGCAGAACACAGGAAGTAGACAAATGATAAGCTGGTTCCTTTCCAATTTGAAAGGCAGTAAAAAGTAAATAAGTAAATTTTGCATGGCAACTGACCAGAGAAGTGAGTCCATTCACCAATAACCGTTGTGCTTTGACAATTCACCAACCATGCAATGTATTCACTGCCATACAGTCATAGACTGACAAGACTTCGTCTCATACATACTTATACGCTATTAGAACTTATAAAACTCACATTCCTGTAATTGGGTAAAACAATTACAATAGCTCAATTACAATTACAATTACACACACATGGTAATTACAAGTACAATTACAATTACATGTAATCGAACTTTCCACATATCTATTACAATTACATTGGTCAAATGTAATTAATTACAATTGAATTACAATTATAATTGTAAATGACCCATGTCTGATCTCCGATGATCTCTCCCTCCACCCCCAGCATGACTCTATTGCCGCTGATCGGACCACTAAACGTCTATATCAAACTGAGATCAGCGGATCATCTCAGATCAGCGGATTATTATTACCCTCAGATAACTGACAGAAACGAAAACTTGACCATACTGTATCCAAGATTAAACTATGCAAATATCGCCACCTTAAAATATGTAAGAAACATTGCGTTCTCTGCCATTTAAGTTAGAAATGCCCTTATAACAAAATAGAAGCAGATATTACCTTTATATTGCCTGTATTTAGAATTGTTTTACAGTTTTCAACTACTATATATCTTATATTTACTTAGTTCCGTGTGGTGTTCTACACTTTCGATTTTAATTTTAATTTAGTTTGCAGCGGCACAAATTTATTTACACGCGTAATGGAATTTTTGGATTAAACGCGGGGAATGAATTAGCGAAGAAAATTTTCCTCTATTTTTAGCTTACCTATCGACTTCAAAGAGCGAGCAATGTTTTGAACGGGATTTTCCAGCTTATTATATATTAAGAATACCCTCCAAAAGTGATTGCATAGAATGCAATTATTTTGACAGGTTACCGTGCCAATTGATCTAGAAGGTCAATTATTTATCAGTCGTTGGCAATTTTGAAATAATTCTCGAGACTTCGGTAGGTTCTGTTTTAAGTAAAATACAATAAATTATTCTAATTATAATCTATGTCTATAGTAATATGAATATTATATGATACATTTGAGCTTCTCTTTCAGAATCATGCGTTAAGGCAAACGTTGTTATCGATTTTCTTTTATATAAAGTCTTGAACTCAGGTTGTAATTTGGGAAAGAAGTTCGGACATGATTGTTGTCACATATCCGAGTAGACATAGTCCCAATGTTATCCAGTGCTCGAATTGTGAGAGAATGAAAGGGGGTCATGGCGAGCGTGGTGTTTTAAGAATTTACACTTTTGTCATTTTTGCATTTCTCTAGGGAGGGTCTGCCATTTTAAAGGGGGGCTGAACCCCCAACCCCCAGCAATTCGAGCTCTGATGTTATCTACTATCTTACTCTACCTCTACAAATTGTATGTAGGCCCTATGTTGTTCTCGACATGATAGAAGTAAATTATGCAGGCCTATTCGCTTCTGCTGGGGTCTATAGTTTAAGCTCTGCATTAATCAGTAACAAAAGCACGTAGTTATTAGCCTCCTGCCATTTACTTCAGACTAATCTAGATAGAAATCGTTGTTGCTGTCAATTTTCTTCAGTTAAACTTGAGTGCAACGGCGTAGAAGCGCGTCCCGTCGTGGTGGCGGTTGGGAAGTCCTGGGCTGTCACACCTCTAGGGATTGCACCGAATAATACGGAATAAGGTGTCGTGGACCAACTGTACCAGAAGATGGTCGATGTATTCAACTCAAGATTATGGAAGAACAGCATCACTGGCGAAAGATCTTAGTACGCCGTGTCCAAATATATGTGACCTTGCGGCCAGCTCTAAATAACGAGAAGTCCTCGCCAGAGGCAGGGACGTCATTTGGGGGGCAGGGTGGCCGTTGCCCCCTGATTTTGAGGGAATTTTCTATTTTCAAGGAAAGTGGTTGGTATTTTTGTGTAATGTCTCCATTCGATCAATTCATCGCTCAAGATATTCGCAATTGGAATCCATCTGACGTCGTCATTTTGGGCTCAGCACCCAATGACAAATAACTTCTCGCCATTAACAATCACCTCAGGATACACATTTTCCAACTTGAATTGATCTCTCACTTTCCAGGTTTGTGTATAAAAATTGTATATAAAGCATCCATCGTTACCAAGTAAAATAAAAGAATTTTCCCAGAATTCACCACGAAGCCAGCAACATGCTATGGGCATTGAATTTCTGAGCAAATTGCAAGTATTTAACTTCGTGTCATACACTTGTATATTGCTGGCCTTTCCATCATGGGCGTTTAATCCACCAAAGATATAGAGTGAAGCCTCAAATGTCACACAATTTCCAGAACAATAAATAGCGTAGGCCAGTTTTCCAACTTTAGAACACTGATCATCAAGTGTATCCTATGTTTCGACATCATCGAGTTCTTTCCCAAGCGTAGGCCTACACACCAATCCACCGCAGATGTACAAAACATGATCAACAAACGCTACGCTGTGATATTGACTGCCTTGAATCAAAGAAGCACATTTGCTCCATCTAGAAGATGTTGCATCAAACTTCCAAATGTCTTTATTCTTATTTCCCAATCCACATACGAAGAGCATTGGATTTGTGAGCAAAGTGCAAGTATTTAACTTCTTGTCGGTTACAGGTGGTAGCCGCCCCAGCTATGACCGCCCCGGTTATGACCGCTTCGGTTATGACGGCCCCAGGTATGACCGCCCGTACGGATTAGGGTACACTGCTTTCCGTCAAAAACCCATAGAGCAACTGGGGCGGTCATAACTGAGGCGGTCATAACCGGGGCTGTCATAGCTGGTGCGGTCATAACCGGGGCGGTCATATTCGGGGTGGTCATAACTTTGGCGGTCATAACCGGGGCGGTCATAGCTGGGGCGGCTATAATGTGATACATTCGTGTCATATACTTGTACATTGTTCACGTTTTTCGTTTCGATAGATTTTATTTGGACGTCATATCCGCCATAGATATCGAGTGAAACCTTAACTGACACACAATTGCCAGAGCCATATAAAGCGTAGACGAGTTTTCCAACCATAGAACACCTATCATCATCTGCATTGTAAGTTTCGATATCATGGAGTGTATTAAAAATCGATGTTTGACTTTGATATTTCACAAAATGACCAAATTACATGCAAATGAGATGAAAATATACAGAAAAGTGGAAAACTATGTGATGCACACGTGTTGCAAAATTTGGATAGAAATATAGTTCGGATTTTGTAAGAAATCATAGTTTTTTTCTGCTGGTGTTTTTTTCTGAGACACCCTGTAGATATTTAGTCATGTAAAGCTGCGGCTGAGTAATAAGAACCCAACTTTGAAACTGATATCTCACATAAAGGCAAAATTACATGCAAAGGAGATGAAAACAAACACAAATAAAGGCGGGTAAATATGTGCTGTACACGTATTGCAAATTTGATAGGAATTTTTAAGAAATAGTTTTTCTACTGTTTCTTTGAGACACCCTACAGACAGCCTATGCACCAGCATCGCAGGCATTAGACACAGAACTAGCTACCAGTTGTTATATGCATTGGCTAGATGTACAATTGTACAGCAAAGTGAACCGGACGAAAATCAAAGACATTGTGTCTTTGTGGCTGCTCATTGCGTGACGACCAGAATAGAGAAGAATGGCATTTCAACGTTGTTGTTAAATAAACCGCAAATATAACATTATCGCCACCTAGCGAACGTTGCCCCTATGCTTTTGCATTGAAATAAACTTATCTCGTTTATTCTTGCAATAAATACATCTTATTTAAATTTTAAGATCTTGCCATTATTCTATCTTATTAGTTTAATTGTTCGGTTGTAGAAAAGCCTTTTTTTAAGAGTCTGAAATAAATTAACGCTACTATCGTTTTCATCCTAAGACACCATCTTTAGTCGCTTTCTAGGCTCCATAACAAAGCAAAATCCACTTAGGGGCCTAACCGTAAAGTTCCAGGTGACCATAATTTGCATGGCATCCTTAATGCTTCAATCGCAGAATAGGCAAAATGCTTCAATATTAAATTTATCACTTAAAGAACTCAGAAAGCATATATTACGTGGAAAGCCGCCTATGCCCTTTGCCTTTCCTCTTCAATTGGCTCTGTGGCTGGTGGGGCTCGACTCGCTCGAGTTTTGCGGCGTAATAGAGGTGTCCAGTCCAATGCTATTGTGCTACACTTTATGCACTGATTCCGTGGGAGATTTTTGTGATTTGATTAAAGGGAATTCACCCCTGCCCCTGTAACAGAGCTGGATAAAACACACTTATAAATTATCACTTATTGCCATGAAAGGCATTGAAACAATGAATGTGCAATCCAATGTCACATTTCTGGTATCTGTTCCTAGTATTCTTGCCACTTTGTCCACAGTTCCTGTGTGTGCAAGAGTTGCTAAAGTAATGGCCCCGACTGTCGTGGCGTATTTCCAAAGGACACGGCTGTCGAGAGACCTTGGCTTTTCAGGTCGACCAAGTTTGGTAGGGTTGGCATGACGCATCGTGAACACGCGAACCAGTGTTTATTCTAGACCTTCTCTGGGAGGAATCCCTCCCAAAGTTTGAAATTTCCCCCAAACTTTTTGACATTTTGGCAAGTAGTATTACCTCTCCAATGTCTGTTCTCTCAAAAATTTTAAACTCCCCCCAATGTCTACGTGGCTAGAATAAGCACTGCACGCGAGCTATGTCTCGTAGAAAACCAAGAAGATCTAGTGGTTTCTCTTGATATGATAGTGTACGTCTATAAAAAAAAATCCATGCATTCTGCAGTCTGCACCATTAGGTCGATGGTGTAGGCAACGAGTGGCCACCACCACTCTTTAGTTCTTACTGATCATACGCGATAGGATGGCACATTCTGGTCCGACCGATCGACTGCACCCATTGTTGCCTTATGAAATCTGACAACATTTGGCTGAGATATGTTGATTCGTTGGTTCTGAGATCTGCACCGGCGTCATGCACTGCAGAAGGGTTCCACTCCAACGGCATTCGATGCCAAGTGCACCGTCGTTTCCTCTATCACTCTCTCTCCAATTCTTTCAATGCTTCCAGTAGTCTTACTGTAGATGCAGTTATAGTCGCTTTAGCACGAAGCTGATTTCCAGTCGTATTTTTGACAGCGCCTTCGTTTTCATCGCCAGAATCTTCACCAGACGCCAAACCAAAACGAAAATGCAGTTTTACATTAAACTGAACTTAGTTTTAACTGAACTGATTTTAGTTATACAATGAAATCGCTATGACAATATTCGCTAGATGGCGCGGTTGCGATGCTGCATTGCGTCTGCACGGAGTTGATAAAATAATCTGATTATGAGAACAGAGAATTTCTTGAAAGTGATTGTAGACGATGACTTTAGACTGTGTTGTTCTTCACATACAACGAACGTTATTCATATCCTGTAAAGACTGCGAACACGATTAATTTTTAGACCTATAATCATGGGCGCACGCACATTAGGGCAAGATGGGTACTCGCCCCCTCACCTCTGGAAAATGCAAATGCCAATATTTTCACAGTGAAATTTGAACAGCATGCTAAAATATTACCCGGGTCCATTGATGAAATCAAATTTCCGATTTAAAACATATTTGAGACTTCTCAAACGCTAGTAGGAACATTGTCATGCAAAGCAAGTGTATTTAAATTTACACACCTTTTTAGTAATGACTAAGTGGCTCATAATTATAAGTAACACGGCCGCTTGCCTTGTCTTGAACTCATAGACTTCACAAAGTGAACCATTCTATATGTTCTGCGAAATGCTGCAATAACGCAATTTTACGAAAAATTGCGTAATTTAAAAGAAAATTAAGTAATCAAAACGATATTTTTTGCGATTTGTATAGCGCCTCATTTTTTAATAGACAGTTTTTCAAGGCGCTCTGATTTCGTGTTATTGCAAATGATTTTGTCCTCCAATATTCGTTTTTGTCGTTATTTATCGTTCCATGTATCTTCGCAACGCCCTCTCCTGCCGCTGTCCCTGTGGTCCCTGTGTCCGTCTGTGTGTGCATACGTGTGTCATCGTGTCGGTCCTCGCAGCTGCCTTTGTGCACACGATCGACGCCATTGATCTGGAAATAGGATGTTTGACCAGTTGCTGATCTTTTCAACTCTACTGCAAACACAATGCAACACCGTTGTCGCTATCGCGCCACCTAGCGAATATTGCCAGAAGTTTTTCTCTGCAGAATTAAAATCTCTTGCTCAGGTTTGTTTAGAGACATTTATTCGTTTAAATATATGTTCCCATTTCGGTACTTTCCCGTTATCCGGACCCCACTGAAGAAATGCTTAGAGGGACGGAAAGTTTTGAAATTTTGAATTGGCGCCGACCCTTTCGTCTTTGAAATTTTGAATTGGCGCCGACCCTTTCGTCAAAAAACAGTATCGTGGCAATAGTGTGTGATGAACATCTTATATTTTCAATTAGATTTTCGGATGAAAATGATTAAACAGCTGTGAAGCGAATGAGAATGATTTCGCGAAGCGTATGAGAATGGTTAAACTGCTGTGAACCTAATTTGCATAGGTTTTGATTTTTATGACGTCAGAAGTAGTCGACAGCGTTCGGGATTGGTCGTTTCTAGGTCTACTATAAACTGTCGCCTATCAGCGGAAGACGATTTGGAGCGACTCGCTGATACAGCCAATCGATGCCGAGAATCTGTACCACGTGACAAATGCCGATTAACTAGAGATGGAGGAAGAAGGAAGAAAGATGTCGATCGGCAGAATTTGCGTGCACTAGTTTTAATTAATTGTCTTTTAAGAAGTGTTAATTCCAATAGTTTTGCTTAGTGAACTTTTAATTAGCGTTTCGTGACGATGTTGAAGTGTGGTTGTGTTACAGGACATTTTAATTTTCTTAATTAATTGACGTTTTGTTAGCGTTGTGACTTTGGTAGTAGATAAGCGTCTGTAGTAACTGTCGCTAACCTATACATTAGTAGTGAACTTACGTTAGAAGAGAAAGACTGTCAGACTTGTGATTCAATGGCAGCTATTATTGATGTTGAATATATTGTTAAGAGTATTAAAAGATATTTTTGGTAAAGTTGGTTGTATTATAGGCCTAATAATGTGTGAAGCGACGCGGTGACGATGATCTCTGGCCTAATAAGAAACACAATGGCGTCAGTACGTTAAATGCGATGATCACTTCCACTGGAAGCGGTGCGGTGAAGGCTTTTTGGCCACCAATATCTCAAATGTAACTTTATTTTACACATAACTGTTTATAGGCATTTCTCAGCGCATTTTTTAATATCGCTTCTGTTTTCTAAGCATTTCTTCAGTGGGGTCCGGATAACGGGAAAGTACCCATATTTCTACTAATATAAGTAAGAGAAAAAAATTAATTTTAAACAATTTTCTCTATTTATGAACCATCGGTTCTGAAACTAATGTTCTCGCCAAAACACCCGTTTAAGGCATATTCTGTAATCAATAAAAAAAGCAAAACTCGCTTAACCGTAATATGCTTGAATGTTGCTTCAATCGCTATATTAGTGATAGCAAAATGCTTTAGCACTTTCTAAACGAAATGAAACTAACACGCGTAGCTAGAGCTGCCTACTGACTTAGGCAATGCGCCGGAAGTACGGCCCAGTATTTACCTTTCATGTGTTTCTTGTAACTTATAGTGTTTTGAGCACGTGGCTTGTTAATTATTTGCCATCCGTCAAAGTTAAAAATGGCAAAAATCCGCCATCGATAAATGGAATAAAGGTGAAGGCAGGCCCGCCGAGAGAAATTCCGGGCCCCTGTGCAGAATGGCCGGCCCGCCCCGAAAAAAAAATTAAAAATTGCTGACGACCCTTTTTTGCTTGTACATTGGTTTAACCCAAATTAACCGACACGATGCCATGTTGCAACTCTCGAAACTAGTGATGACCTTTTCTCTTGTCACTCTTTTTCACACTCATTAGCGTCATTTCACACTTTTCTTGGGGGCGAGAAAATTTTTTGGCCAAATTTTGGCAAATTATGGGCACATTTTGTTTGGGCAATTATAGGCAAATTTTGAGAAATTTTGGGACCAATTTTGGCAAATTTGAAACTTTTTGACATTTTGGGGCAAATTTTGGACAATTTTATCGATTTTTTGCACATTTCATATTTATTTATTTACTTAATACATTATTTCTTAATTTTTCTTAAGGGCCCACCTGCTCCTCCCTAAATAACGCCGCTGTTCACACTGTTCATTTTTATACTTTTGATGTCCTCAGGTCCGCCCCCTTTTACTCGCCGGGCCCCTTTCTTTGGTGTTATTATTGGTATTACTGTTAATTATGCGTATTCATCATCGGCTCGGGCCTCCTCCAGACCGCCGGGCCCCTGTGCATTTGCTCCCCCTGCCTCCCTCTCTCGGAGGCCCTTGGTGAAGGTGAGCGAATATCTTTTCAAAAGTATAACGGATTGAGCGCTGTGTGGCCACACTACGAGACGGGTGTACAATGGAGGACAGCCGCACTCAGCTGAGAGCTGATGCTGTTGTCAATCCATCTTTGTTCATGGACTTGAACTTCTATTATACAGTATAACCATTTTAACAATCGAAAACTTGACGCTATAATTTAGAAGCAAAACGTAGTAGCATATTACGATAAGTGTTTTTGTTAGCTTTTGTTAACGGCTTACTGCGTGGATGATGAGGGGATGAGGTTGGGAGAAAGGGATAAAATAGGCCTACTGCGGGGATGGGGTAGAGACGGGGATACATGCTTGGGTGCAGGGATAAACAAATTGTCCCCGTGTCATTCTATTCTCGACACATTTTGGGGACACGTTGGAGGCGCAATCCATCTTTCTTCTCAGACACTGGCATCCCGAGCTAAGCCACTGTTCAGAACAGGTAGACCTAAAACACTAAAACTCATTTAAGTGAGAGTAAGAAAATTCACACAATTAAGTAGCATGTTAATCGTAATAAGAAAATTGGCGTGATGAAGACGTTTGCATTGACAAGTACAAGCAGCAATAGCAGAATGAAAATTGCATCTAGCTCGGAGTGAGTAGGGTGAACCGATAAAACTTTTTCTTAACCTCAGCGGAATAAATATTTTCTTCTATTACTATAGTCTATTCGATTTTACATTCGAATTTAATTTCGGGTTATATCAATAAGTTTTCGTTCGACATTCTCAGTTTCGATTAATTTCGTTAACTGACTTTCAGTTTGCTTCCACAGCCTATCCTTTCACATAGGGTATCCTATTTTTACCAAGACACGTGTATTATTAATGTAATTGTTTGGCAATTTCGCATAATGTTTATATTGAATCAATTTGTCGTTCAAGATATTCGCAATTGGAATCCATATGACGTCGTCATTCTTAGCTCCGTATCCGATGACAAATAATTTGTCGTCATTAACGATCATTCTAGAATAGATATTTTCCAACTTGAATCGATCTTTCACTTTCCATGTTTGCGTATCAATATCGTATATAAAGCATCCATCTATACCAAGTAAAATAACTGAATGTTCCCACAATTCACCACGAAGCCAGGAACATGCTCTGGGCATTTGCTTTGTGAGCAAAGTGCAAGTATTTGACTTCGTGTCATACAGTTGTACATTGCTGACTTTTTTATTATGGGTGTCATATCCACCGAAGATATAAAGTGAAGCCTTAACTGGCACACAATTACCTGAACTAAAAACAGCGAAGGCCAGTTTTCCAACCTTAGTACACTCATCATCATGTGTATTGTATGTTTCAACGTCATCGAGTGCGTCCCAGGTGGTTTCGAGGGTGTCATATCCACCGAAGATATAAAGTGAAGCCTTAACTGGCACACAATTACCTGAACTAAAAACAGCGAAGGCCAGTTTTCCAACCTTAGTACACTCATCATCATGTGTATTGTATGTTTCAACGTCATCGAGTGCGTCCCAGGAATTCGATCGTCCACCGCATATATACAGAACGTGATCAACAAACGCTACGCTGTGATAACGTCTGCCTTGAATCAAAGAAGCACATTTGTTCCACTTAGAGGATGTTGGATCTAATCTCCAAATATCCACATTTTTGTTTCCCAATCCACACACGAAGATTGAATTGCGATAGACAGCTGCTGCTGGTGGTGTAACAAATGTAAATTTTTCAGGCAACGGGTCAATGGCAGTAATATCCTCCGGTCGATTTAAACTCATTACAACAGCGGCTTCGTAATTTGCAATGACAACGGCGCATCGATTGAATTCTTTCGTTGATTCTACAATTAAAGTGCAGAGACAAAACGATCAGGGTGCGATTTGTGACCTGGAGCAGTGGGGGGAGGGGGAATATGTCGAGCTTGGGGATGTAGTTGTTGGAAAATGTAGCAGTGGGGATGTAGTGGTGGGGGATGTAGCAGTAGGGGATGCAGTTTGGCAGAGGGGGAGATTCCCCCCTTCCCCCTCGCAAATCGCGCCCTGAAAAGATACTCGTACTGTACTTCTGAATGGAACACTTATAATAGGTAATAATTCAGCGTCTGTCGGTCATAACAACGGACTAGGAATGTCGTGCGCTTATGGTCTCTTGTGAATAAACGAATAACTACAATTCTATCGGAAATCAAACATCAAACGCCCAACACCCTCCAATTCGAGGTCGACACCCCCAAATTTGGTTATATGACAATGGTATGCATACAAAATGCATATTAATTAGCCTTGGACACCCCAAATTTCCCCCCTCAAAGACCGACCCACACCTCACCGCGGTGAGGGGGTGCCAACGACCAAGTAGAGGATTGCCTTCTAGGGCTATGTCATCAGGGATGAAAGAGCTTGCACTGAAGTACCCTCTTGGGCGTCACGCGAGGTGGACAGGCCTAGCAGGAACCCTGAAAGGTCGGCTAACGTGGACTCCGGTGAAGACACTGGGAAGCAGCGGTGTTTTCTGGCACTGGCTGTGCGGGCGACAACAGTTTATAAGGTCGCAGCGGACAACCAGAAGCTATGAGAAGGCATGTCTGGGGTAACTGAAAATTTTGGTTTCTCAACTGCGAGGTGGAAAGAACTCGTGGCCTACCACCTTATTTCCCGAAAGAACACTACGAATCCAAGGATAGTATGGCCTAGAAATCAATGCAAGTAAGACTAAAGTCATGACACCATCTGAATTAGAACATAACATCAACTTCATTGTTAATGGACTACCACTAGAAAATGTCACATCTTTCCAATACCTAGGATCACTAATCCAAGCAAATGCAAACTGCTCAATGGAAATTCGAGAAAGACTGAATAAAGGAAGACGAGTAAACGCAGCACTATTGAAACTGTGGAAGAGTCACAATCTGCAAAATAATTCAAAGATCAGATTGTGGAAAGCTTTGGTTTGGCCAGTTGTAACATACTGCTCGGAAAGCTGGACACTGAATAAAGAAGATGAGCGAAAAATTGAAGCCTTTGAAATGAAAGGATAATGACAATTCTAAGAGTTTCGTGGACAGCAAAAAGAACAAATGAGTGGGTGCTAGAGCAGGCAGGTACGACAAGAAGTCTGCTGAACAACATTAAAAAAGGCAAAGTATGTTATTATGGACATATAATGAGGAAACAAGGCTCTTGTCTAGAAAGAGGACTAATTCAAGGAACATTATCTGGCAGATGATCACGAGGAAGACCAAGAACAGCCTGGCTAGATAACATAACAACATGGACTGGACTCTCGTCTCAAAACATGATTCGGAAAACAGAAGAACGACAGACATGGAGATATGTGATACATAGTGTAGCCCAACCTCGCATCGAGGATGGCTAAAGAACAGAACAGAACAGAACCCCAAATTTAGAAGACACTCCTCCAACTTTGATTTTCTGATGACCTTTTTTTGCTTGTCAGAGTTTTTTGAGACTTGAAAACGTTTTTTTGCTTGTCAGACTTTTTCTGAAGAGACTTCCAAACTCCGACACCTCCGGATTTTTTGGACACCCCCAAATTTACAATCCTAAAATCCTAGAAAATAACCACACACCCAGATTTTCCCGACACCCCCAAATTCACAATCCTAGAAATAACTCTGGTTGTGTTGCCTTCACGCGATAGATTCTGACCTCAAAAGTGGCACCATTTAGCGAAGAGCCGTCCTCACTTGCGACAAAAAGCTCATATTCACAGGGCCAACGCCGTCTGTTTAAAAGAAATATACATTGTGGGGCTGTCCATTAATTATGTCATCAAATTAGTGGGGTCGGAGGTTTGAAACGTCTGATAGTTGTTGACTGGGTAAGGGTGGAGTCATTAGAAGTTGACGTCAACAGTTTCATTTTGTACAAATATGAAGCATAACTCCATTTTCAGTTTGGATTTGGAAATGTTAAAATTAGAAGGGACCTACGCCGGAATTCGTCGGCTCTACGTATAGGGTCTGACGCCTCCTACTGCTGGGAGAACGGGCCGCAGACCTGTTGAGTTAGATGTTGATTCTCCGTTGATACCTCTTAGTTATTTCTGTTACATCGCTTTGGTCTCTAAAGGTTGAATATAAAACCCAATGCCAGCGCGCATTCCGTCGACTTGCGACTCTCGATTCTTGGTGCACCTCGAGAACATCAATGGTTAACATCTGAAGGGCTGCCTCAAGTTGTGTATTTCCATATGAAACGTGTGTTGAAGAACGAAGAAAGATTTGATTTGAAGAAAAATTGTGAGCTTTTAAAAATTCTGCCATTCGAATGATTTAGATAAGTACTAATGACATCTATACTGTGGTTTTTGGATTGTTGTATGCAGTACTTACCTGATGAAGATGCTGAAGGATTTTGCAGTGGTTCGTTGCTTCTCAATGTAGTGCTAAGAGCTTCTTGTGTGTTTTCAAAGATTCTCTTCCCTCCAATTCCTGATTTTGCACCGCTCTTAATTTCATGTAATTCTTTCTTTAAATTCAATTCTCGAAGAAGTGCTTTATCAAAGTCTTCCTTTAGAATGCGATATTGCTCCTTCATTTTAGCATTCTCTTTTCTACTCTCCTTATACTGCTCCTTCATTTCAGCAGTCTCTTTTCTACTCTCTTCAAGTTTTTGTTCTATTTTTTTGCTCTCGATTTCGAAGTTGCTTTTCATCGACTCTAATGCTTTCTTAAGCCGTTCTTCCACATCAAATTGTAAATTCACTTGTACTGGGTCTTCTGGATGTTCTTGGTTTTCAGTTTTTGTCATCTTGCTCTTATTACACTCTAAAATTTGCCAGCAAAGCATTTTGAATACTTTGATATAGTAAGTGATCCTCTTTTAAATTCATTTTACCGTCGATAAATTTCTGCCCCACGATTTTATAATATAAATACTATTAAATAGACGTTGAATGCTATATGTTAAGTCACAAAAATTGCACTGCCTACAGGATTGACGCGTGGTCACATGGAAGGACTTGAATCAATGAGATTCGTAAAAATGTAATTATGCATTATAATTCCCAATCATGAAAGTTGTTAGTTTTGCAATATAATTGAAACTAACTTGTGTCCTTGATTTTTGACGTTTCATTCTCTGTCTCACAATGGTCAATACGTTCCACAATCCAGTGATATTGATCTTCTAGAGCTTCTCTGAAAATAATGAACGCTTCATCGTTTGAACAAGAAAACAGATGATCAAGAAGAGCTCGACAACGATCTTTCGTTGAGACTTTATTCTCTATCTTTTGTTTCTGTTCGATGCTAATTACGCGTTTCTCAATTAGAAGATCGAAAACATTCTTCGGATCGACTTCCGACACTAATTGCCTGTACATGTCCACGATCCTGTAATGTATTCTCTTGTTTCTCTGCTTCTCTTTAAAAAGAATAGCATTCACTTCGTAAAGAAATATATTATTATGCAACAATAGAACTTCACGAAGCAATAAAATGCGCAAATATTTTAATTTAAGGAGTTTATAGTAAAAAAGATTGAGCGGAAGGTCGCGGGTTCAATTCCCGCAGGAGCCCTAAGGTCGACTCATCCTTACTCGCTAGAAGGCGGTGGTAAACTGAGGAGCAGCGTAAAGCGTGGGTCTGGGAAAGTATTGGCAACCTACCCCAGATTAATGTCTAATGCCACCTACGTCGCTGATTGCCCAGGCCGGAAATAAGCGCCGGAACCCAACGTTCAGACTCGAGTACCTTTACCTTTTATAGTAAAAAGGGGCATCGATCAAAGTTGTACGCTACAACATTTTGGATCTAAGCCAGTTAAAAATTTTGGGCTAAAACGTATATGCATAAGATTGCATTTAGTAATTGCGTCCGGTGTTGGCGTAGCCTATAGCCTTCTAAAGGCTTCTATCTCATGTGCGGAGAGAATCGACATCTCTTTAAGGAAATGCCAACCAAATTGCTAGATGAACATTCGATTTTCTAAATATATAAAGATGCAAAATTTAGTTTGAATCTTATTGTTCTGGAAGGATCTGAGAGGGTTTGATCCGTTTCTCTAATTTGGTAAATATACGAAAGCTTCCTTTATTCAATACAATTTTGATGAGCCTATCGTATTACATTATCGAAAGACACTCAAATTTAGCGGTTGAATAGGCCTATTACCTCTGTGCTTATGGTAATTGTAGTAACTATTTCAAAAATTTAACATTATCTCAAAATATGGATTGGTGGAGGAAAATTCAGTATCTCGTCATTTTGTTAGTCGCAATTTCAAACAAAATTTATAAAAATCAATTAATGCAGCGAAGTCATTTATTCAGTGGCGTAGCGAGGGGATAGTATGGGCGAACCGCCCCAGGCAGGGAGGTTTCACGTCGAGGATGACTGGGATTGCACCCCCTAACCGAGCTTTTTTGCTTGTCGGCGTTTTTCACAGGGTTCTCGTGTGCAAAACAGAGCTGAGAAAGTTTTCTGCTTGTCAGCCTTTTTCGGCAGGATTTATTTACATTTACAGCTCAAAACACAGGTATGGCTAATAATTACCTATCTTGTTTGTCAACCTTTTTGGGATTTCAGTGCTTTCCTCCCACTAACTTCCTGGGAATTCATTTCAGCTCCCCATCGAGAATTACTGGAAGCGCCACTGGCCACAGGTCGCACTTTCCCTATAAACAGCATTTTTGGCATAAAAAAATAAAAATGAATCTTGGAAAAGTTAGACACGATGTGCATAAAAATATGAGGTGATGGTCATTTCCTTTTGCTACTCAGACTTTTCATGTAAAGTCTGACAAGCAAAAAAGTCATCACCTTTTTTCTGCTCAAAAATATAAAAAATTTAAACGTTAGGGCGGCACTTTCAATTTTGGCCCGGGTGGAACTTTGCCTCGCTACGCCATTGCACTTATTGTTATTTCGGAAAGAATACTTACTCTATATCGAAGATACCAGACAACGAATCTCGGCATATAATATAACGTTTGACCATTTCGTTATTGTTTGCAATTTCGAACAAAAGCTATGAACATTCGCTAAACTACGTAAGCTATGTGATTCTTCATACATTTATAGAACACGTATTCACACTGTCTATTTATTTTTACCTGTCATTGCTCCTAGTAGGCCTACTTCGAATTCAGCCTTTTTCGAAATGCTTGCAGATATGAACGCGTGAACATCGCAATATGTCCAAAATGGACAATTCCAACCGAGCTGGTTTGCATCTAAAATATATGACACACCGTGAACCGAGTTTCTAATTTGAAATTAAGTTACTCGTTTCGGTGGTTAAACATCAACAGAACCAACGATTCATTTTGTTGACGAGATATTTTAAGTGATCCACTTTTTAAGACACAAATTCAGCCAAAGTATCTTTATCTGATTCAATAAAGAAAATCTGTCGAGAGTAGTTCGCTGAAAACAGTATTCAGACATTAATAGTTATTAGATTTGTTAGACAATAAGTAAATGCTGCATGTGAAGTCTAAACGCCGATTAAACTAAAGTAGTCTACCATATCTTACCGAAATCAACTTAGCTTTGGCCTTTGATACGACGATGTGCCTCTCTGCAGTAAGTAAGTAAGTAAATAAATCTCGTAGATTTCTATAGCGCCTTGAAAAGCAGCACAACAGTAGCTGCTTATTCTTAGGCGCTCGGCCTTTCTTAAAATAGCTATGGTAAAGGTATATGATCAGCCAGGCAATAGTCAACATCCAAAGGGCAGTGAGGCTAGTTAGAGGCCAGTCGCCTTAGTTAAATACGCTATCGTTGAAGATACTATAACGAAATAACAACTCTTGACCTGGATATCGATGGATTCAAAGTACAATGCAATTTTGCATGCAGAAATCTGTCAGCTGAGCCTTTAGGAGACAATGCTTGCAAGTTAATAGTGATCAGATTTATTATAAGATAAATAAATGCTACCTGCGAAGTCTTAACGTAATGCAGATTAAACTTGAATAGCCGAGCCGTAGCTAGAGTAATTGGAGCCCGGGACAAGGTATACACGACTCTGTAGAGTATTCCTACCAATATCTGCAGAAATCAACTTGACTATGGCCTTTGATACGAAGATGCACCTCTTTGCAGTCGCCTTAGTTAAATATGCCATCGTTGAATATAACTAGCGATAGTCGTAAGTCACGGTTCTTTACCTTGGCGTAGATGGATTCAAAGTACATTGCATTGCATCGCATTGCACAAATCTGTCAGCTGAGCTTTTAACATGGCAATTACAGTTTAAAGGTAGACAGGCTTTGCCTAGTGTATGTTTTAGATCATACAGATCAATTAATTTACATGACATTTAGATGGTGACGACAATGATTACTATGATAATTATGATTGAGATGATAATGACTAGATGACGATGTCCTGTTCATGACTTTGGCATTCATGGAACAGACAGCTGGTCAGAAAATGCTATTTGTCAGGTGTTTTACCCAGAGCATTGCAATCGCTGGTAAATCATACCCATATAAGATTGTCACTGCATATCTCTACCTTACAAGTAGACTTTCAATTATTCTGGACAGCCTACCCGAGGCATTTCTAAACATGTTGACTATGGGTCATTAGATGCTTTAGTAAATATTGGAGAAGTAATGAGGCTGAATTACTGAACGAAGTCTGTTGTAGCATTGTTTGTTAGAGAGTTTGTTGCTTTTTTGTAGATTGAGGACAACAAGACAAGGAATGAGAAATCTCGAGCAAAACCATAATTTTAATGAAATGTCAGAAGCAACACAGGGGTTTTCACAGAGTTCACATCCTAGTGAGTCACTCCAAACCATGCTATTGTTACAACTATTATACATCAGTTTAAAGATTAAAAACTATAAATCCTAAATATGTTGTTATTATGTATGAAATTTTCATTTTATAACATAATTTTACTTTTTAAGTGTAAAACGCTTGGTTCAGAAAATAGTGGAGAAAACGCACTAGATATATACTAGCATCGCAGGCATTGGAATCAGAGCTACCAGTTGTTATATGCATTGGCCAGATGCACAATTGTACAGCAAAGTGAACCAGACGAAAATCAAAGACATGGTGTCTTTGTGGCTGCTCATTGTGTGACGACCAGAGTAGCACAGGATGAGATCCTAATGTGGTTAGATAAATCGCAAATAACACATCATCGCCACCTAGCGAACATCTCCCCGACGATTTTGAATTGAAATAAACTGATCTCGTTCATTCTTGCTATGAATACACTTTATTAATTATATTTAAGATCTTGCCACTACTTTAACTTATTAGCTTAATTGTTCGACGGTAGAAAAGCCTTTCTGTTAGAGTATGAAATAAATTAACGCTACTAGTGTTTTCTTCCTAAGACACCAACTTTAGTCGCTTTCTATGCTCCATAACAAAGCAAAATTTGCTTAACCGTAAGGTTTTTGAATTTACGGTATCCTTATCCCTTAATGCTTCGATCGCAGAATAGGCAAAATGCTTCAATATTTGTCACTTAAAGAACTCAGTAAGCCTATATAACGTTGAAAGCCGCCGGTATCCTTTTTTCTTTCCTCTTCCATTGGCTCTGTGGTTGAGTATTCCGAATTACTAAAACGGGTGTTTTTTGCGTGAACTTTAGTTACGAAACCGTTGGCACAAAGCTAAGCAAGATTGTTAAAAATGAACGTTTACTTTCACGTGTGTAAATTAGTAGAGGTATGGCTAGGCATTCCAGCGCGAAAATGCATTTCGCACAAAGTGTACGGAGAAAGCATTCTGGAGATATCCGCTAGGTGGCGTGATTACGACAACACTATTGCAGTGCATCTGTAGTGGAGTTGATAAGTTAATCTGATTGTACGAAAAGAGTATTTCTTGAGATGCCTATAATCTGTGTTACACTCCGCAGACAACTAACGTTATTCGTGGCTTGTAAAGACCGAAAGTCTAAAATAAAGCATTCCAACACATCGAAATCACGCATCTTATGAAAACAAAGGTGCAGAGCGAACAGAAGGAATTGAAATGAGGCATTATTTAGCTCTAAGTATCTTCTATTTTTCATTTCGTTTAGAAAGTGCTATAGCATTCTAATCATCATCAATGACCTTGGAGGCACCCTCATCAGATCAATTCGTCTTTTTCTTTATTGTCAGCGCATCGACACTCATCTGACAAATTTCTTTTATCGGGGCTTGAGAACGACAACCGGGTAATCTGGCTTACCGTGACAGGGATATTTCTAGGATTGTGAAGTTGGGGGGTGTCGACCTCAAATGGGGGGATCCGGAGCCAACTAGTATGCATTTTGTATGCATACCATTGTCACATTACCAAATTTTGGGAGTGTCGACCTCAAATGGGGTGCTGGAGGTGTTAGGGGTTGTAAAAATATCCTGTACCGTGCAGTGGCGAAGCTACGTGGCTGTTTGAGGTTGTTCAAACAACCTTCATACCTTCAACCTTCTGGTGTTCAGTTGCATAATGCATACTCGCATATGTTGTCCATTGCCAATACAGATATTGTGTGGATATAACCGCCTGCCTTCAAGGGCACAGATAGCATGTTACCGCACAAACACTGGCGGCTCCACGATGGTGGATGACTGGTATGCATCCCCCACCGAACGATTTTTCCTTGTCAGGGTCTCAGGGAGGCTGTCCGGTATAAGTCGTTTTACGCATTTGTAACCAAGACAGAGAGCTGATGACCTTTTTCGTTTGTCAAACTTTTTCTCAATTTTGTCAATTTATGCACCAACAGTTCTTAAACTAATGTTCTCGCCATGTATTTTTGAGTCTCGAAGTGCCCTCTATTTTGGAATCCTGGTTACGCCACTGATGTGCAGAATTGGTCTGTTCAGCAAGACAATTCGATCGACTAATCAATGGTGCCCTATTATAGGCTGCACTCTTCCAAACAGTTTCTTGACGATTAAGTAGTTTCCAGTTGTTCAACAAAATAGTAAAAGTTCATGCACCATATATTGCATAGCGTTTTTTAGGACAAAATTTTTTTGTCTAATATTTCACGTAATATTAATTTTTTTAAATTATAACTCTTGCATGTTGATATGCCACTAAAACACAACTTTACAGAAATTTGAAAGAAATTTGAAAACTCATGCGCTAATGGGTTAATTAGTGTAATTGAAGTCTTGGTTTCGAAAAAAATTAATATTTCAACTGTCAGATGTCGTAGACTATTGTGTAATGTACCAAATTGAAGGTCTTTTCATTCTGAACATAAACGATCTCTTGGTATTTTGTGTTTACAGTACTGGTTTCCAAGTTATTTTGAAATGTATTTGATTTTGGCGGCCATCTTGGAAATAGGTGGATATCGCCGCTCGGCCACCTCTGACCAACCCCACCATCGAAATTGTTATTCTACATACTTTTCTGCTTCCAATGACATATGACACACCATTTGTTCATTAAAACGCCCACGGGACACCACATGCCCCTGACTATTAGGTTATTTCGGAAACAAAATGACGTTATTCACTTCAAGATTATTGGATACATGAAGGTCTCTCTGTAGGTTCTATGGGTTCGCTGTCAATAGACACCAGTTGCATCCCAGTTTCTGTACCTTGTCTTCTTCCAGGAGTCTCTCAGATAGAAACTTGCAGCAGCAGCACTGAAGTCGGAGAGATTTTGGCAAGTTAGCAGGATAGTTTTACACCCCCTAACAGCTCCCAACACCTCCCCCAATTTGAGGTCGACACCCCTCGTCCCAAAATTTGGGAATGTGACAATGGTAAGTATACAAAATGAATATTAATTAGTCCCTGACACCCCGCCAAATAGAGAAGGACACCCCTAACTTTCATTCCGTTATGACCTTTTTAGGCTTGTGAGACTATTCTGAGAGTTGATAAGGTTTTTTGCTTGTCAGACTTTTGTTGGTAGAGAATTCCAAAACTTTCCAAAATTCGACACCCCCAGATTTTTCCGACACCCCCAAATTCACAACCCTACAATCCTAGAAAATAACCACACACACCCAGATTTTCCCGACACCCCCCTCCCAAATTCGCAATCCTAGAAATAACCCTGGGCGTCAGCTTTAGGAGGTAGAAAAAGGGCGGTGCAAACGGGCTAGACCTCGCCCGAGAAGCAATGTGGGCCGACGTTAATTCCTGGAGCAGATGGCAAATGGTATAGAATCCAATCGATGAAGATTCAGAACAGACTAGGAGCGAGGTTACACACCTGACGGACGCCGGATATTGTCTTATTTTGAGAAGATGACAATAGTTCCTGTGATGCTGAGTGCGATGGAGAAAAGACAGACCAATGCAAAGCATCTAGTTACATGTATGACCGCAATTAAATTTGGAATTCTTTCATTTTAAATAAGTGAACGCTTTCTCTCCACACAATATACTATGAGTTCTGTAAATGATACAATAATATAATAATGATATAATGTAAATGATTAAGTGATGGGGAAAAGAGCAAGAGGGAGACAAAGATTGATGTTCATCGAAAACCTGCTATGCAAAGTGAAAGACAAAATATCGGAAGTAGAACTGCTACAAGCGACATACGACAGAGAGGAGTGGAAGTCCATGGTCGCCAACGTTGTAAAACAAGGCACCAAAGAAGAAGAAGTAAATGATACTGAAGCATTTTGCCTTATCTCGCTTGCAGCACGCAGAGCACAATACAATACTCAGAATACGACTATAAAGCGGATTATGCTTTTTTATGGAAAATGAAAAGCGGCTAAAGTTGGTGTCTTAGGAAGAAAATGCCAGTGGCGTAAATTTCGTTAATACTCCAATAAAAGCGTTTCCACTTCTCCAGACATCGCTGAACATTGAATGGAGGGTGGGGCCGATTGGTCCGGTGGCATATTTCAAGAGTTCCGAGGAAATGATAGAACCCATGACGGAAAGTAGCCTATTACCCAGCTGGCTATGCGATTTTGATGATGATGATGATGATGATGATGATGATGATGATGATGATGGAGAAATATTCTTTTCTACAAGTATTAAGTAAAAGACTGCGTGAAAATAGAATTTCTCTTTCATTACAAGTGAAGTGACTATTCCAAAATAAAATTACCTACTATCAATAAATATTTTTACCATTCCTGAGTAATAAGCTACTTGGGAATGGACTTTCAATGCCTAAGCAGAAACTGCGTGGATTGTAATCTTCAGTTTAGCTGATTACAATTATAATATATAATTATATGTATAATTATATATAATTTATATATATATATATATATATATATATATATATATAAATCAGACGAAAAAGTATAATGGTTGCAGAGATGAGCTGTCTTGGAAAATAATGGGAGTCAACAAATATAAAAAATTGAGAAATGAAGACATCAGGCAACAGACAGGAGCCACAGAAACAATTATGGATAAAGTACTCAAAAGGAGATTAAATTGGTTTGGGCAAGCTAAAAGAATGGACAACAATAGATGGGCCTACAAAGCACTGCATTCGCACAAAGTAGAAGGAGACAGAGGGGAGAAAGACCGAGAAAAAGAGGGATGGATAACATCAAGGAAGATCTGGAAGCAAAGAACATGTCGATTGTTGAAGGATGCAGATTAGCGCAAGATCGAGCGAAGTGGAAATGTTTCGTATCTAACTATTACCGCCATGCAGGCAGAAAGTGAAGAAGAAGAAGAAGATGATGATGATGATGATGATGATAATGATGAGGATGATGATGATGATGATTATATATAAACAGTAGCCTTAATTAGCGCGTCATATTGCAGCCATATCTTTGCATCTGATGTTTTCTCTTAACATATTTGCCGGGTCACGGCAAGTTACAAAGCCGTTAACCCCTTAACTGGAAGTTCCGGATATATTCATCCAAATTACATTGAGTTACAGTTAAACACACGGTTAAGGAGTTAAAGCGAGTCGCACATTTCCCTAAAGTTTGGTAAACCCTGGCCTAGTGTAGTAACTTTTATAATTAACATTATTTCGCAATAACACAAGGACAGCGTATTCCGATCATTTTGCTCTGATACTTCAATACAATAGAGAATCGCTATTTGTATATTGCTGTTCGGACCACCTAGCGGTTAAGCGATTTGGCGATACTCATAAAATTTTTAAGACGCGAAAGAAAGGTGTGTTCCTGGCAAACTTTCAAGAATATAATTATCAATGAAGCATCTTTATCGCAATGACGTTTCTTAGCGAATTTCGCCAGAACGCTTTTCACTGTAGATTTAAAATCTCTCGTTCAGCTTTTTCTAGATGCATTTGTTTTCTATTAATTTAATTCTAATAACTTAATTGTTTCAAGAAATATATGCATTTTAATCAATTTTGTGCATTTTTATATACAAAGAGTCTCGAAACTAATGTTCTAGACAAAACACCCTTTAAAGTCATGTTCTATAATTAATCTATAAGGGGACAAGGCCTCTTTACTCTGTTGGTGCGAGGCTAAATGCTTTAGAATTTTCTAAACGAAATGAAAAATAAATTAGAAGATAATTTGTGCTAAATAATGTCATTCAATTCTTTCTGTTTGAAAACGCCAAAGCATTTTGCCTATCACCGATAGAGTGAAAAACATTGAGAAAAACGTTTGATGTTGACCTAGCTGTAATGCGAATCTTTTCTCTTTATGAAATATATCGCGTGGCTAAATCGGGTGTTTTGCGCGAGATATTTAGTTATGAAACTATCCGTGGATAAAATAGACACGATTTTAAAGATGCTTATTTGTCTTCGTGTGATTAATTTAGTAAAGATATGACAACATATTCCTACGAAAAACTGCATTTTATATGTCGTCATCACCACTATCACCATCATCATCCTCATCGTCATCATCATTGTCATCGACACCATCAGTCATCATCACCATCATCATCGTAGTTGTCGTCATCATCATCATCGTCGTCGTCATCATTATCATTATCAACTTATTCAGCAGCAGCAGTTTTCGTCAACGTCATCGTCGTCGTCATTATCGTCATCACCATCATTATCATCATCGTCGTCGTCTTTCATAATCGTGATCATTGTAATGGACATTTTATTCGCTAGGTGTCATCCAGTGCGTCTTTAATTGAAGTTTTTCCTATTTGTAATACAGAAATAAAGAAATATTGCATCAGATATTTTATGTCTGAAATGAATAATGTCATGGAGGCTGTGAAGAAGAAACGCCTCTGTCTGTCTGTCTGTCTCTCTGTCTGTCTCTGTCTCTCTGTCTGTCTCTGTCTCCCTCCCTCTGATGGTAACAATAAAGTGTCGTCGTCCGATGCCTTTATTATTATCCATTTGCCAATGACATGTTAGCAAACATGTCAGTACAGCCAATCATCTCATACAATTTAATGCTAGACATTGACTATCTTTATCCTACAGGTCACGACTCAATGATTGATATACAGAGCATTAAAACCGGATAGAGGGGCGGATTATAGTGACAACGAGGGCTCGCCCAAAATCAAACCATTAATAACCCTAACTGTCATGTACTGTCAGGGCCATATTAAGGCGGGGGCTGAGGGGGCTGTAGCCCCCCGGCCCATCATGAAAATAGGCCCACCGATTTTCGAGATAACCTTTTTTGCTTGTCAACATGAATTGGAAGGGAAATAACCTTTTTTGCTTGTCAGAGATTTTCAGTATAGGCGACGGCCTTTTTTTCTTTCCCAGCCCCCCGGCCCACTCGGACCTTAACCCAGCCCTTGTGTACTGTAGTAAAATAGTACGGCAAAGTGAACCAGGCTTGGCTGCTCATTCCGTGACGTCCAGAAATAAATCGCAAATATCGCATCATCGCCACCTAGCGAACATCGTCTCGACGCGCTTTTGTATTGAACTAAACTGGTAATATTTTTCTACTTTAATTATCTAAAGATAAAAGTGCATTTTAAACAATTTTATCTTTTTTATGCACCAAAATTGGTTCAACTAAACTTCTCGCTAAAACACCCGCTTAAGGCATACTCTATTATTTATAAAAGGACAGGACTCGCTTAACCGTTAAGACGTTAGGGTAGCGCTCGTCACACTATTGTTGATAGGCAAAATGCTTTAGCATTTTCTAAACGAAAAGAAAAATAAATTGGAAGGTAAAAATTAGAACTAAATAAAGCCGTTCTATTCTTTCTGTTCGCTCGGTTGACAATACGATCGAACCCGGGTTAACGGTTCCTCTGATACGGAGCAGCTGTGTCTTCTGAATCGAATGCTTGCTTTTTCTCCTCCAGGAATCGAAGCTGCCCACCCACTACCAGCGGCGCATGTGGTCTATCATCGTCCAGCACGAACCCTCCGTCTTCACGAAGATGTCTGAGGAGGGCATCGAACGCACGCTGAGGGGCAAATACGCGTTCCTCATGGAGTCAACGATGATCGAGTAAACGATCCAGAGGCACTGCGAGTTTATGCAAGTCGGCGGACTGCTCGACAGCAAATGCCACGGCATCGGAACGCAGATCGGTCAGCCCATAGTCAAACTTCTCGGAACACTCCTCTGGCTGCTCCAGGCACGTCGGAACGAATTTTCAGCAGGTGTGCAGATTTTCTGAAGATAAAAGTTGGCTGCTGCCGCTGCTCTGTCGCTTACTGCGACTTGGCAATATATGAACTTGAAACGTTTTGAAACTCCCTGTGATTCATCTTCGCATTTGCTCGGCCATCTGAGTAATGCATTGTTTTATGTGATTCTGTAGTCTGTCTAATTGATCCAACTGATTATGCACTGGAGTAGAGTGTCCCAAAGTGTTTTCCGCATCTTTCTAGCTTCTATATAGCCTGAAATATAGTAAGTTTAAAACTTGTATGTTCACATTTTCACATGAACGCCTTTCCCCCAAATTAAATACCCCGATTGGGGCGACTTGAAAAAAATTAAATCCCCCTGGAACGGGTTAAGTAAAAGACTGCATGAAAATAGAATTTCTCTTTCATTACGAAGTGGAGACTATTTCAAAATAAAATTACCTACTATCAATAAATATTTTTTTTACCATTCCTGAGTAATAAGGTACTTGGGAATGGACTTTCTACAATGCCTAAGCAGAAACTGCGTGGATAGTAATCTTCAGTTTAGCTGATTACAATTACATATATAATTATATGTATAATTATACATATAATGATATATATATATCAGACGAAAAAAGTATAATGGTTGCAGAGATGAGCTGTCTTGGAAAATAATGGGAGTCAACAAATATCAAAAATTGAGAAATGAAGACATCAGGCAACAGACAGGAGCCACAGAAACAATTATGGATAAAGTACGCAAAAGGAGATTAAATTGGTTTGGGCATGTTAAAAGAATGGACAACAATAGATGGGCCTACAAAGCACTGCATACACACAAAGTAGAAGGAGACAGAGGGGAGGAAGACCGAGAAAAAATGGATGGATAACATCAAGGAAGATCTGTAAGCAAAGAACATGTCGATTGTTGAAGGATGCAGATTAGCGCACGATCGAGCGAAGTGGAAATGTTTCGTATCTAACTATCACCGCCATGCAGGCAGAAAGTGAAGAAGAAGAAGAAGATAAAGAAGAGAAGAAGAAGAAGAAGAAGAAGAAGAAGAAGAAGATGAAGATGATGATGATGATGATGATGATGATGATGATGATGATGATGATGATGATGATGATGATGATGATGATGATGATTATATATAAACAGTAGCCTTAATTAATTAGCACGTCATATTGCAGCCATATCTTTGCATCTGATGTTTTCTCTTAACATATTTGCCGGGTCACGGCAAGTTACAAAACCGTTAAAGCGAGTCGCACATTTCCCTAAAGTTTGGTAAACCCTGGCCTAGTGTAGTAACTTTTATAATTAACATTATTTCGCAATAACACAAGGACAGCGTATTCCTATCATTTTGCTCTGATACTTCAATACAATAGAGAATCGCTATTTGTATTATTTTGTCAGAACCACCTAGCGGTTAAGCGATTTGGCGATACTCATAAAATTTTTAAGACGCGAAACAAAGGTGTGTTCCTGGCAAAATTTCAAGAATATAATTATCAATGAAGCATCTTTATCGCAATGACGTTTCTTAGCGAATTTCGCCAGAACGCCTTTCGCTGTAGAATTAAAATCTCTCGTTCAGCTTTTTCTAGATGCATTTGTTTTCTATTAATTTAATTCTAATAACTTAATTGTTTCAAGAAATATATGCATTTTAATCAATTTTGTGCATTTTTATATACAAAGAGTCTCATAACTAATGTTCTATACAAAACACCCTTTAAAGTCATGTTCTATAATTAATCTATAAGGGGACAAGGCCTTTTTACTCTGTTGGTTCGAGGCTAATTGCTTTAGAATTTTCTAAACGAAATGAAAAATAAATTAGAAGATAATTTGTGCTAAATAATGTCATTCAATTCTTTCTGTTTGAAAACGCCAAAGCATTTTGCCTATCACCGATAGAGTGAGTGAAAGACATTGAGACAAACGTTTGATGCTGACCTAGCTGTAATGCGAATCTTTTCTCTTTATGAAATATATCGCATGGCTAAATCAGGTGTTTTGCGCGAGATATTTAGTTATGAAACTATCCGTGAATAAAATAGACATGATTTTAAACATGCTTATTTGTCTTCGTGTGATTAAATTAGTAAAGATATGACAACATATTCCTACGAAAACTGCATTTTATATGTCGTCATCACCACTATCACCATCATCATCCTCATCGTCATCATCATTGTCATCGACACCATCAGTCATTGTCACCATCACCATCATCGTCATCATCATCATCATCATCATCGTCGTCATCATTATCATTATCAACTTATTCAGCAGCAGCAGTAGTTTCGTCAACGTCATCGTCGTCGTCTTCATCGTCATCACCATCATTATCATCGTCGTCGTCGTCATCATCGTCGTGTCTCATGATCGTGATCATTGTAATGGACATTTTATTCGCTAGGTGTCATCCAGTGCGTCTTTAATTGAAGTTTTTCCTATTTGTAACAAAGAAATAAAGAAATATTGCATCAGATATCGATGTCTGAAATGAATAATGTCATGGAGGCTGTGAAGAAGAGACGCCTTTCTCTGTCTGTCTCTCTGTCTGTCTCTGTCTCTCTGACTGTCTGCCTCTCTCTCTCTCTCTCTCTCTCTCATTCTCTCTCTCTCTATGATGGTAACAGTAGAGTGTCATCGCCCGATGCCTTTATTATTATCCATTTGCCAATGACATGTTAGCAAACATCAGTACAGCCAATCATCTCATACAATTTAATGCTAGACATTGACTATCTTTATCCTACAGGTCATGACTCAATGATTGATATACAGAGCATTAAAACCGGATAGAGGGGCGGATTATAGTGACAACGAGGGCTCGCCCAAAACTAAACCATTAATAACCCTCTAACTGTCATGTACTGTCAGGGCCATATTAAGGCGGAGGCTGAGGGGGCTGTAGCCCCCCGGCCCATCATGAAAATAGGCCCACAGATTCTCGAGATAACCTTTTTTGCTTGTCAGCACGATTTGGAAGGGAGATAACCCTTTTGTTGCTTGTCGGAGATTTTCAGTATAGGCGACGGCCTTTTTTCTTTCTCAGCCCCCCGGCCCACTCGAACCTTAATCCAGCCCTGTGTACTGTAGTAAAATAGTACGGCAAAGTGAACCAGGCGTGGCTGCTCATTCCGTGACGTCCAGAAATAAATCGCAAATATCGCATCATCGCCACCTAGCGAGCATCGTCTCAACGCGCTTTTGTATTGAACTAAAACTGGTAATATTTCTACTACTTTAAGTATCTAAAGATAAAAGTGCATTTTAAACAATTTTATCTTGTTTATGCACCAAAATTGGTTCAACTAAAGTTCTCACTAAAACACCCGCTTAAGGCATACTCTATTATTTATAAAAGGACAGGACTCGCTTAACCGTTAAGACGTTAGGGTAGCGCTCGTCACACTATTGTTGATAGGCAAAATGCTTTAGCATTTGCTAAACGAAAAGAAAAATAAATTGGAAGGTAAAAATTAGAACTAAATAAAGCCGTTCTATTCTTTCTGTTCGCTCGGTTGACAATACGATCGAACGCGGGTTGACGGTTCCTCTGATACGGAGCAGCTGTGTCTTCTGAATCGAATGTTTGCTTTTTCTCCTCCAGGAATCGAAGCTGCCCACCCACTACCAACGGCGCATGTGGTCTATCATGGTCCAGCACGAACCCTCCGTCTTCACGAAGACGTCTCAGGAGGGTATCGAACGGACGCTGAGGGGCAACTACGCATTCCTCATGGAGTCAACGATGATCGAGAAAACGATCCAGAGGCACTGTGATTTGATGCAGGGGTCGACCGACGGACTGCTCGACAGCAAAGGCTACGGCATCGGAACGCAGATCGGTCAGCCCGTAGTCAAACTTCTCGGAACACTCCTCTGGCTGCTCCAGGCACGTCGGGACGAATTTTCAGCTGATTTTCTGAAGATAAAAGTTGGCTGCTGCCGCTGCTCTGTCGCTTACTGCGACTTGGCAATATGTGAACTTGAAACGTTTTGAAACGCCCTGTGATTCATCTTCGCATTTGCTCGGCCATATGAGTAATGCATTGTTTTATGTGATTCTGTAGTCTGTCTAATTGATCCAACTGATTATGCACTGGAGTAGAGTGTCCCAAAGTGTTTTCCGCATCTTTCTAGCTTCTTATGAAATATAGTAAGTTTAAAACTTGTATGTTCACATTTTCACATGAACGCCTTTCCCCCAAATTAAATACCCCGATTGGGGCGACTTGAAAAAAATTAAATCCCCCTGGAACGGGTTAAGTAAAAGACTGCATGAAAATAGAATTTCTCTTTCATTACGAAGTGGAGACTATTTCAAAATAAAATTACCTACTATCAATAAATATTTTTTTTACCATTCCTGAGTAATAAGGTACTTGGGAATGGACTTTCTACAATGCCTAAGCAGAAACTGCGTGGATAGTAATCTTCAGTTTAGCTGATTACAATTACATATATAATTATATGTGTAATTATACATATAATGATATATATATATCAGACGAAAAAAGTATAATGGTTGCAGAGATGAGCTGTCTTGGAAAATAATGGGAGTCAACAAATATCAAAAATTGAGAAATGAAGACATCAGGCAACAGACAGGAGCCACAGAAACAATTATGGATAAAGTACGCAAAAGGAGATTAAATTGGTTTGGGCATGTTAAAAGAATGGACAACAATAGATGGGCCTACAAAGCACTGCATACACACAAAGTAGAAGGAGACAGAGGGGAGGAAGACCGAGAAAAAATGGATGGATAACATCAAGGAAGATCTGGAAGCAAAGAACATGTCGATTGTTGAAGGATGCAGATTAGCGCACGATCGAGCGAAGTGGAAATGTTTCGTATCTAACTATCACCGCCATGCAGGCAGAAAGTGAAGAAGAAGAAGAAGATAAAGAAGAGAAGAAGAAGAAGAAGAAGAAGAAGAAGAAGATGAAGATGATGATGATGATGATGATGATGATGATGATGATGATGATGATGATGATGGTGATGATGATTATATATAAACAGTAGCCTTAATTAATTAGCACGTCATATTGCAGCCATATCTTTGCATCTGATGTTTTCTCTTAACATATTTGCCGGGTCACGGCAAGTTACAAAACCGTTAAAGCGAGTCGCACATTTCCCTAAAGTTTGGTAAACCCTGGCCTAGTGTAGTAACTTTTATAATTAACATTATTTCGCAATAACACAAGGACAGCGTATTCCTATCATTTTGCTCTGATACTTCAATACAATAGAGAATCGCTATTTGTATTATTTTGTCAGAACCACCTAGCGGTTAAGCGATTTGGCGATACTCATAAAATTTTTAAGACGCGAAATAAAGGTGTGTTCCTGGCAAAATTTCAAGAATATAATTATCAATGAAGCATCTTTATCGCAATGACGTTTCTTAGCGAATTTCGCCAGAACGCCTTTCGCTGTAGAATTAAAATCTCTCGTTCAGCTTTTTCTAGATGCATTTGTTTTCTATTAATTTAATTCTAATAACTTAATTGTTTCAAGAAATATATGCATTTTAATCAATTTTGTTCATTTTTATATACAAAGAGTCTCGAAACTAATGTTCTATACAAAACACCCTTTAAAGTCATGTTCTATAATTAATCTATAAGGGGACAAGGCCTTTTTACTCTGTTGGTTCGAGGCTAATTCTTTAGAATTTTCTAAACGAAATGAAAAATAAATTAGAAGATAATTTGTGCTAAATAATGTCATTCAATTCTTTCTGTTTGAAAACGCCAAAGCATTTTGCCTATCACCGATAGAGTGAGTGAAAGACATTGAGACAAACGTTTGATGCTGACCTAGCTGTAATGCGAATCTTTTCTCTTTATGAAATATATCGCATGGCTAAATCGGGTGTTTTGCGCGAGATATTTAGTTATGAAACTATCCGTGAATAAAATAGACATGATTTTAAACATGCTTATTTGTCTTCGTGTGATTAAATTAGTAAAGATATGACAACATATTCCTACGAAAAACTGCATTTTATATGTCGTCATCACCACTATCACCATCATCATCCTCATCGTCATCATCATTGTCATCGACACCATCAGTCATTGTCACCATCACCATCATCGTCATCATCATCATCATCATCGTCGTCATCATTATCATTATCAACTTATTCAGCAGCAGCAGTAGTTTCGTCAACGTCATAGTCGTCGTCTTCATCGTCATCACCATCATTATCATCGTCGTCGTCGTCATCATCGTCGTGTCTCATGATCGTGATCATTGTAATGGACATTTTATTCGCTAGGTGTCATCCAGTGCGTCTTTAATTGAAGTTTTTCCTATTTGTAACAAAGAAATAAAGAAATATTGCATCAGATATCGATGTCTGAAATGAATAACGTCATGGAGGCTGTGAAGAAGAGACGCCTTTCTCTGTCTGTCTCTCTGTCTGTCTCTGTCTCTCTGTCTGTCTGCCTCTCTCTCTCTCTCTCTCTCTCTCTCTCTCTCTCTCTCTCTCTCTCTCTCTCATTCTCTCTCTCTCTATGATGGTAACAGTAGAGTGTCATCGCCCGATGCCTTTATTATTATCCATTTGCCAATGACATGTTAGCAAACATCAGTACAGCCAATCATCTCATACAATTTAATGCTAGACATTGACTATCTTTATCCTACAGGTCATGACTCAATGATTGATATACAGAGCATTAAAACCGGATAGAGGGGCGGATTATAGTGACAACGAGGGCTCGCCCAAAACCAAACCATTAATAACCCTAACTGTCATGTACTGTCAGGGCCATATTAAGGCGGGGGCTGAGGGGGCTGTAGCCCCCCGGCCCATCATGAAATAGGCCCACAGATTCTCGAGATAACCTTTTTTGCTTGTCAGCACGATTTGGAAGGGAGATAACCCTTTTGTTGCTTGTCGGAGATTTTCAGTATAGGCGACGGCCTTTTTTCTTTCTCAGCCCCCCGGCCCACTCGAACCTTAATCCAGCCCTGTGTACTGTAGTAAAATAGTACGGCAAAGTGAACCAGGCGTGGCTGCTCATTCCGTGACGTCCAGAAATAAATCGCAAATATCGCATCATCGCCACCTAGCGAGCATCGTCTCAACGCGCTTTTGTATTGAACTAAAACTGGTAATATTTCTACTACTTTAAGTATCTAAAGATAAAAGTGCATTTTAAACAATTTTATCTTGTTTATGCACCAAAATTGGTTCAACTAAAGTTCTCGCTAAAACACCCGCTTAAGGCATACTCTATTATTTATAAAAGGAACGGACTCGCTTAACCGTTAAGACACCACTACGTTAGGGTAGCGCTCGTCACACTATTGTTGATAGGCAAAATGCTTTAGCATTTTCTAAACGAAAAGAAAAATAAATTGGAAGGTAAAAATTAGAACTAAATAAAGCCGTTCTATTCTTTCTGTTCGCTCGGTTGACAATGCGATCGAACCCGGGTTAACGGTTCCTCTGAGACGGAGCAGTTGTCTCTCCTGAATCGAATGTTTGCTTTTTCTCCTCCAGGAATCGAAGCTGCCCACCCACTACCAGCGGCGCATGTGGTCTGTCATGGTCCAGCAAGAACCCTCCGTCTTCACGAAGACGTCTCAGCAGGGCATCGAACGGACGCTGAGGGGCAACTACGCGTTCCTCTTGGAGTCAACGATGATCGAGTACACGATCCAGAGACACTGCGAGTTGATGCAGGTCGACGGACTGCTCGACAGCAAAGGCCACGGCATCGGAACGCAGATCGGTCAGCCCGTAGTCAAACTTCTCGGAACACTCCTCTGGCTGCTCCAGGCACGTCGGAACGAATTTTCAGCAGGGGTGCAGATTTTCTGAAGATAAAAGTTGGCTGCTGCCGCTGCTCTGTCGCTTACTGCGACTTGGCAACATGTGAACGTGAAACGTTTTGAAACGCCCTGTGACTCATCTTCGCATTTGCTCGGCCATATGAGTAATGCATTGTTTTATGTGATTCTGTAGTCTGTCTAATTGATCCAACTGATTATGCACTGGAGTAGAGTGTCCCAAAGTGTTTTCCGCTGATCACCAATGTTCCATGACTCGAGGTAGATGGGTTCCGTAGACACCTTCTAAGAGTTTTATCCAATCTGTAGGTTACTCTATGCATAAGCACGTTGAAAGCAGTTTCGAATTGCCGCTTGTCGAGCGTTGGTGCAGAATGAAAGGGTAATTGCTCATTTTATCAAAACGAGTTAATTGGACATATCTGCCTTTTCCTGCGTCATTGTGTGAAAACGTGTTACAAAAATTAGATTAGAAAACCACTCGATGCCAGTGATGTTAACAAGGACTGAAACCCAAGGACCAGAATAAGGACAAGGACTGACCCCCCAAGGACCAGGATAAGGACAAGGGCCGACCCCCCAAGGACGAGGACAAGGACGAGGACCTACCCCTCAAGCACAAGGACCACAAGGACTGACCTCCAAGGACCAAGGATAAGGAGATTAAGGACCGACCTTTAAATTTTAGTAAACACTTCCTCTATATTTGTAGATTTTCACAAAAGATATACAAACAATAGGCCATATAGCTAACTAACTAACAAATACAAAAACTGCACTGAAATACGATATCACCTTTTCCTTGGGTAGACGCTGAGATATTTATCAGGTTGCAAGCGGCTCGAATAAATGCCCCAAGTGCTTGGGAGCGTCCGGTATGAGAATAAAATCAGAGTTAAAGGGGATTCGTTGAAACCTGAATTTTAATCAAATGCAGCAAAGAGCCTCTATATAGGCACGCAGCGCTTTTTACGTACGACTTTCGGGGGTGCCCATCTCAATCTACCTTTCATTGAACTTTCGGGTGTTTGCTTTAATTAAAAATATGAATAGTATTAGGCCTAGCACTCACTTTGTGAAGGCACTTGTGACTGACATCTTATCTTGGATGCGTTTTTTACATTTCTTACAAGCAGGGCCTCGGAGAGGCAGGGGAACTGCATAGGGGCCCCAGCGGTCAGGGGCGGGCCGATGACGAATTGAGAACATCAATAATAATAATAATAATAGAAAAGTAAGGGGGCCCGGCAAGTAAAGAGGACCCGGCGCGAAAAGGCTGACAAGCAAAAAGGTCGTCAAGAAATTGTATTACACACAGGGGCCCGGAATTTTTCTTTGCACAGGGGCCCGGAATTTCTCTCGGCGGGCCTGCTTACAAGTAGTAATCCATTTAGGGTCGACGATCTTGAAGTCTTTAAACTAGATTTTTTCACTACTCGCGGCTGTGTATACCCTAAAGGTGATCCCTCTTCCTGAATAATACAAATCTTAAAAACATACGCTAGGCTCGTACGCTTTCAAAAGTAAGTAAAGTAAAAGTAAAGTAAAATCTCGTGGATTTCTATAGCGCCTTGGAGAGCAGCACAACAGTAGCTGCTTATTCGTAGGCGCTCAGCCTATCTTACAATAGCTATGAGGAAGGTATATTATCAGCCAGGCAATAGTCAACACCCAAAGGGCAGTGAGGCTAGGTTGTTACAGCTATGAAGGATATAGGATAGATTTCAAACAGGAAAAGGAAGTTCAGCTGCTCAACTGGTGTCATCATAGACTTTAATATCATGTATTATAATAAATCTATGGGTATTATAAAGGAAACGATGACTACACATGTAGAGTAACTCAAAGCAAGTATGTAAATATAAATTCATATACTACTCTTACATTCGAACATAATAATCAATACAATTGAAAATAATATACAAATAATTTGGTCCTTATAAGGATTTTCAAGGGCTAAGTTACAAGGACCAGGACAAGAACCGATCTGCAAGGACTAGGATAAGGACAAGGACCGAACCTCCAAGGACGAGGACAAGGACGAAGACTGACTCTCCAAGGACGAAGACAAGGACAAGGACTTCAAATTGGTCCTTAAGGAGTCCTTAGGACAAGGACCAGGACAAGGATTAGCATCACTGCTCGATGCATCATCAAACACGAGACAACAGTTTCCCACATGAAACCATAATATATGTAGAAAGAATATTTGTAGGACTATGAAAGTTCTCATATTAAAGTTGTTAAGATGGCGTTTTAAAATTGCGAAATGCTTCACTGTGTCTCTTTTAGTAATGGCCCATTCAGGCGATATAAAAATAGCCATTGGTCTTAACATCAAAAATTAATTCGAAGCTTTGGTCGGACGGACCCTAAGATGTCTTGCTATAAATTTCTGAACCGCATTTAGGCTATATCAGCTGTTATATATAAAGTGTTTTGTTGTTCTTAATTAAAACAATATATGCAAACGATTGTTAAACTTGCTTCGTTCTCGCAATCAAGCCGTTCCAAACCGGGCGGGAACCCAATATTCATGTGGTGCTGATCTAAAACTGCCCTTGCGTTATTTGGGAAAAACGCTACAATATACTGCGCTAGAGCAGCCGACTGACTTGGAAAAGTGCCTGAAGTACTGCCTGGTATTTCCTTTTCCTGTGTCCCTTTCAAGTTTCAACTGGTATTGTTTTGTGCCAGTGGCTTATTATTTCACATAAATCGAAGTTAAATATGGGAAAATGCGACATCGATAAATTGATTTAAAGTAAACTTGAGTGAATGTCATTTCAAACGTATAACGGAGTCTCACAGTCTGTGATGCGTAGCCACACAACGAGAAGGGTGGACACTGCAGGACCGCCGCATTCATCTGAGTGCTGATGCTGTTGTCAAACTTTTTGTTCATGAAGTGGAACTTTAATTATTACCTTTTAACAGTCGACATTTAATTTGACGTTATAATTTGGAAAGCAACAACTTAGTAAGTCCTAGTAGGCTACAGTGGGTGGTAGATCATCAATATACATGTAGGCCCTAAGAGTTTTTGTTAACGTTTGTTAAGGAGGAGACCGATAAGACTTGTGCGGCGCTTGGTGCGGGGTTGCGGAAGGGACAAGAACAAATGCCGCGGAGAAGGGGCTCTGACGGGGAGAAGCAATGCGGGGATTTGGTGTGGACGGGGAGAAATGTTTGGGTGCGGAGTGGGGATGGACACAAAAAATGGTTCCAGGGTCATTCCATTGTCAACGCATTTTGGGGACATGCTGGAGACGCGATCCCTCTTCTGACCCAGGCGCTGGCAACCCACGATACGCCACTGTTCAGAACAGCAAAAACAATCAAACTCATGTCTATAGTTAATATTTAGTTTACTTTATTATTTCTTCTTCATCATACAAATTATATACAGCAATTATATAAAACAGTAATTTCAAAAATTGAATAAAAATGTCAACTAATTAATATAGAGAACTTTAATCTTAACTAGTAGAATCATAATGCAAATACTTGGAAGGAAAGACGAAATAAGGTAATTAAAGGGATCAGTAATCCCTTAAGGAATTAACCAAAAATTATTATATTTGGTACAATAATAGCAGACATAGATAATGCATGATTATTAAAACAGTGGTAAATATTTAAAACAGATTTACTAATAATTTCTTGTCGGAGACAGTAAGCAAATTCAGCCGATTAAATTGCACGCTAATCGTAACAAGAGCATTAGCGTCAAATCAGTTCTCCATTCGTTTCCGCAGCCTAGCCTTTTTACACAGGGTATTCTAATTTTCCCAAGATAAAGAGGTTTTCAAGGTTTTGTGATTGGTAATTTCGGAGTGATGTTTCCATTCAATCAATTCGTCGTTCACGATATTCGCAACTGGAATCCATTTGACGTCGTCACTGTTAGCTCCGCATCCAATGGCAAACAACTTTTTCGCCGTGAACAATTACATCAGAATTAACACTTTCCAACTTGAATTTATCTCTCACCTTCCAGGTTTTGTGGCAAAATCGTATATAAAGCATCCATCGCCACCTAATAAAATAACAGAATTTTGCCACAATTCGCCTCGAAGCCAGCCACATGCTCTGGGCATTTGCGTCGTGAGCAAAGTGGAAGTATTTAATTTCGTGTCATATACTTGTACTTTGTTGGTCTTTTCCCTGTGGGCGTCATATCCTCCAAAGATATAGAGTGAAGTCTGAAATGGCACACAATTGCCAGAATAATAAACAGCGTAGGCTAGTTTTCCAACCTTGGAACACCGACCATCAAATGTATCGTATGTTTCGACATCATCGAATACTTTCCGAGGAGAAGGCAAGAATCCGCCGCATATATACAAAACATGATCAACAAACACTAGACTGGAATGGCGTCTGCCTTGAATCAAAGAAGCACATTTGCTCCATCTAGAAGATGAAGCGTCAAATCTCCAAATGTCTTCATTTTTGTTTCCAAATCCACACATGAAGATTGAATTGCGATAGACAGCTGCTGCTGACGCTATTCCAATTTGAAATCTATCAGGCAATGACTCAATGGCAGCAACATCTTCGGGTCGATTTAAACTGATTACAATAGCGGATTTGCATTTTGCAGTGACAACGGCGCAAATATTGAATTTTTTCGTTGATTCTACAAGCAAAGAACAGATACAATACGATACTTCCCAACGATTAACGGGCACGGATGCTTAAGACAATTATCTGGATCACAAATATTTACAAAATCATGTTACATAAAGGAAATTAGTCATCTCCTATTAATGTTTATGTAGGACAATTTGGATATTGCTTGTAGACTAATTTAATAAAAGAAATACATATTATTCTCACGACGAGCTGCAGTTATGTCCTAATATCTGTAGAGGGCCCTAGAAGTGAATTCTCCTTTCACCTTGCCACTTCTCTATTATCAGAGCCTGCTTACTCATGAGTATGTCTTCCATAAGACGAGCGTCACGGCGTTCCTGTCTACAAACCGTCTTCCTTCAAACGCCTGATCCGCCGATGTATGGCTTAGCAACCTATGGGCTTATCAGTGGCGTATTTAGGGGTATGCTCCTGATCCATAGCATACCCCGTTGGTCGTTGGTCCTTCCCTTCGGTTGCACTTAAAGACTGTTAGATCGACGATTAAACTTAACTCAGTTGCAGTAAATTTACGGTCAGTACTTTACAGGTAGGATTATTAATAAACTTAAACTGCATGTTATTGCAGATTATATTTTCCAACTTCTTAAATGTCAGCATAACCCTTTAAGCCTTTCTAAATAAGCCCATGGGGCTGATGGCCACAAAATACGGGGATCAGCACCGGACCCTACGGGCACTGAGCCTACGGGTGAAACCTTTATTTTTTACACTCCTAGGATACTCGGAAATAGGTCTTATCAACGACTAGCCGTTACGCCCTTCTTTCCCTGTTTAGAAAGATGCGCTGATGTGAAATGGGTACAAATACAAAAGGGGCAAGACAATGGTGTCGGCTTTCACAAGAATTCTTTAAAGGACATGTCTATAGCTGATAAGCCTATAATGATTCAGATTATGGCAATCAGACACACATTTAGATATGACTACTTGTATTCAGCTACACTTTTGGACAAAGACTACATACCATTGCGGATGGCTTTTATAGGTCTAGATGGTGAAGTGCTCCTCTATGTAATAAAGAGTCTATTCAAATCTATTCTTAAACTTCTATAGAGCCACTTCATAATACCACAGGAGCATCAACCGATGGCATAACAAATCCAAATCAGTAAAGATCCAGGTCAAATCCAGGGTATCCGGCCGGACAAACGGGTGACAGTCTATGGTGGATAAGGCCAGTCAAACAGAAGGGTTTTTAAACTTGTTCTAAAAGTCTGAAATGAATTTGCAATGCGCACATGCTGAGGCAATGTGTTCGAGAGTAGGCGTGGTCCGCATATATACAGTACATTATCCTAACTTACTCATATTCAAATTGTAAAAAAATTGTTTCTCAAAATTCACGCAGCTGTTTTTCATATTAGGTTAATAATAAATTATAATTATTACCTGCTAACTTTCCAATGATATTTCCTGCATTGTGTAGTGCATTGTGATCTGTGGCAATGAATTCAAAATCAAATGGTTTACTTGGTGCTCTCAAATACTCATCGTTTTCTTTCTTTAATTCGTTGGCTCTTGCGATCAAACTGTCGACACTGCCACAGACTTCACTCGGAGATCCTTTAGATATAAATTCAGTGCAGTATGTCACAAAACTCTCCTGAACTGTCAGCTTTCTCTCAATTTCTTCAATTTCTGCATCCATTTTTTTCTTCTGCTGTTGCTTTAGCAGTGAAAGTTCATTCAATAGCTCTTCGGTATGTTGATCAATCAAAGCTTTTAGTTGCAGGTTTTTCTTTTTAATTACACTCTCTGTTTCCAACACTTTTGCGAAGAAATATCTCTTCTTACTTTCCAAATTAGATTTCCTTGACAATATAGCTTTTTTACCGTTATACATTTCTGTGTAACTTTGCTCAATTCTTTGACGAAATTTCTTATCAACTGATGTCACATCTTTGCATTTGTGTGTTTGATGTTCTTCAACAAAGCAAGAGACGCAAACAACTGTCTTGCAATCGGAACAATAGTAGTCCAACACTTTATCTGAATGTCTTACACATTTCCGAATTGGAAACATATTTCTGATCTCTTCCTCGTTAATCTCGATGTTTAGTTCAACAATATTGTGATCTTTTGAGCCTTTAAGTGTCTTGTGTATCTTTGAACATCGAAGACAATAATTTTCACTACAATTCAAACATCTCATCGTGGCTTCAGCAACGTCATTGGCATCTTCAATCATGCTGCACATTTCACAAGGAGTGGATTTATTTTCTAACTTAAATGCGTGTGTTACCTCCATAAGACTTTCGATGAAGAAATTTTTCTGAAGTCCTTTCATTCCATCTGCAGGGATAGGAAACTCTTTCCTGCATAATGGACATGGTAAGGCATCTCCAGGTTTCTTCCCATTCTTCAGCTGGATGTCTTCGAAGCATTTTAGACAGGCGGTGTGGAAGCATGGCAACATTCTGGGATCTGTGTAGGTCGTCAAACAGATGCAACATTCTGACAACGATCGAAGTCGTTTCATTGCTTCCTTTTCAGTTGATGCCATTTCTGTAGCTGGTGCAATCATTTATAAACTAAATCATAAATGCAAACAATGACTTTCATTTGGACATCTACATTTCCAGTCATTATTTTGTATGGGATTTGGTAGAAACATAGAAATAATGACTGGGAAAGTATATGTGCCATACTATCGATTCTTTAAATTTGCACACTGTAGCAACAAAGGAGGTCACAACTGCAAATTGTTTAAGCACTAGGCAGGCGGTGTACCTTAAAAAGAAAACTTTATAGTGCAAGGGTTGTGGACAAATGGAACAGTTTGGACGAGGTGGGAGTGACAGTTTAAGCAGTAAACGGATTCAAAGGTTATCTCGGAATCTAGGACACTACGATATTGAATGTGGGGATCTGTACTACAGTGATTTTGACAGAGGCTTACTTAGCCTCTTTAACCACTTTTAATCGCCTTATTATTATATTTCAATTGTTGTGCAACAGGTTTTATCTAACAGAAACGAAAACTTGACCTATCTGTATCCATGATGAAGTTATGCAAATATCGCCCCCTTGAAATTTACATAAAACAATGCGTTCGCTGACATTTAAGACAGGAATGCCTTCTAAGAAAATATAAGTAAATATTACCTTTGTAATATTATTGTCTGTATTCTGATTCGATTTGCAGTTTTTAGCTGATATGTACTGTATCTTATATTTACTTAGTTCAGTAAACTCTTTTTCACTTTCATTTTTAACTTAAATTTAGTTTCCAGCAGCAAAAATCATTTGCACGTAATGGAATTTTGACTATCGGCTTCAAAATACCAGCACTATTCTGAGTGGAATTTTCCTGCTTAATATAGTAAGAATACCTTCTAAAAATAATAGCATAGAATGGATTTCCTTGACAGTCTCACGGAACAAATTTATGGAAAGACTATCACTTTGCCAGTAGTTGGCCATTTAGAATTAACTCACGTGACCTAAGTTTTAAGTGAAATTCAATAGATTAATCTGGTTATGATCTATTTTTATAGTAATAAGCAGGGCGCGATTTGCGAGGGGAAGGGGGAATCTCCCCTTCCCCTGCCCAACTGCATCCCCTACTGCTACATCCCCACCCCTACATCCCCCCACTGTTACAGTTTCCAACAAACTACATCCCCCCAAGCTCGACATATCCCCTACTGCTCCAGATCACAAATCGCACCCGGGTAATAAGATAAAAGTGATCTTCTTGTCCAGATTCACGTGTTGACGCAAACATTGTTATCGGAATCCTCTTATATGAAGTCTTGAACTGCGGTATAGAGGCAAGTTTGAATTCTAAGTCTGAATGTTGTGTGCTATTTCACTACAGATCAAAGCTCGCCGTTAGCTCGATCACACGCGTATGACAAAATAAAATACGTTAAAATACGTGCGTATGTCTAAAACAATAAAATACTTCACTTGTATGATACGCGTATTTTATAAGTCTGCTTGGTTACTTATAATTTGTTTACTTAGCGAGCAATATCAATTGCGACGTCACGCCACGTCACTGTAACTGATCCCAAAATTCACTTCGTTAACACTTGTTCCTCTTTTAATTTATTTGTGCAGGTAAATGGTTAACAGACTGCGGTAATTGACGCAATTTCATGGCTATGTAGGCCTATGGCTGTTTTATTTTTGCTCAGATTGATAGCGCGTATGATAAAGAGTCATGCGTTGAAATACGTTCGTAGGATACGAAAAATATAATACGTATGATACGTATGATCGAGCTTTGGCTACAGATTATATATATATATATATATATATATATATATATATATATATATATATATATATATATATATAAGTTCTGTCCTACCAGTGTCTAAGTCGACCAGATCATTGTTCCACTACGAAAGACTTAATCTTCTAATCTTCTATTCAACAAATGATTTCGTATTCTATATATTTCATAGTTTCCCAATAAGGATTTCTATCGTTCGAATCCTCTATCAGATCAACTCCACTTGTAGCGTTATCACTACAGTGGCGGCTCTAACAAGGCCCGGTGGCCTGTGCCCTTTATTGAGTGTCTGGCCCCACCAGTGGCCTCCCTGTTAGGACCTTATACTTAATGCTACATACATAACAACAAATGGTTGGCCCTCCCATGATTAGAAGTTGCAACCCCAATGCCCTCCACTTGCCAAATCCTGGAGCCGCCACTGTATCAATATAACGACGTTGGCACAACATCGCCATCTAGCGAACATCGCCGTAATGCTTTTGTATTGAGAATAACAGGTCTCGTCTATTTTAGAAATATATTTCGAATGAAAATCTTGCTGTCATTCTACAAAATTAATTATTCGCAGGTGAAATGGCTTCATAAAACCTCTTGTTCTAGTATAACAGAACAGTTTCGTTGCATGCGGGTTCGCCCTAAAACACCAGCTTTAGTCTTTTTCAGCGCGCTATAACAGAGCAAGAACCGCTTAACCGTAGGGTTCTTCTTACTTTCGCAATGATTGTTTTTAAATTGAAAATTAATGGATTAAATTATGCAAATATAACATGGAATACTTCGAATTCAATAGTAACAAATATTCCCGTTAAGTATTATTTCCAACTTAAATAAAAAATATTCGTTCATTTAATATCGAACCAGTCTTTTGAATATCAGTTTCCTTGCATACAGTATTGTAAAACCGCTGTCTAATTTAGGGTATTCGCGGAATGATCGAACGACACAAGTTGCCAGTCGATGGGAGCACTGTTTACGCCGCGGTGTCCTTGGTTTTAATAGGAAGTCTATACGCCACCGTGTCCCGTCAAATGCGCGCCCGCCATTTGAGCGCCAACATTTGCACGCCGACACTAGCGCGCCCACATTTGCGCGCCCACATTTGCGCGATGTTTGTTGATATAATTTGCGCGATGTTTGTTGATATAATTAAGGTTAGGGTTTTGGTTAGAGTTAGGGCTAGAGATAGTGTTAACAATAACTTTTAATTTATAGCGCAAATTTTGTATTGCAGCGTGGTCGTGTTTCGCTCGAAATGCGCGCTTTTGTCGGTCGCGCATTTGTCGATTTTACGTTTGCGCAGTTCTCGGGGCGCAAATGTCGGGGTACCGATTAGTGTTTTCTCCAGTTTTGCTTAACATGTTTGCAGGGTCATGGTTGCTGAAGGAGTCGCACAGTTCCAAATATTTTGGGAAACCGTGGCTTATTGTAGTAGCTTTTAGTATTAACATTATTTCGCAATAAAACAAGGAAAGCACATTCCGATCATTTTGCTCTGAAATTCCACTAATAATAGAGAATATCTAATTCTATAAAACTTTGCGGTTAAGCGATTTGTATACTCATAAAATTTTTAAGACGCGTAAAAACGGTGTGTGTTACTGGCAAAATTTTAAAAATATAATTTTCACGAAATTTCAATATCTATTTCTCTCGCTATATATCTTATTTAGCAAAACTGTTTAATTTTGCCTAATATATTTTCCATATTTTTATTCAATTTGAATCAGAGCTTTTGTTTTGTCATTTATTCAAAACTCATATGATTCTTGTCAACTAACGTTCCCCATATGGCTTAATGCATTTTTATATTACATGCTATGATTAGGTCGCAGCACGTTACAAAACGCTGAAGGGACCGCGGTTCTAAAATGTTTGGGAAACCCTGCCTTAAATTAATGTGATATACCTATACATTGAAATCTTTTATCGCATCACCAGATGGCAGGACGTAGGTCAAATTATATGTCACGTGATATTTCAAACTTCTGGCCTGTACCCGGGCTAAGCTATGCATGTTGTGGCACAAATAGTTTTAAGAAACCAAATTTCCTATTGATAGCACATTTGAAATGCCTCTCAAATGCTAGTAGGGACATCATCATGCAAAATACCACCTAGCGAATGTCGCCAGAACGTTTTTTTTTCCTGCGGAATTAAAATCTATTGCTCAGATTTGTGTAGATGCATTTATTCGTTTTAAAAAACAAGTCATATCTCTACTAATTTATTTACGTGAAGATAAAAGTAGATTTTTAAAAATATGAAACTAACAATATCGCCAAAACACCCGTTTAAGGCATATTCCTTAATCTATAAAAGGAGAAGAAGCGCTTGATCGCTAAATTATGATTTGATTCAGTTCTGGATTGATTTCTCCTTCAATCAGTCTAGGAAAAATAGGCAAAATGCAAAAGAAATCATATAGAAACTAGCTGTACCCAATGTAATACCACACTATACTGTGGCAGCTCTAGAGACCTCAGAATAATTTGATCTGAAAGGCGGAGCCAAGGATGGAAAAATATGATGCACGTTGTGTAGACAAATGGATCAGGTTGGACTAAAGGCAGTAGACCTAACAGTTTGAAACCAGCGGCGGTTCCACGTGAGGATCAGTGGAATGCATCCCCATCCGGACTTTCGGACTTACTTTTTGCTTGCAAAACCTACTTTTTTAAAGTACACGTATAGGTCTAGTAAAACAACTGGGGATGAAGTTTTTTGTTTGTCAACTTATTTTTCATAAAAATTTAGTATAATGAGGAATACAATTCCTTTTCCATCCTTTTTTCGGCAAAGTTTAGTGATTTTCCTCCTCTATTTCATCCCCAAAATCAACTTTCTATGAACCCTATTAATCCCCACACACACAAGAAATCCTGAACCGCCACTGATTGAAACAATAAATTGACTCTAGTGTAGGCGCCTGTCTAGAGAACTGCGTTATTAAATATTGAGAGTAATTATAATGATTTTCACGAGTTAATTAGCTTCATTAACCTCTTGAAAACCACAGTTGTTACTTAAAAATGACTTCAAAAAAGCTCCAGATTAAAACTCCAGCCATTCAGAAGCTCACTTACTTACATTTCTGGACGATGATAGTGGAAACGCTCACAGGTTAGCCGATTCTAAGTTTAACTGAATAACTTTGCCAAATTATGATTTTTCTCAGTTCTCTGGAATACAGGCACGCCTGAAGTGCAGGGCAGCTGTACTCCCTGAAGAATTAGCAATGCACTGCACCCCTGAAAGAGGA